>VZRW01001970.1:185676-197530 GCA_013398125.1 Aegotheles bennettii | reverse complement strand
CCCCCGCCGGCTCACGGGATCGGCGGCGGCTCCCCGGGCGCCCGTCGCCTCGGGAGAGCCCGGCGGGGACCGCCGGTGGGTAGCGGGCTTTCGAACCCAAGCAACTTCCCCTCCTTTTCTTCACGGCACCTCCGGCTACTGAGAGGGGGAGCCCAGAGCCGCGGGGGGCACCTCACGGTACCCCGCGGCCGGTGCGGGGGCTCGCCGGGGCTTCAGCCACCTTTCCAGGCACAAGCAGCTACAGCTTTTGCCCGGCTGTCGGGGTATGGGGAGCTTCAACTTCAGCCTCGCTGACTTTCAGCTTGCCACTTAAACCGTGGCAGTGTTGGACTGCAAATACTGCTGGGGAGAGGAAAAAAACCCCACAAAACTAAATAAAAAACCCAGCTTTTAATTTCAACTTGGGCTGAAAGTGCCATGAGAACAACTTTTGTCATGGCGTTTCAATACTTCTGGTTGTAGGGGTTGCTGGAGTTGTATCAAGGCTTTCACTTAGGAGCAGGCTTTTCCAGCTTTTAGGTTCATTACATCCATTGAATAAGAGCGTTCCCCAGTCCACAGCTTAATTTAAAACTGAGTGGACTTGTTCCAAACTTCAGGCAATTTCTATGTAATGCCTGATCCCTCTGCCTCGGTGTGAAAGACTGAGCCCATTGACTGCTTGGGTCTCAGCTGGGATTGCAGCTTGCGGCTCCTGCTCCAGGTTTGCACAGAAATCCAGTTCAGATTCTTCTCCTGTTTCCCGAGGAATAAGCTAAAAAAGTAATTTGTCTGGCACCGTACACATTGCATCATCTAACACCTACCATCTGTGACAATGAAAAGCACTGTGCAGCTAGTCCCAGTGTGGGCAATTGCACCCACCTGGAGTCTTTCTTAGTAAAGTAAACTACTCCCTTCCATCCACACCTTGGCATCTTCTTTTCATCACGCAGCTATGTGTTTAGTCCTGGCATGGCTGTTCAGGATTTGCACCACCGACAGATTTAATGACAATGATGTAATTTAAAACAACAACTTTGATTTGCAGGGTAAAGTGGTGGCTTGAGATGGAGAGAATATTCTTTCTAGCAGCTTGACTAGTGGAAATGAGTGCTCAATGGTAAACTTCATCTTCGTGTTTCAGACTATGCAAAGCTGAATGGATCCTTGATAGATAGCTTGCACCTTCCTGAGGGCTTCTCATTGAAATCCTGGCACCACAAACTTCTAGAGAAAGACACTTTCCATCAAAAAACACCTGGTAGTGGCCGACACTTTAAGCCCTCAGAGTTTCTTCATATAACCACAACAGCGCATTTCAGGCGGTCAGTCATGTCTGAGTAACAAAGAAAAAGTAGGAAAGAGGACAAAAGATGATCTGTAAATTCACCTTGGTTGAAACCAAAACAGATTGCATCAAAGTGGGTCAAGAGATCTCTTCCTTTCTTTACAGAAATCTGAGTCTTAACTAAAATACTGAAAACTTAATATTTTCAGCTTTTCAGGAAACAATGGAAACTTTCTGCAGAAAGCAACTGCTTTTCACAAAGATGTGCATGATGTTGGAAGCCACATTTGTCCACTAAATTTTAGAAACAATGTCAATAGACAATCTTTGACCAAATTTGCTCACAGCTTTCCTCCATACCTAGTTTTCCATTGCTCAGAAATTAATTTCCTGAAACTGAGTTTAAATGCACAGAAACTAGTTTTGTGTGATACGGCTTGAGTTTTGATTCAGAAACCCCAAAATAAAACTGCAGACAAGGTTAACACAGCTGCTCAGAGGACAGATTATGGTCTGAAGCACCTGTGACTGAAAAAGAAAGTACCTCAGCTTTCAATTGACAAAAAGTAAATGTGTTTTAATACTAATATTATTCCTGTCAAAATGGCACCTTGAGGCTTAACTGAGGTTTCCATTGCAAAAAGCACTGTACAAATACAAAAATATATTCTTTGCCCCAAATTACCCACTGTTTGATGCCTTTGATATTAATGGAGCATAACATTTGAATTTCTTGACTGAACCTTTGCTATTGAGATAGAACTAGTAAAGACATAGAAGGAGGTGAGACAGTTGGTAAATATGGCAATCTTGAGAGGACAAACATAACTTCTTTTGTCAAGAAAAAGTCATGAACTGTATGTTAATCACAGCCTCAAAGGTGCCTGTTGTGCTTGTTTCCAGTGGGAAAGAACAGGACAGCATGGAGAAAAGGTATTGATGGAAGATGAGCTATGACCATTTACTGTCCACAAGGATATTTTCCTTATTAGAGGAATGTGAAGTTGGAGAGGCTTATTTCAAGAACTTCTCTGCTGTTTTGTCTCTCCTGACGTTGTTTTCCAGCCAATGCTTTATTTCCTACATGGTGTCTGGATCTACAGCCTAATCTATGTTTCTTGTGACATAAAGACAAATCCATATTGAAAAAGTAGGTTTTGGCTATTATTTTTCTAGTCTGGACACACAGCTAACCTAGAAAGGAGAATTTTCTTGTGGATCACCAGTGATACTTACCTGTAAAATTCTCGACATTTGTTTACATCTGCTGTTTCCACCCTGACCAGAAAACAGAGGTGAGGAATGGACTGGCAGCTGTAGAAATCCAATTTCTACTTTCATGTATTCTCTTTCGTTAACCAAATGAAAACTGGCAATATAATGAAAGAGAGAGAAGAGGCTTCTTTTAAAAATGAAAAGTGAGAGTTAGGGCTACAGGAAGTTATAAAGGACATCTAATTGATGCCATGTGCAAATGCTCTCATAAACAATCCAAAAGTATTAGATCCCGATTAGAATCCTAATTCAATCACTAAATATTTGAGGCAATTTTGGGGAAAGAAGCTCCCAGCAGTAGACGTGGTTTGTGCCAAAATGTAGAAAGCTGCCCATAATAGATTTCCCTTGACCAAGTTCTTTTCTTTTGAAAAGAACCAAATTTTCCCCTTGAAGCTGGGTTTTTCAGTGCTTTTGGGCAGCCATTTCACAAGCCACCTGAAAGAGATAGTTACTTGGATTCCATCAGCTTCTAACTGGGGTTTGCAATTTTTTTCCAAAGAAGCCCTTGAAAAATTCTGACTCTGAAGCTCAGACTACAAAGTCAGAGAACAAGGCTTTATGGAATTTGCTCCCAAGAAACACTTCACTGTTTTCGGTCCCACTCCTAGGTAGAATGAGGCTGTACTTCTCAAAAAACAACCACCACCCCTTGCACACCAGTGAAAGGTCAGCTTGGGCTGAGCTTGCTGTGTTTGTTTCAGGGACACTGTAAATATCAATTTCTTTCCCTCACTCTCCCTAGCCATCAGCAACAGCAGGTCCAGGAAGATGTAACGTGATTCCAGGAAAGCAAAGAAGAGAACTCGACGCTAGGTTAAAGATTTTTTCACCTTTTGCTCCATTGTTGTTCCTGAGCTATTGAGCTGGCAAACCCTGACAACTGAGTGCCCTGCATCCCTACTCCTGCACTAAGATCAGATTTCCATTAGCAATACTGAATTATTTAGTGAATGCATCGAAGAATGAAATCAACTACTTCTGAGCTGCGGACCTTCTCACTCTATCTTTCATTTCAAGTCCAAACAATGGCAGGCATATTGTCACAGAGACATCAATCCTATAATTAGAGTACAAAAATCCATGGAGTTCAAAAATAATAATTCATACCTCACTCTTTAATATTAAAGTAATCCAGTATATAAAAAACAGATCTCCCAGATATATGTGGAAGGCAAACAGAGAGCATGATCCCACAAGAGTTATTCTTCCATGCACATATGCTAAAAACATAAGATATTTGAAAACAAAGTCAGTGTCCCAGAACTTAGTCTTAATCTTCAGTCACCAAACTGTGAATACATGTTGTAACTTTACACATTTGACTGATTCTATTTTCTACAAGGGGATTAAAGCTCTTGTGCTTGAAATTATTCATGTGCATACATCTGCATGTTGCAGTTTGAAATTCACAAATATAATGTGACACAGCAGGCCTTTCCAGATCCCCATTTAAAAGAGTGCCGTTCATATGCTGGCTTCTCTCACTGTTTTCTTCTTTTGTGCTAGCAATCCTGGGAATGGAAGTCCTACATATCCAGGATTTGAAGTCTATTATGTATTAAAAAAAAATATAAATCTTAGCTATGGTAAAAAATTGCTGCTTTGAGTACATTATCACCTTTTTTTTTCCTATTTAAACAAACATGTTCATTTCACTCCAGTTTTACAGTTTGGGGTGAAGTATAAGCCAAAACAAAATGACATTCTATTTTGAAGGGCTGAGTAAAAACTACCATTTTTGTTCTGTTTTCTGGATTTTTGTCACTATGTATTTCTGCATAAAAGTCAAAGCAAAATGCACAAACAAAATGTTCTTCTGTTGAAACAGAACCAATAAAATTGACAGTTTGATTTGGTTTCAAACTTCTGGCAGAAAATTACTGAACAAATAGAATGCAAATTTCCTTTACAGTTTCTCTCAAGAAGAACTTGAGTTGCTAATACCTATTTTTCCACAAGGCTTTATACCCACATGCCTAACTACTCTGGAAGGACTGGATTTAGAAGTAGAGAAGGTAGCATTTATAATCCTACCAAATCAGTACTTGATGCTTTGTTAAGACAGTCAGTTAGTATCAGTTGTAATACTAAATATCTTTCCTCTAGGCACTGAACTGAAATGGTCAATTTTATTCTCAGTGACAAGCCCGCAATAACAAATTTGAGGCACTACCTACACAGTGGGCAAGTCATTGGAAAATGAAAAGCTGCCTGATCATTTGTCTGTGAGCTGAATCATAACACACAACCATTTTCCAGTTAAAAATAAACTATGGGAATCACATTTTGAAATACATAATCAATACCTTTCATTCTAATGATGCTTATATAAGTAAAGAAGTATTTCTTAATATATTCCCTTAGGAGTGAATTACTACTACTGCGGAGAGCAACCATTAGGACACTCTGCATCCACAGTATGATGCACCCAGCATAACTAAGCTAAATGTATGAACAAAGAAGAAATTCCACTTATCAAAACATTCTCTTACCTTTTAAAATTATTTGTTTGTCAGTTTTAAAGGGTTCACCTGTATAATTACAGCAATGCTAAGCTTCACATTTAGAGACAAACCTAAGTGGTTTTGACAAGTTTTCCTTATGTGCAATCAAATGTTCTGCTTCAGTGCAAATGCTGAACAGACAGCTAAATCCTTGATTATGAATTTTAGTGAAATCACAGCAATAAAAGGAACACTGAGAATATAATATTGACAAGTAATTATCAAACAAGTTCAGAAATACCTTTACTGAGACTCTCTATAGCTGGCTCTTCCAAGACTTCAGTGCCTTCACCCCAGTTCACAGTTCAGCTCATCAGCTCACCATTTCAATGGTTACGGTACAAGCTTGCATATACTAATGGAGGTTTTGTTCTTCACTTTAGCTAGTAGCACTCGCTGCAGTAAAGTCAAGCCTGCACTGAGAACAACAGTTGTTGAAATAACAGCAACTCATCCATAAAGTAGGACATCATAAAATTCAGACCCTAAAAATTGTTGGTCGTGAGAATGATAGGGTTGCAAATCTCTTTAGGTGATAACTTGCTAGCTAGATATTTTCAAAAGAGTATAACAAAAAGTGAAATTTTGTTAAGGTTAAGTACTATCCTTTCCCTGTGACAATTTTTAGAAATAACTATGGTAAATGGGAATTCCAGGAGATATATAATGTATAGATGTAGACACACACATAAAGAGAAACCAACATAAAGGTCTGTTGTTAGAAACACAGGAACTGGAAGATGAACAGCTATAACCTACGCATGTGCAATGCCTCATTAGTTAATGTAATGGCCATGATTTTCCCCCCGTAAGAACAAAATTAAGTACATCTGTTCTTAACTTACCAGCAATTTCTTGCTTGAGATTTGAGCCAGTTGCATGGCCCTCATCAAGCACAATACATCTTTGATGGGAACTCCTGTGGGATGCTGTTGGCTTCAACGTCAGCTTGATCTAGGTTTTCACGCTCAGGAGTTTAACAAAACATGGCATCATCATTCACAGACCTAGACCTGGACTGGTTGTTGTTAAAAAATAATGAACATAAACACATTAAAACCCTCTAACATCCACATTAAAGATTTCATACTGATGTCGAAGTATAGGTACTGCTATGGGCAATTCTAGCACTTCTTGTGAAATTATACGAGTTTTTCCCCAAAGACCTAGTTCCCTGCATTATGTGGTTACATTAGACAAACAGTTTTCAATAACAGAAAGTGAGCAAGCAAACAATGGAAAGAAAGTTTTGACTCTTCCACTCCTGCTTTTACAGGAAAATCTCAGAATATAAATGTTAATAGGGTATTAAAAAAGATCCAAAGTTAATAAAAACATTCAGAATATGTGTTAAAATCTGTAACATCAATTATAATATGCAATACATATAAAAGTTAAAAATTGTGAGCCTGTCTCACATGGTCTTTTTTTCACATTTTTAACTCTAGGAACCATCAATATAATGAGAAAGACTTAAGAAAATAACTGTACTTACACTACATGTTGTTTTCTTCTGTTTCCTCAGGACATTATTCTCTTCAGTGATTCCTTCTGCACATCAGAAATTTGAAGGGGGTAGAACAACAAGGGAAGGTATCTTCCCCTGCAAAATAAATTCTGACATCACTCAAAAAATCCTAATTTTAGGCTTATTTTGACAAAACCACTATACCTATTGCTGGTAGTTGTTTTGTTTATAATTTATAACTTATAACTTTAATTTTTAGAGTGAAATTATGAAGATTTTGAAAGGAGGTGGGTCTGATAAAATGTATTTGGTTCTACTTTGAGGAGCAGGAACAATCAGGTCAACTCTGTACAATCTAGAGCTTTTTGATCCTTGAGCTTATTATTTTTACTGAGAAATGGATAGGACGTGGGGTCTCATTGTCAGTCTTCTGAGTTCTATCAGGAACTTTATGTCTTTTGAAAACCCCACAATCTATTATATTTACAATGTTTAAAACAAAGGAACACAATCTTAGCTAAGGTCTGTAGAACCTTTTGTCTTAATTGCAATCTTAATGATAATTAGTGTTATTGATGAAATTATATTAACAGGCTTGTAGAACCTAAGAGGATAGATGAACTTGCACTTCAGTAGCAATATTCCTTTTATTTCAATTTGTTTTTCAGCTCTATAAGAGATTGCATATACTTCTACTTAAGCTCTTCAGAATGGGTTTTGCCTCCCCAGGCTATTCCTTTTCCAATTATTCAGGCTAAACGTTAAGATATTGCAAAGTAGACCTTTCCAAACAGTTATATTGAGCTCCCTCTCTGCACCTCTAATCTCTTCAGCATACTTTCCACCCTCTTTAAATAACCTGCATCCCTCTCTTTGTCTAAATGATGTTAATATAAGATCCTATTAGGATAGCGTAAATAATGCATGTTTAGAAATTGCACCATGGTCAAGGAGCTGAAAACAGAAACACAAGATTTGTGTTAGGAACCACTGTTAACTGCCTAAAGGCAATATGATATTTAATGAAATGTTCACAATATTTAACAAAATGCTTATGCTTCCAGTGTAATTTGCCTATTTATGTTTCCTCCATCATATTTTTTCAAGAAGATAACATGAGTCTTCAACAAAGACTTTCTTGTCAATGACCCTGCATCACTGTTATTGTGTGAACATGTGACATATTTTAGTGTTTTAGTGACATGTTTTAGGGTTTTATTTACTTTCTTCCTTTTTTTTTTTTTTTTTGGTGACATCTGTTTTGTTTCAGCTCTCTGGGATAGGAAATAAGGAGCACTTTCATTGTTGGATTGCCTGTCTTTAGCATCTACAGGTACCCTTCATTTTTCAGCTGAAATATTGTTTTGGAATGTTGCAAAATGATACTCCCTTCATGTCTCAAATTATTCCTACACTGTTGGTCAAAAAACTGAGAAACACCTCATTCTGAAGCATAGTCATAGGACCAGGTCACAAGTGTAATTCAATGCTCTTTATATAGTGTTTTTCCCCTGGTTGTTCTCATGATGAAAGAAGTGCTAGGAATTTATGGACTTATTTATCAAGAGTGTTTTTCATGGGTTTTTTGCTCATGAAATTGAAAAGTGAAGATGGGAGAAATCCCTGCAAACTGATACACTACCTGATCTGTCCAGAAAAAAGTTGTCCTTCATGGAGTCCTGGTTTATTAACAGGGATAACGTTTTTATTCAATCCTGTATGAGCTCTCACAGCTGGAGTTTTCCCCACAGCCTGTCTAATGCTTAGATTCATTCTGTAAGGAATGCCCAGATCAGACTGTAGGCAGACATGCACTCAAATTCTCTTCACTGCGGTGCCTATTCTCACCTATGATTTTCCTCCATAATATAATAACTCAGCTGTGTGAGTGAGTCAGAAATATTACCTGGCACTTTGCTAGAAGAATTAATCTAGGAGGGGGGTTTAAGGCATATTTTGCTGGGTTTACTGTTATTAGAGGCAAAAAACCCAAACCCACAACAAGTAAATCTATTGGAATTTACACCTCCTCAGGCTGCAATATGTTCAGAAAATTTCAAGATCACAGGTATATATATTCACTGAACATCAAGCTATCGCTCAAGATGTCACAAACCCATTATTGATTCAAGTGATCTTTTTATGACAACTTTTCAAAATTTGAATCTCACCCATTAAGATTATTGAACAGAACTTGAGAAAGTCCAACAATACCACTTTAAAATTCAGGTGCTTTGTTATTTGGGACAGTTGAGAAGAGGAAGAGCATTGAATCTGGAACCACTTCAGAATAGAGACCACTGTTAAGCTCAGGCTGTCTGAAAAATGAAGACAAATGAAAGAAAATGGAAAGTGATTTCCTGTTCCCTGTGTGCAGAATTACTTGACCAACATTGTGAAAACTCTAACATTCATAACTGTAAAAGTCATTAACCAAATGTCCTCCAGCTTGAAGAGGTTTTGTTTCCTACATCTCACCAATACTTAAGATGTAGGGCAAGACTGAACTGCTATTTTTGACCACCATTCTTGTGACAAATTTTGCATTATGACCTCTGAAAAACACTGCTTAGTTAACATATGAAGCTGATTAAATTAGTCACTTCTGTTCAAGGTTTGTTTCTTTGTGGTGGAGAGCAGTTTTTTGTAGCTTTTTTTTTTTCATTAATACTTCAGAGTGACAGCTAAGAATGGGCATATTTATTTCAAGAACATGAGTTTGAAATGTTGAGGAAAAAAAAAAGAGAAGGCTTAGAACAGTAGCTCTACCTTAAGTATAATTAGTTGTATTCAATTGTTATTAATAACTGTAGCACATTTCACCTGAGAACTGAAAGCTTCATCAATATTATTGCCTACTGTATACTGGTGGTAGAACTAGTGGTTAAGTAAAGTTAAATTCAGCCTTTACTTTTTTCTTTTTAAAAATTAGTAAGTGAAATAAATGCTGAGTCTAAGTTCAAGTTTCTGGATGCTAGCTTGCCTCTGTGTGTGTATGTGCAGGACATGAACCGGACACTCTCTGCCAGCAGAGTTCAGTCCATGCATCATGACTGCTACCACTCCATGACAAACAGCAGTAGCACAGCTTTCTCTTTTGTCTTGTGGCTGCACCAGACCTCATTAAACTCCTTTATTTCATGATTACACAAGCAAATGATGACAAGAAAATGACTGAAAGACAGTGTTGGTTGAGGGCTGAGTCAGATTGCTGGTCTGTATGTGCAGCATGACACCTGCATGGAAACCCACACCTAATAACCTGGCGGCAGGAAGGTGAGGAATTACTTACCTGCTTGCCTGGAAATTGTGTTTGCTGCTTCCAGTCAAGCACACCGCTTCTCCTTGGCCACAATTAGGTAAGCATGAACACAGCCATACCCTGGAGCAGATCATATTTTAACTGTTACACTTAGTTCACACTGAGATAAAATCATGTTGTTGTTGTTGTTGGCCAGTATGCAGGTATTTGAACTGATGGGTTAAGCAACTCTGTCTTATTCTATCGACTAAGAGAGGACATGAACCCTAGATCACGCTCGCTAGTGATTTTCAACACTAGGCTCACTTTAAAAGGGACAGAAGAAAAATAAAACAAAAGAGAAAACATTTCCATATCTATTGTTTTAGGAGCTCAGAAACAGCCTTTTGCCTGGTGTCATGTGTATCAGTGGAAAGAATGTGGCAGGGCTGCAGGCTGTCCTCTCCTTCTCCTCCCAGTTTCCATTTAAAGGCCCAACACATTTGAGAAGAACAAATCTGTTTCCTATTTTCTGCACAATAGGGATGCAACTTTTAGCTTCAGGGGACAAACAAACCAAACAACTCAAAGCAAAGTGCCTAAGTTCATGAAACAACTCTAAGCACAACAGAGACTACAGAAACCAGAAAATTCAATAGGAGATACACAGTGCAATAGAATTTGCCAGATGTGAAGTTAGTGTAGTGGGAGCCAGGGGACTTGCAAGTCTCTTTCTTTTTTTTCCCTAGCAGTTATTTCCTGGGTGCCTTTAAGTAAGTAAAAGAAACCTTTCTTTAGCTGGCTCAGTCCCCCGACTCTAAAAGTCACACACATTTCGTGTTGCTGCAGATAACCAAAGTGGAGGCAATAACAGTCCGTTTGTCTATTCATGCTCCCAGTTCCTTACAACAAGTGCTTTTTGCTATCTTTCTGTTTTTATATAAATCCAAGGCCTTGATAAGACCAAAATAATGGTCCTAAACACCAGGATCTGACCCTGAGCACCCTGAACTAACTTGGAAGTTGACCCTGGTTTGAGTGTGGGGTTGGACCAGATGTCCCCACCGACCTAAATTAGCCCATGTTTATATTTCACAGCAACAGAAACTTAGTGTGTGTTTTAATAAGCTGATAGGTTTGTCATGAAAGTCTGCACATTGCCAAACTGCAGCTTTGGGATCCAGACAGCTTTCTACAGTTCCTAAAGCCTTCTTGTGGGAGATTACTCAGGGTGACTCCCACATCTATCCTGGGTCCAGCAGGCTCATAGATCTGTGCACAGTTGGTAAGCCATAACTCATCTCTCACATTAAACAGGAGGTGCAGTTAAGCCTATTTCTGATGTGAGATATCTAGGAACAGCAAAGACAATTTGTGAAAGCAATCAGCCAGTCAGTGAGAGCTAGACCTTCCCTCCCCAGATAATTGCGGGTAGAGTAGCTAGAGATTCTCTGACTCGGAAGGGCTTTGAGTAGGTCTCTCAGTGGTGACAGACCTGGAAACCTTGAGCAAAAAACTTTTCCCCTTGCAATTATGGAGGTCTGTGTGTTTAGCAGAAGAGGATGTTGTATGTGTGGCCTGTGAGCAAACAGCCACCAGAGAATATACTGAATTTGTAGCATCCTTCTCCCTTCCCAATAAAACAATCCATCAAGTGTTGACTAAATCCTGTGACTGCAGAACCTAAGTGGACCTTCTTTCCACAATTAGAAAAAAATCTCTTGCTGTGTGTCCAAAGGAAGCCCATAGTTACCTGCTTTTGTTTGCTTGTGTTGTTTCTGTGGTCTAGTAAGGACACATGGCAAAGAGCTGCAGAAAGCTGATATCTCATATTGGTTAGGAAAGAGGTGAAGCAGCAATCAGGAGCTTCAATATGTTTGGGTAAGACAATTATAACTAAGCCTGGAAGCAGACAGTCCTTTTTCAAAAAGCTTTACCTCCTCAAGAGACAAGTAGCAAGAAAGAATCTAAAGCAGAAAAACTACCTTTGGCCAATTGCAATGATGTTTCTGAATTATTCACCATTTCCAGATCCTTGGATCCAAGGCCTTTACATACATATAGTAATTTTTACAGAAGCCTTTTTTTTTTTT
>VZRW01001970.1:92248-185647 GCA_013398125.1 Aegotheles bennettii | reverse complement strand
ACACCGAAAAATACTGAAATTTAGAATGATCTATGAATTTATATTCTGAATAGATTAATATCAGTGTTTGCTAATTTAAAAATAAAATAAACCAGACACTCTATTGCTGACTTTTCAAAATCAGAATACATAAAATAATAGAAGCTTTTAAATAAAAAATATTAAACCTGAGATGGGTGGAGGGTATTAATATTCCTAATCAAACAGTGCCTGGTAATCCTAATTAGCCCTTACTCTCTTCCCTCCCATATGTGCACAGATGCTTAACTTCTGGCTACAGACCTGACCTCCTTCATTAATAAAGGGAGGAAAAATCCAAAATTATCTGCAGAGCCCTGCAATAACTTCCAGGAGGAGGTCACTGGACACTACAAGTAGATTTAGGCACTAAAAGTACAATTCAGCTTGACTGGAAATCCAGCGAAGTATTTCAGGGTGACTTGTGGAGTCATGCACTCATGCAGCTGCAGTTACAGACACATCGCCCACATGGTTTTATATTAGGGGAAACTTCAAACTACAAGCTTCACTCTACAGGCTGTCCATTGGTTTACAATAACATTAATTCTGGTCATATCTGTGAATATATTGCAAATTTCAGGCCCTTGTTGCAATGTTAGGTGACACATAAATTAAAAATAAAATAACAAATCTTAAATGACTGAAAAGACTACAGAGAACTTTTGATAGCTGTGTTGCACAGTTATCGAGTGATGTCTTATTCTGCAATTATCTAGTTCAACGGGACACAACTGATTATATCTGTCCTTCCATCTTACATTAGGAAAAAGGCAGAAGGGATAAACAACAAAAAACATTGAACAGTCAGAATCACAGAATCGCCTGAGTTGGAAGGGACCTTAAAGCTCATCTAGTCCAACTACGCTGCCATGGACAGGGACATCCTCCACTAGACCAGGTTACTCAGGGCCCCATCTAACCTGACCTTGAACATCTCCAGGGAGAAGGAATCCAATGCTTCTCTGGGCAACCTGTTCCAGTGTTTTACCACCCTCATGGTGAAAAACTTCTTCCTTATATCCAACCTAAATCTACCCTCTTCAGTTTAAAACCATTAGTCCTTATCCTATCACAACAGGTCATGCTAAAAAGCCAGTCCCTATCCTTATAGAGGCCCCCTTTACCTATTGAAAGGCAACAGTGATGTTTCCTCAGAGCCTTCTCTTCTTCAGGCTGAACAACCGAAGCTCTCTCAGCCTTTCCTCACAGGACAGGTGTTCCAGGCCTCTGATCATTTTTTGTGGTCCTTCTCTGGACTCATTCCAACAGGTCCATGTCCTTCCTGTGCTGAGGGCTCCAGAGCTGGATGCAGTACTCCAGGAGGGGTCTTACCAGAGCAGTGTAGAGGAAGAGAATTACCTACCTCAATCTGCTGGTCACAGTTCTTTTGATGCAGCCCAGGATACAGTTGGCCTTCTGGGCTGTGAGGGCACATTGCTGGTTCATGTCCAGCCTTTCGTCTACCAGTACCCCCAAGTCCTTCTCAGCAGGGCTGCTTTCAATCCCTTGATCTCCCAGCTGGTATTGATAATAAGGATTGCCCCAACCTAAGTGCATGACTTTGCACTTCTCCTTGTTGAACCTCATGAGGTTCCCCTGGGCCCACTTCTAGAGTTTGTCTAGGTCAATAATGAATAATGACCCTTTAAATTTATGTGATGCCTTGTATCCCAATATTACCTAGTTCAGGGATGATACTGAGACCCATTAGCAAATCGCGTATACTCCTGGAGCTAAATATGTATTTATAAATGGAGCAAGAAAGACCAGAGCTAGTTAGAATACCATCAGTTCTGTCAGCAAAGAAATTTATGTGATACATACATGCATGAACAGAAACAGGAAGGTAATCACAACCTATTTCTAGCAAACACAATCCTCATCCTGCCGCCTAATTATGTCAACAACAAACCCCCAAATTCTGGACACCAAACACTAGGCTGAATCACATAAGAGCATTGTTTGAGTCATGGTGGTTCAGGCTCGATGGGGCTTCAAGATGCAAAATACCATTCAGAGCTACTTTTTTAATCTTACTATTTATTTTTTGAATCTCTTCTTCATTGTCCTATCCCTCTTAAATACCCAACCTTCCTACCTGTGGGATTGCTTGCCTTACTGAACAAGAGCAGCAGGATCCATGCAGTTTGCACACTCATACTTCATGTTCACATAAAAACAGTTTCTGACAAACACACACAGACACACACACTCACACATCCCTAGTACCACTTAAGATGATGGAGAGATGGGCAGAAGAAAAGAGGGAGCAGCTCTGAAGGTTTCCCTGTCCTGTGGTATGCCTGCTGTGAACTAATATGGCTGTCAATGTAATACTCATGTATCAGTATCGACCCTTGAACATGAAAATATGAGACCAAACACCTTGAAATTACAGGACCGCTTCCAATTCTTACCTATTTTTAAACTTAACAACTTTGGCAACGTCTCTTACAAGCATCACTACCTAGTTTAAAAGATCCCTTGTGAGAGCGAACCACATTTTAACTGCAGGAAAATACTGAAGTCACTTGGCTGCAGTGAAACTGCAGGGTTTTTTTGATTTATTTATTTTTTCAAAGCAAACAATTCCTGTCAGGATTCTTTTTTTTTTTCTCTCAAGAATAGAGTGGGGTTTTTTATTGTAGTTACATTCCTACTATGAAAGGCTTAGTTTTTTACAGAAACAGGTAAAAGTTATTGCATTTCAAATTTAAAGAAAAGTTGCATGAGGAAGGGAATTCCCCACTTAAGAAAGTACATTAGCCTACAAGAGAGATTTTTATATAAGTATGTGTGTGTATATGTATATGAACCTCACCACCTTTATAAAAGGGCTTTGTAGCATAAGTTGGCTAGAAACCAGCCCTGAAGCAGCTAACACAGCTGAAATGCTGAGGAACAAGGGTAAATTACAATGAAGGAGCATGGCAGCAGTTGGACTCTCTTGAGAACTACATGAGAGTGCAAGGCCACACACATTCAACAATTTGGGGTGCAACACCGGTAGGAAACAAAACAGTATTCTCCTCTTTTTTAAAAGCACCACCAAGTAGCTCTGCCTGCAAGTAGTGAAACACCTCTGATATTGCTGTGAGGGCAGCTCTGAGTACATCAAAAAGCATCTCTTCTCCATAGACATTCCCAGAGAGCAGCTGGCAGCCATTTGGTGCAGCTCCTTGCTGCAAAGGACCCCAGAGGAGTTAGTGCTTTGTACCACAGGGCTTATGAACGTCAACGCTGTGCTTAGTAGTGCTTTCTCACTGTGCAGAAAGGCCTGGTGTAACTCATGACTAGGCTACATCCTCATCCAGCTCCAGCCAGTCCTGCACAGGCCGAACAGTTAGTCTTTTTAGCACTCTTATTATTAATAACAATATTCTTAGGCTGCCTGAGACAGCAGGAAGAAGGGGCTTAAGATATCCTTTAAAAGGGACAAGCACACAGCTGGCTGCTGGCAGCAGCGGTGAGCATCAAAGGGCCTGAAGAGGAGGGGGGAGCCAGAACCATGTGTGAGGGAGGTGTTTTTGTGTCAGGCTCTGTCCCAGAGAGACAGGGCAAAGGAAATAGCACAAAATGATTCAGAAATATGATTTCAGGATGGAAGAGCAGAGACAAGGGAACTGTTAGGAAATATCAACTTGCACAGGAGAGAGGCCGCAAAAATGGCACAGAAGCTCCTGAGTGGGGCAGGGAGGGTAGCTGCTGCTGAAGACAAGAAAGCAAGCAATGGCCATGACAGAAATTTCTTCAATTGCTCACAGCTGGGCAGAAACAAACAGAGCCATATGGGTTAGTCTAAACCAGTGCTAAACTGAAAATCTAAGATAATTGGGGTGTGAATCATAGAGTGTGTTGGAGAAGTGCCCCTGAGATGCATAGGGAAGACCCTGAGGTGACCTTTATGCCTATGTTACAGTCCTGCTAATCTCTGCTGGATCTCTCCTGTACACACTGAATGCTGTGCTGACAATCTGAGCTTAATGAGGGATGGAGAAGATCCCTGGGAATACTAAAGGTATCATTAACCTTTTTCATTACCATGAGCTTGAAGTTGGCTTATCCAGAGGTTTAACACTCCCCTTCCATCCCTCGCCTGCACTGCCACACATGCACACACAGAATTTTGACCCTTCCGTCCCTTTCCTCCACTCCCCCTAACTCTTCACAGCTTTTGGGTCACACCAATCTTTGCTCTGCCAGAAGCAGCAACCCAGCTCCACTGGCAAATAACAGAAGGAAACTCAGCCCAGCCAAGGCATGCGCTTCTTCACTTTTATTCTGTACATTTTCACACAAGTCACAATACAGAAAAAGTGTCCAAAAGGAACAGCAACCAGCTCTTTCATTGTATACAGATTTCCTCCTTCCCCCAGTTTAAAATCTCCTTGTTTAGCAACACAGTGATCAAGATACTTTGTATAAATAGGAAAAGCAAGAAAATCAGGGAAGAAAATACTTTCTCACTTTGTTACAAAAAACCCCTCCCCCTTCCCATATCCCCCTTCACTGCTGATTACCTGGACCCTGATTCTCTGTTAAACATACAGCTTTGTTTCTTGGGTGCTGCTACATGCCTCAGATTCCTTTTGCTAGCTGGCAGCCTCATGATGCACAGCTCCGGGGCATTATGCATGGGGTCAGGCAGCATAAAAGAGCCCTTTGTGATGTTATTACAACTCCTGGAACAGATGTGGGTTCAGATAATAGGATATGTACAAATACTGGAACTCTGGATGCCCATGAAATGTTGGCTGAATATACACATTTGTTATTTGGCTTTACTGGTCTACTTGGAGGACTAAACACATTATGGAGTGGTCCAGATTCTAACCTCTTTCATGCCTTGGTTCACCTGGAGTGAATTCAGTGCAGAGGAGATTAGGATCTGTCCTTTATACTTCCTTCATTATCCCCAGGAAGCAGCAAGTGGATATCTACTATATAGCCTGATGAAAACTCAGCCTTTCCATGGTGAGCCTGTTCATCACCAACTCACGTGTCGACGACTTTTTCTTAGCCTTTTTCCTTTTTGCAGGAGACATCTCCTGTTCCCTAACTCTGCACTAACTGTTGCACTCATTCTTTATCAGTTTTAACCTCTCATTTGCCAAGTGGCCAGAGGAGATGTTAGTGTGACAGCCAGAGAGTCTGCTCCCTCAGATGTTTAGCTTTGTTCCTCAGAAACCTTTTGCATCAATAAACTCCAGTGGTGATTTCTGGGCTGTTGGAAAAGATGCTGTGATACCTCAACAACAGGATAGTGGTGACAGAAAGAAATATTTCTGAGACAGGTTCTCCCAAATGAAACACACTGTGCTCAATGAACTCAATATGATGGAACACAACTGCTCTAAAATTCAGCAAAATATTATTCTCTGGAGGGAGAGCAGCCACCTGAATGTTTTAATTGACTGGAAATATCACCTGAGTTAAAATTTTTAACACAAGATAGCTCAAACATGGAAATGAAGCATAAGAAGTGCAAACCAGTTCATTAGAAACCAGTCGTCCAACAACACCATTTACTGTCTCGATTTAAGCCACTTACACTAAAAAGCATGGGGCAGGGCTACTCTCATCATCCTTCAAAAAATGCTTCCAAAAGAAGCAGGATACTCTATGGGACAAACATTACAAGTCACTACAAAAAAACCCTCATAAATAGTTAATATACAGCAGGTTTTGGCCTTGTAACACAAAGCACCTTACTTGTGTGTATATGGAGAGGTGCTGTTTTCCTCATTTTGCAGATAAGGAAACTGAAGGATGGGAAGGTTAAATGATTTGCCCAAACTTACTCAATGATCATGACAGGAATAAAACCTCAACACCTTGATTTGCTATCTTTTGCTCTATCCCTTTGACCACAGCATCTCCAGAGAGACATGCTAATGGACTATAACACACAGCAAGTGCTTTCCCTATTCTGTGACACAACCACACAACACACAGTTAGACTTGTAAGCTATCGCAGAACAGAAGTGTATCATTAAAGAGAGTGATCATTTTTTGCATAACCTTTATGTTTTGCAATAGAACAACAGGTCATTTCTTGCTCAGACGGAGCTAGCAGTGACAGTCTCACAAACCAGCTTCAGTCCTTACACACATTGCATTTGCATTAGCACACACTTGCAGCTTGATGAGTATTTGTGTCCATAGGAAACCCACGTTTCCCTACCCTGCATCTTGGTTTTTCCCAGTGCAAGGCTGCAAAGCCATAGCTGTTCTCAAAGCTGTGCAGAAGCAAAGTAGCAAAAACAGTGACATGAAGGCAGGCCTGTAGTTTGTAGCAAAATGTTCTGCTCGCTGACTCAGAGAGGACACTGAAACCTCCACGGACTACCAGAAGGTTTGTGTGGGAGCCGCAGAACGCGAGTCCTCAGCTATATCATTGGCTAGACTTTCCAAAATCTTTCAAAAGCCTCCTGCTTCCAAAAAGCCGGCTGCAACCAAAATGACTGGCACAAGGTTTGCAGCACAAAGTAATATGAGCAGAAGCAAAATAACCTTCATTTCACACTGTGAAAGCACGTTTTCACCTTGCAGAGGTTTCTACAGAGAAACACTGGCAGTCATATTCCACGTTCCCCTCCCTGGTGCACTGCACCCCAGTGGGCCAGCGACCAAGGCTGGCAGCTCCCAAGTCCATTTGGAAAGGGATTTTAATCCTTAATATTTTCATTTTTCAAGAGAGTTACAGGACACAGAGCATATGCAGCCCATGGTGTGAGGGCAGCTAGATGGCACCCAGTACAAAGGACAGCCCCGCACTAGCTGCTCTGAGAGGAAACAGGCAGGAATCCCCTTGCTGGGGCTGTGCCCTGCCCCAGCACCAGGAAGAGAAACAAAAAGAGCTTGGAAGAGCCCAAAAGAAAGGAAGGCAGCTCCTATAGGATTACTGGTATTCATATGTGTTTTACACTCTGCCTGACACATGGTGGAATGTCTGGAATAGGTACCTCCAGAGAGTTGCTACTTTTGCCAGTAAGGTGATAGGTGGATCTTCCTGCACAGAACTCGTCATCCCCTTTCCCCTTCCCCAGATCTGTGAGGGGCAGACAGAGAGATGAAGCTACCAAGAGCTGCTTAGTGCTTCAAAGGCTTAGCCACTTATTTTCTTTTCTGCCAAGCTGTTGCATGATCAAAGGAGGCAGATGGAGGAGAATCACTCTGCAGTGACATGTAAAAGGAACAAAAAAAAACCTGATAAGTCTCTGCCACCTCCCTGTGATTTTTTTGAGATACACACTGAGCAGAAAACCTTACAGTAGCAGGGCCAGCCATTTCACACAAGAGACCAGCACACTCACTCACCAGTTGGAAGCAGCTGCCACTTCTCACAAGCATGTCACAGAGAAACACAGTCACATTTGCCCAGGCGAAGATTATTTAACAGGAAAATCACGAAGTAAAGGAGCATAAAAGCAGACCAAAAAAGATATTTTTTTTTTCCTATTGATACTAAAACTAAGTCTGAAATGTTGAAAGCAACCCCTCAGGTCTGAAATACCCAAGTCCATAATGCTTCCTATCTGATTAATCCTGAGATGTTACAACTGCCTCAGAGATGCCTTTAGTGATACACATCCAATTCATTCCTAGTACAGTGGAATTTCAACATCCCCTAACCATGACTGGGCATGGTCAGAGGACACCCAACCGTCTGTGACTGGTCAAGCAGAAGTGTCCCAGAGGCAAGCACATGAGGAGGATTTTGGCTTTTCCAGTCACAAGTGAAGGCAGTATGAGCTAAGGAAAGAAAAGATGATCAGAGAATAAGGACTTCAGTAAGTAAGGTCTGAAAAGGATAGAGCAAAAAAAAAGGAGGGAAGGAAAAACAAAGAGCATTGAAGATTACTTAAAACTGAATTCAAATAAAATTACATTCCATTTCCTTCCTGCCATTAGCTGCCAGCAAGCTCACATTTTCTTAGCTTTGCCATGAATGTGCTGCTCCCACATGCCTTGGAGATGATGACACTATTACAATAGTGGCAAGACTGCAGGAGAAAACAACTTGCAACTGCACCCATCTCCTGTAAACAGGCACATCAACAACAGTTTTCCCATTCTGATAAAGAAAAAAATCTTGAACCTGGGAAAAGGACTGAAAGCCAGGGACAGGAGAGGAAAGACAGCTTTCACTTTGTGGTCTATAGCAATCACTTCTTTTGTTGTGGCATTGTTTCCATTCATTTGGAAGGAAAACCTCCAGTATGGCTAAGGAGCAGGGAAAGGTGTCATTGCACAACTTTGGGCTCATGTCTCGCTTTGTGAAGCCTCCAGATTTGCAAACAGAAGGGTGTGCCCCCACCAGCCTGTGTGGTGATCCCTGTGGGGGCAGGAATGGGATAACCCCTGCAGCTTGATGGCAGCTTAGAGAAGAAATGCACCCATCTCGTTTTATTAAAAGTAGATACATACATCTAATTATGGTACATAATTACTCATTACAGTGATATTCAATAGCTAGCACTGCAATTCCCTATCCCTAAAATAGTAATGCTTATGGAAACCATTCTGTAGGGTCCCCCATTCCCAGGGGCCAGCT
Source organism: Aegotheles bennettii (assembly GCA_013398125.1). Lineage (NCBI taxonomy): Eukaryota > Metazoa > Chordata > Aves > Caprimulgiformes > Aegothelidae > Aegotheles > Aegotheles bennettii. Next base: position 177,069 of record VZRW01001970.1, on the reverse strand, counting down.
TAGCTTTGCTTTTCTAATTTTGCCTTCTTTCATTTGTTGTGTGAATGTCATACAGGAAAAAAAAAAGCCCTAGAAAAGTGGTGCTCTCTATTTAAGCCTAATTAGCCAAGTAGAAATCACTGCTGCAACAGGCTCAAGAGCTTCTTGAGCTTCTTCTCCATACCCACAAACCTAACTAGTTCCTACAGTTTCTAGACAGGACCTGATTCCTGAATATATGTAAGAACAGGGACTGCCTTCTCTCTCTGCTTGGCCACAGGCTGTGGAAAAAGTGATAACTGAAGATCATTAAGGCAGGTGGAACAAGAAGGCTGTTTTTGTCATTAAAATAAAGTGCAACACTAAGAAATGAATTGCTCCTGTGGTTCATGTGTTAGTAGTTAGATAATTGCAGCAGCACTTGTCATAACGGAGCACTGCATTGCCACCATGCACACTTTGCTGAGTGGTAAGTTACACATCAAGCAGCCTCCTAGACAGGGACTAATTGAAGAGCCAGGTGTTACACTTCGCCAGCAAAAGGAGGCTGCCTCTAGATGAAGCAATTACATATGTAGTACTATATTGCTAAAAGAAGTACTGCTTATTTCTTGCATGTCAAAATTCTACAGCTTCTATGTACTTTGTATATGAATGCTGGAGCTGTTAACATACTGGTGAACTCTGAAATAGCATTCCCAAATCAGGGTTCTGTTTCTAGTGGATGAGGGCAAAATAATAGAAACAAATTTCTGAAGAAAATCTTTCACTTTCTCAGGTATTCACCTTGTGTGTGTCTGTCAAGAGAATCACTGCCGCCTTAGATTCCAAAAATCTCTTGCATGTAAAGGATCAAAGCTGCCTGTTTTTAAAGGGCTAAACATCAAATTATTTCCTGAATTATAAATGTGTTTATGTTGAAACACTTTTGTTGCAAGGCATCCCTCTGCCTAGACTTTAGAAGTCATCATATGCTACATCAGAATGAGGGGTTTTTAAAATGAGCTGCCTATCTTTCCCACTCTCTGGGTAACTAGATCCACATGTACTGCATAGGATAAATTGTCTTTTTTTGAGAGAGAGAGAGAAAAAAAGCAGTCTGAGAAACAAGAAACTGCAGCTGAGACTGGAATGTGGCACCTTATAAATAAGGCAGGAGACAAGATGCACTCTGATGGTTGAATACAGTAAGGTTATTCAGCTCTGAGCCTGCCTAATCACTGAAGTCAAATGTAATGAATTTACTGGTATGATCAAGGCCCGAGGGGGGGAATTTTCCCTTTTTGCAGAAATGGCACCATACGTGGGCCAGGAAATCCCTTGGCCAAGGCAGGGGCCGTTGCTTGAGTGCACATGAACAGGGGATAAGAGAATGCCGCTCTCTGTGGGCACCACTATGGGCAGCATTGCTGGAAACATGCTGGGTAGGGAAAGAGAAGTCCCTGAGCTCTGGTAGCTGCAGAGGATCTCATGTAGGCAGTCCAGAGAAGCATGGTGCCATGGCACAACTTGGAGTACACTTAGCTGAGGTCACTGCTCTGGCTGCTGCTTAGTCTATCCCTCCCAAGCCAGCTTTTAAATAGAATTAGAAGTGAGAAACTGCCCAAGTACTTGGCATACTTTGGGCAGCCCAAGGTACTGAGCTGCTGCAGTCTGCCTGCACTGGTAACTCCTCAGCAAAGGCTGAGACATCCTGAGCACTCTATGTATCCTGCTCGACCCAAGAGCTGGGTGCAGGGCTGGGTAATAGCTCCTTTTGAGTCATTTCCAGAGCGTAGCCATGAGCTGCATCCTGCTCTTCCAAACGGAGTTAAAGCACTAAAGCTCAAGACATCCTCCACATAAAATTCTGGTCTTCATCAGTATGCTAGCAAGTCACTTTTAGCACATTACTGAATTGCTGTTTCAGTCAACAGATTTTGGCAGGCAGCTCATGGGATTTTAAAGCTGTAGCTATCCATTACCAAGAAAAATAGTTGCCTACACTGTTAAGAAACGAAAATGAAAAGATCAGTACCACAGTGAACACTGCAATACTGGGTCCTACAGCTTCACAGGTATACAGAAAGGCACAAGTATATGAAAATCTGTTTCCAGGACTGCTGGATATACTCACGTTTGATGTTTTAGATTAATTAGGAAGCTAATGATCCAATGTCACTTCAGCTCGGATTCGGAGATGAAAATAAAAAGAGGAAATAATGTCTGATGAATGGAAAAGACTATGTGTAATGGAGATAGAAATGCTACTTCCAACAAGCTTTAACACCATTTTTATATAATACTTCTCCACAGATGTTAGTCTAATGCAAAAGTAGCAAAAAGTTGGGGAAAGAAAATTACAGACCTCAAATGTATTAGTACAAACAACTGCTTCCTTCTTGGAGAACATGGAGTGCAAGGACAGAATTGTCCTTGAAGTGTTTTCAAGGCATCCAAATTCCCAGCATGTCCATACACTTCTTCAGTACCATTAAACCCCCAGCAAGGTTAAGGCTACCAATGTATCTTGCCCACTTAATAGCAAAAGCCCAGAGTCAGGAGCATCTCAACATACTTTTGATATACTGAAAAGGTCAACACATTAGCACACCCCACAGGAGGCATCTGGGACAGCTGAAAGGAAAATAGCTACCTTCTAGGTAAGGTTGTGTGTTAGTGACTTTCACTACCAGGCATGTCACTATCACAGCAAAAACAAAGACAAAAATGAGCAAAAGAGACTACTAAATGCTCCTCAAACAAACCTCTGATGGCCACACCACCAGAAAAAAACGTGCCCCATGTATTCATCCACAACAGCACAGCCTCTGCAAATACAGCTGGGAAGATCAATGGCAACAAAATATCAATTTTCTTCTTTCTTTATGTCTATGGTGCTTCTATATGACAGTCCTCATGTAGCAGGTGACATCTCATGTAGTCCGAATCCAGGCTACAGCCCCATGTGTTGAGACTGATCAATTCTACTGCTGCTGGGAAAAAGCAAGGATGACAGGTGTCAGTAAAAACATCTATAGACATCTTAAAGTGCTAAAACACAGACAAGCCATCATTTGAAGTGGTGAAAGAACCACTGGAGTCCAAGATCTGTTTTGTAATGGGCAAAATTTGCCTGGAACTGTCTTAACTTGAGTCACTTAGCCTCACAGGTCAATATTGAGGGATGCTATAATTAGTGAGAAACATGTGACATCGTCATGTCTTGGATAACACATAAAGATACCTCTAGCCTTGAAACATGAAATAATAAGAGTAACTGATGCTATTAAATAAAAAAGTTTATTTTATCAACATTATAAATATTTTCTTTCCCTCCGTTTAAGTCCAAAATGAGATAGTAAAACCAGTACAATAGAACAATTCAGGAGCTCCTCAGTTCTACTGAAAAGGATCTCCTTTAATAACAAATTAAAGTGGAAAATGACATTTTGTCAGTCCAGCAAACTCAATAGTTGAGCATCCTTAGGTACTGTCATTCAAATGGCTCAATTCTAAGCGTGTGCACATGTGTGTGCATCTATATATATGCATACTGATATTTATAAATATACATTTATATAGTAATATACACACATAAATAGACACAGCCACTGAACAGACATTTTCAGTAAACCAAAATGTTTCACATGAAATTTAAGTGGGTTCCCAGCTGCACAGTGAAATTTGGGCTCTGCACAATGCAGGCACAATGATACTGTACTAAGCTAGACTCCACATGCTCAAGAGATTCAATATGTACGTGTCACCTTTAACTGCTGCAGAGTTTGCCTGCTTCTGGTGGCTTTCCAAGATCAAGAATCCCATCACACTTGAAAAGAGGTAAGGAATAATCCTGCAGCATCCTCAGCCCAAACTCCTTCCATCAGTGAACCAACTTGTGACATCTCTGGCCATGTGTGAGCCATTGCAGAAAACAATGCATGTGCTCTGTTATCTACAAATAAAACACATTGCCAGTATATAATGCATTATGTGTGTAGTCCTTTGGGACACCTTGAATATTAAAGGCACTACAGCCAGCCAGCTCCTGTCCTGTCTCCAGTGCTGGGGTTTATTTTCATCATACAGTAACTGCCTCCCACTGAGCACACAGTGTGAGTAGCTTCCCAGAGGCACAACAAGCTCACTCTGATCATAGCATCGTACTCCAGCTGCTGGCAAAAAAGGCAAGCCAGACTCTCTCATGTGCTCTAAGCTCCTTTGAGCAGTCCGAATGGCTCAAAGGAGCTCAGAAAATCTTTTTGTCTTGCCAAGCTGCTCCAGAGCCAGCTCCTGCTGCAGCCACTCCCCAGGCACAAGGGATGTTTCACTGAGGGGAGGACCACTGGGGAAAGAGATGGACCAGAACCAGCTTCCTTACCATAATTCACGCGTGACCTCTGGAAGCTACCTGTGATTAGAGCAAGCCTTTGCTGCTCCACCTTCTTCATGGGACTAAAGGATCAGGGAGCTGCTGTGGGCTCACTGACCATACTCTGCTCAGGCACCTGTCTGACCTCAGCAGAACCAAGCCCCTGGTGTCATTGAAATTCCCCGTTTCTCACACGAGTAAAACAAAGCAAAACAATAAAACCCATACTAATATAATTCTTATTTTCATCAAATGTAAAGAAACATTACAGTAATGTCTTTCCTCACAGCTGGAAAATAATGCAAGGCCTACTACAAAACCACAGCGTGAGGATCTTCCTTGTGGAAATTTCACATACACCAAAATTATACTCTGATTTTTTTATTTTGACAGTTGCCAAATTCTGCTCTACTATATATACACATACTGACCTTTATCACAAGCCCCTGGATGATTACCAAGGGAAAAAAATTAGCTTTCATTTTTTATTTTTTAAACAAGAAAGGTAAAGACGGAAAATAAGATAAGATAAAATACATTTCATGTCACCATTGATCTATAGATTACAAATATATATAGTTTCCTTCCAGAGGAAGAAATACTAAAGAAATATTTTGCTCATATCAAATGAATCTTTGAAAACAGAAAAAAAATAAATATATTTTTCAGTTCCTTCCTCTCTGTCACAACAATCATTCGTTTTTGGTTGGGTTTTTTTTTAAAAAAAAAGAAAAAAAAAAAAGATAAAATAATCGCATTCATTTCATTTCCACAACTTCTACCAAGGAAGAAAAACTTATCTGAATAATGACCTGAGTTAATTTCATGGTTTCCAAACTGCATGTAATCCCAGTGATCACCACCTGCCAGAGACCTACACCTAGCAAGTCAAGTGAAGACCAACACCAATGGATCTTTCAAAACAAAGAACAAATCAAAATTCAAATATCTATTGCAAGAACTATGCCAAAAGTAGGCTGTGACAGTCTTCATGAGAACTGGTCAGACAAAGTGGAAGCGAAAGCTCTGCTGTTTATGGCAGCTGAGTTGTCTGTAGTGATTGAAAACCTGAAGGTGAATATTTTGTGTATGTCTGTGTGTATGTGTGTTTGCTGTCTCTTCTTTTGTGGTTATAACCTTTGAGGTGAAACAGAGAACGGACAAGTACAGAAGATATGGCTGGCCCTTACAGCAGTAAGCAACTTTATGAGCCTATAGTGGGTAACAAGGCAAAGAGCTGCTGCTTGTCCTTCTCCAGAGGAATAGCCTCTCTGAAACTTTGTTCCCTTGGGGAATTGGACTGTTTACAGGTTCAGCCAAAGAAGGTTTCCCTGTTCCCAGTTTGACCCGGGCAGTGCTCCTTCGTTGACAGCAGCAAGCCTACACTGACCACTGATGTTCTAGGTCTCCCTCCTACCTCTGGCTGTAATGCAAAGGGGACTGGATCCATCAGTCAGTCCACCAGAATCCCCTCTGTCTTGCACAGATCTCTCCCCAGTTTCAAATCTATCATTTGAAAAGTAAAAAATAGCTATCAACTTTTAGGCAGGCCTGAAACCTAAGCAGGATGGGGTCAGTCATTATACACGTAATGGTGGTGTGAGAAGCCTCACTGATAACTTTCTTCTCTGCCATACAACATGATGTATCCCATATAACTCCTTTCCATACAGAAGACTGTTTCATGAGGATGCTGTAACCATATACCCAGCAACAATGAGTAGGTTAGGTTTTGTTACTGCTGTAAATCTAACTGTGCTCCACAAACTGTGCCTGGGAAACAAAGCAATAGTTCTCTCCAAAAGTGTGAAAACTCCCCGGTCATTGAGCACTGAAAACACAGCTTCTGAAGGGACGGCAAGGGAGGGAATGCAGCCGGTAAAAAAGTTGGGATTTTCCTAAAGGGCATCCAGAGCTCCTCAATTTTTTTGCTACTGCCTGACCATTTGTGAAGACAACAGAGAGATAACAGGTACTATTTAAGTGATGAGAAGTGAGAGGAATGGGAGAATAAAAGGAATGCAGGAAACTGTAGGGATGCAGAAGGGCCTGGTTGGGTGTTTTATGTCCCAGTTAATTTGATTCCCCCATGCCCTCTTTTCTCTTTCCTTGTACAGATGAACATGGGAGAAGTTCATGCTACTTGCTGGAAGCAATAAAGGTAAATTTCCTTGGCCCGTGGATTCCACAGACCTTTGAGTGTCCCACCTCATCCATCATGGGCTAACTTATAGAACCTAACCGTTCCGTGGCAAGACTCAGTAGCCCTTAGAAACTGATGGCATGTCCTCAGGTATTTTCCACAATAGTGAGAGACACTTTGATTCCATCAGTTTCTTCCTCACACGATGCCTGAGTGCCTCGGGTGCAGCCTTGCGATTTCCAAGGATCCTCTTCGATGCTTTCAGACATCAGACTGCTGTCTCCAGATCCTCATGGGGAACCATTTGGTAGTTTTGTCGACTCTCCAGGTAGGAGGCCAGATCTGGGTCACCAGCTTGCTGAGCCCTGTCACGAGGGGTCTTACCCTATAATAAAAAACCATGAAGAGTCTTGTGTTAGTATATTTAGAAGAACAGACGAAAGCACCACCCAGAGAAATTACTACAGGAATGATAGAAGCAAATTTGGAGAATTTACTTATTTGTTGTACAAGTTTGCATTAAGTCAAGTTTTTCTATCAGAGTCATGAGATTCTGAAGATTGAAAGTCCTTGTGTGGTTTAGGACAAATCACACAATTCTGCAGGCACATGTTATTTGATTCATCACGCGGAAGGGCCCACATGCTGGAAGGAACTGATTTTCCATTCTAGTGCTATAAACCCTATTTGAATGAATATGATGCACAGCACTGTAGCTAATGCTTGAAAAGTACACTTCACAGACTACACACTTTGCTAAGGTTGTGCAGAGAGAGATGCACAGCATTTGGATTCAACATACCTCATCCTATCTCAAGTACAAATAATTTTTCAGTGCATCAATTTTCTACTCCATTTTCTGAGCCACTTTACAAGTACTGTTAAGTTGGACCACAAGTCTTTATCCTAAACTATGAAAAAATACTGGAAACACATTAATGTAGCTCCACAAAAACACTCCTGCCCCTTGGGTTTCTGGGTAGAAGATTAACAAGTCAGAAGCCACTTGTCCGGATCTTAGCTATTGCAGAAATCATCTTTTGCAATGTACAGTACTCTCATGTGAAAAAGAGATGATATCGCTCCCCCTTATAGTCTGCTCCTTACAGCATAACATGGTAGGAATTGTTTTTAATTGTCTTGCTGCAGCAAAGGTGCTTCAGACTCTGGAACCCAGAGATCCAACCATATCTCAGCTGCTGACCACAGGATGCGTATATTCAGAAGTGCCAGAAGGGCAGCTTCTGGACCATGTTCCTAAGTGATCAGATTGTTATATTGGCAGAATATTCCCAGAGTTTAATTTTGCCCAGGCTTCTGTCTCAGCCAAGCACATACCGAGAGAGGGTTGTGGTTAGTGTCACATCAGTGAGCAAAAGGGGCAAGCAAGGGCAAAAGAAAATAGTTAGCCATCCTCACAAAGCAAGTCAGCCACAACAATCAAGCCTCACAGACGCTATGCAATCACAAATCAAGGCTCCTGCAGGTGGTCTTTGCCCATAGGCCTCTCTTTTGACCACACAGGAGGAGGATTCTGTTATGCCATGGAGATGCCTCATTCACACCCAATGCACCAAATTGTTTGAGGCCAGGCTCTCACTATGGTGAAGATGACCCACGTTAGGGACTGAACTGAAGTCTCTTGTACTTGTTTAAATCAATACAGTTTTCTAAATAAAAATAGCTTGTTTAAAAAGAGCTGCTCTTGGCACACATGAGGAAGCCTCAATCATGCAAACAGCAGGGACGGATGCTGATTGGTCTCGCTTGGCTGCAGTATTTTATAACTGGTTGACGGGGCTGGGTTACCTTGGAGTCCGTCTTTCTCAGAGAGGCTCCTGCATCCACCAGGAGCTGGCAGACGGAGCGATGTCGCTGGCAGGCTGCCTTATGTAATGCTGTCTCACCCCTAGACCAAAGTACAGAAACCAGCAGTGAGACACATCACACCAATGTACATTTACGAAGTATGAGGTGCAGAGGACAGAGAGAGAAGGATGCTGTATTTCTGTGAGGTTCCCTCTTGCTGGCAGAGGTAGACTTGTGCACTCTCTCCCTTAGCATCTACATCCTTTGACTCAGTAGGAAAGCCTGCAATGCACAAATAGCAGACGAAGAACTTCTGAGGGATGGGAAAGATTCACAGGTTTTACGTATTCAAAGGACTGAATGTCACATTCCCATCCAACCACCAGTTCTGCTAGCTGCTGCAAAGGCAAACTAGCCGCCTTCTTATTTCACAGCAGGCAAAATAACAACAGTGTTTGTTTCTTCCTGCAATATATTTCCTCAGCCTCATTCTTGGATGCATCCTAGAAAAATCCTGCCCATCAAAATCATGCCTGGTGCACTTGCTGCCCTGGTTCTGATACCCTGAGTTCTTGGATATATGAGAGCAAGAGCTGTGTTTCGGTTTCCCACTGCTGGACTGGTGAGCTTACTGGGGCAGCTTGAACACATGCTTTTCAAAAGAGAAGGCTGTGTAGTGGGAGCAGATTTATTGCAACCTGACACAGATTGAAGCTATGTGTAACAGGATTCCGAGACTGAATCTAGTACTGAGATTAAAGAAATCTATCTAGATTTGCCTAGGAAGAGGAGGAAAGCATGTTATGAGTGGGTTGGAATGGTGTCCTTAATACCAGTGTCCAACAAATTGGGCCATTACATAAGCTCCAAAATAACAAATGACAAGAAATATGTGTAGTAGGACAAATCTTGTACCTACCCACCCAGAAAGTGAGAGTGCATAAAGGAATTTCAGCCTCAGTCCACAGCAAGGCAAGATAAAATACTAATAGACAACTTTGCAATGAATCTGCCTCTGGTGCATGAGAACTAGACTCAGAATGGGATACAAGCTGATTTCCCCCTGAGGATCAAAAGACATTCATGCTGCCAGTTACAGCTTGAGCCCTCCCTTTGTGGTAGAGGGACCTTTGTAAAGGGAAGCCCTCATAGCCATGTTCACTTGCACTTTGTTTCAGTGGCTGGGCTGTGCTACTGGATGAAGAAGAACAGGCAGTCCATCCAGAACCCATCTCCCCTGTACTGCACACATGCACCTTGTGCATAACCTTTCTGGTGTTCCCTGTTAGCAGAGGAGGGCATTGTGGGATGAGGAATGGTAGGTTTAACCCCTATGAAAAAGGCGACTTTTGCTCCCCGTATATTTCATATACTTCCCAGGATTATTCATACTTCCCTTACATACTCTTTGTGATACCTTAATTATACAATAAGATGTAGAGCAGTTGGGAATTGGAAAGTAAAGTTGTTGGGGTTTTTTATAGTAACAGAGGTGATTAAGGTTCTAACTACTTGAAAGAAATCTTCAGCTGCACAGGTTGTGGCCACTTGTGACAGCTAAGGCAGAGCACCCTGGATGAATCAAGACAGGACTGAAAAAAAGGTGTAGAGCAACAAAAGTATTTTCCTGACTTCTGGAGTTTACTTCTCAGGTTGGTCCCTCAGTAACTGGATGCCAGGAAATATCGAAGCACAATGCAGGACTTGCATTCCTCTAGAAATATTAAGGAGGCTTGGGAAACAATGGAGTCATTTATGAAGTTCAGGAAACCAAAAAAGCCAAAAAGCCACATATGAGGTTGTTGCTGTTTGGGTTTAGGAGGACTTTTGCTTGCTTGTTTGATTTTGAAGAGCTGTGCCATTTTACAAGCTTTTTTATTTGAAAGTTTGCACTTGAAAAACAAGAATAAACCTTCTAGGCTAATGCACATAATGTGAAGGGCAAGGTAGGTTGTACTTACGTTTCACTGTCTGTCATGTCCAATAACTCAGACGGACCTGCAAAAGACAGTTAGGTATGTCATATAACATTTGTTTGCATGACTAGAAGAGTGTGACTACCAGGAGATTGCAAATATGTAAAAGTCAACTGAAAGCTCAGTTTGCCCAAATATGCCAGACTTCAAGGTAATATTTTGTTGTGCAAGCCCTTGCACTAGAAAAATTCTGAATGCATAGTCACTGCTAGAGTGTCAGCACCACAGAATAGCAGCCTCTAAATTATACTGGGAATGAATATTCATGGAGTTTATTTTCTCACTCTTCACCTTAGTCAATTAAGTGGTTCACATAAGTACAGTGCATTGAAAATGCTGATATACTGGAAACCCTGATATATTGCAAGTTAAAATCTATTGTTAGTACTAGAGGAAAAATGTCATTAGGAAGTTGAAATTAGCCAAATTCCATCCTGAATGACATCCCTGTGCTACTCCATTTAATAGCAGTATACAGAATGTAGATCAGGGTGGAATATTCCCAGCAGTCTTTATATTGATATGCAAATCCTGTACTCTACTGGTTAGCAGTGATCAGGAAAGTAAGATTAAAAAAAAACAGAAAAGATTTTTGTGAAGTGGGACAAAATAATACATTTATGATAATGTTCTTTTGTCCTTGATATTCACTACAGGCAGATGTTTATAGCAGCAAATTTCATCACTGAATTACAGTGATATGGAAAGACTAGGATCTGGATAGCATTTGAAATGAGAAAAACCTTTCCCTTTGCAGTCTGTCTTACTGTTCTTCTCTCCACTGCTCTGGAGCATAGTTCCAGATGGCATGGGGCAGTTAGCAAGAGGAACAGTGAAACTTTACAGGAATTTTCCTTTCTGCGCTTGAATATTTCTCCTCAGCATACTTTGACTTTGAAATTCAAGAGTCCTCAAGAGCTTACAGCAAATCTCACCTGAAACTGAGGAATTCCACACTATTTGCTTACAAAGACCTCTTACTCTTGCTTACACCACCTCTCTACTCTCCTTTCACTCTCAATGCATGTCAAAATTGAGCAGTCTATCTCTCCCTCACTCCTTTTACAACACACACATGCAGTATCATCGGGGCAGCCAGCTGCCCTGGCTCCTGGAGCTGCAGGTAGCTCCTTCACTTCATCTTCTGTCATCATGAGAAAGGGGTGGTCAACAAAGTAGCACGCTTAGTCCCCAGTGCAGAGGGCACTGCATACCTATCATGGCAGTTCTCCACACATTAGCCACTGTCAATTTTTAAAGCATAGCACCCTGACTCTGCCACCACACACCCTCATCTCCACACTTGACAGTTACATGTTCCCTCCTCTCTGTCAAAATGAAGAATCACCCACGACCACTGAGCTCCTATAAGTATGAAGAAGAATACAGGGGGCTAACCTTGTTGAGAGGAAAGGAAGGTAATGTCTGAGAAACTAAAAAGAAAAAACCAAAAAACCCCAAACCAACCCAAAACCACAGATGAAGAAAAAGACTCTCTTACATCTCACAGGAAAAAATCATGTTCTCTCAATAACACAGGGTATTCCCCATGGCTTGCTGTGTGTATTAGAAAAGCCACTGCCAAGTGAATGGGTGGGTTAAGTGGATGGGACAAAGAAGGTTGTGGTGCAAAAGTGGAACAGAGTGACTGGGCTGGCTGCATTGGGCGTAGGAGTACTTGTCCTGTAAGTGGAGAAGAATGGAAAAAGGCGCTAAAACGTTAGGAGGAAGGATGGAGGGAAGTTAGAAGAACATGACCTGAGACAGAGGAGAAGCTGGGGTAGAGTGGGTCTGGAGAGATAGGGAGCAAACACTGAAGGAAAACTGGTCTGGAGCAGGAAGAAACAGCAAGGTTAGGACAGAGGAGCTGAATGCTGAAGACTGCACGGGCAGACCACGAGTGCAGACCCAAGGAGGTGCCAGGTGCCTCCCGCCTATGTGCAAAGGTTGTTCTCCTGGATACTGTCCCAAATAAAGCATTTTGTGGGAGTGCCCCAGCTCCATCCCAGTCATACGTAAGGGCCGTATATTGGAGTTAATCAATTAGCAGCGCAACGCGGTACCGGGATTCATTCATTTCATTCTTTCTGGTCTATCTCTGAAGCTGGACTGTCCCAACTCACACACAGCCTGAGCTGTGCCCTTTACTTCTTTACTTTATTTTTACTTGTGCTTCTCTTAAACCATCTCACGCCCTTCTCCTAATTCCCTATACCCTCTTTTTTGGACCTCATTTTTACATCAGTCTCCCTGGCGCTGCCAACCGACCATTCCAAATCCCCCTCTGCCCCGGGACAAAAGCTGCACAGATGTGGGAAGGGCTGGCACTGGGAAAGCTAATGGCACTGTCATCCTGACCCAGCAGGGAGGCGGCTGTTTTACTCAGGGACAAGAGGCAGAGAAAGAAAAGGGGATGAAGGCGCAAAGAGAGAGAGGACAAAATAACGCAATAGAAATCCGGAAGGGAAATGCATGAGTGAGATTTCTATCAAGGAAAACGGCAGGGGGTGAAATAAAAACAAAAGATAGAAATGTGTGGAGAGGTGGAGGGAGGAAAAAAAAAGAGAGAAAGAGAGAGAGCGACTCAGGGGCTAAAGAATGGCAGGATGGGGATGGGGAGGGGGGAGAAGTTCGCATGAAAGGAGCTGAAAAGCATGACGCACTGAGGGGAAGCCCAGCTGAGATCACTTTCTTTCCTTAACATCTCCGATAGACTGTCTGTGTAGAATTATTAACTTTTTTCCTTCTCTCCTTCTGCCCTCTTTCACTCTACGAAAGCCCCTCTCCTGTTTCTCAGGAGGGATGGGAGGAGGGAAGGGAAGGAGATGCTCAATAACAGCTGCCCTTTAGCTGAGCTCACTACAACATAAAAGAAAGACTTAAATGACCATATTTCAGAGGCATTTCCAAAATATACAGCACCATGCGGGCCGAAAGGCCTCCAGGCCCACAGCACATCCTGCCCCCTCCAATGGATGTGGTTACAGCTACCCATAGGAGACAAACAGCTATTAACCCCTGCCAGTCCCCTGTCCTGTCAGTCCTTCACAGAACCAGGGAAGAAGGGTATTGCTTTAAGCAGTAATGTTGGACATTATCAGCATTTCTGGGTGTTTATATGTCAAAACCCTCTTTGCCTAATAACTTAATTGAGGTTGTTATCTGGAGACAAAACTGGATTAGGTTCCTTACCTTCAAAGAGGAAATATTTTAAAAATAATATTAAACTGCAAATTCAGAACTGTTTCAAGCCTTCCCCCAACCCCAAAATCCTCATTTTTATTCAATGTTAAGATTAACAGTATTTCCACTGCAACATAGAGGCTACAGTACCCTACATTCCATCATAACTGTCTCTCAGCCATGTTGACCTCAAATTTGGTAAACTTGCAAATTAAAATAGACTATTTTATACCTTGGACCTTTTAGGAAAACTAAGCTGTTTTCTGCTTAGGCCCCTCACAAACGTCTACTATCCTAAAACATTCTGCAAATCTAGACTTACTAGCATATGTCAGGCAAACTTGCTCTCCTTCATGTCGCTTTGCTATTCAAACTTTGTCCCTGATATACATCTCTGTCACAGCAAAATTTACTTTCCAAAAGCCTTTGGAACACCTAAATCTGGTCAGGATGCAAATCCAAACTCACTGGTGGCTCTTCACTGTTTACTTTGCAGTACTAAGAGTAACAAAAGCATCGTCTTTTTTTACCAGGAGATGCTATATAATGGAGCAAAGGCATTGAGGTTTGAGTTCACGGACATGTTCAGGATGGGATGCTCTACTGACTGACTGTCCCATCAGAAGTTCCCACCACAAACTCCCAAGGCAACTGTAAGCATCTTTCCTCTCCTCTGTTTAAAATTAAAATACCCTAGATGAACTGCAGAATTCTTGTTTGTCTTTTGAGCCTCTAGAGAAAAGGTGAAGACAAGGAGAACGCAAACCTTGGAATGTATTGTACATTGGTTATAAATTACAAATAGTTCAGAACTGCCAGATAAATACTGCAAGCCAAGTCTGATTCCAAATACAGATGATGGTTTAGGAGGTCCTTTTTCTAATGGAGCTTCTTAAGCCTTCCTTAATTCTGTTTGTGTTAAGCAAGTCAACAGTTAACTCTTTTCTAGTGTGTGTGCATTAGATTGTAAGACAGTTGCTGACTGCAGCAAGAAAGAGATGTGGTTCTGATACCTACTGAGTTTGGCCTTCAGTTTCAAGCTAAGTGTTCCTTAGTTACAGGCAGATCATAAAAGGTGACCCTACTACTACAAGCAAAAAACCCCTGATTTAGGAAGGCAGTCTTGAACAACATATAGGACTGTCTATCTGCCCTTCCTGCGCATGGGATAGAGAGAAACTGTTTTGCAAGAACAGCAGCCAACACAACGGTTCCTGCTGCAGTAAGCAGCTGTCGTCCTGACACCTACTACATTGGTGCTTCAGCTGCTATTCCAGGCTTGAGCTAGTCCACTGCTAAATATCTGGCAATACTGCACAGCAGTCTCCTTGTGTGACTCATCTCTGCTTTTTCTAATTTAAGAAGGGTTATTTTCCTCCCCTTAACAACTGAAATAATTCTGATCAAGATCACAGAACAACCTCTTGTGTTAGTGTACCCTGCATGTTTGCAGAAAGCATAAAGCTATCTCCACAAAGGACAGCTTCAGCTTCACTACACCATTTCCCCTCCTTCATAATCCCAGTGCTGTGGGCCCCCTTCCTATATTGCATTTTATTCACCCCACTATTTTCACATTAGGCAGTTAAAATTCTTATCTTGCCTTGTTTTGCTGTTGTTTTTTAAAGATATTCTGAAGATTTTTCCTGTCTAATTAATAATAGGTTTTCTGTACTGTAAGCTGGAGGGTATTCTGTAGTGGAACTCCTATTAATATTAACTATCTCCAGTCACGTATGGGAAGCAGACAGCCTACAGAGGAAGTGTGGCTGGGCAGAGGTAATTGCAGAACAGAAGGAAGACTCATTTTTACCAGGGGTTGATATCAGCAGAAATGAGAAGCTAAATACAGGCAAATCCTTAGATTTTAGTAGTGTTGGTTTGGGTCTTATACATTAATTAATGTTGAGAAGATGCCAAATGCCAGAGAATGCAACGGAAAAACAAGGACATTATGATGATTCAGCAAGAGAGCTCATTTGTGACTGAGAAATGCCCAGGGTAGAAATGAATTTCATTAATTGCTTGGTGGGAGAAGAGAGGAGGCCCCTATTAGAGCATTGTCCCACATGCTCTCCGATTCCCAGAGAATGTAAAACAAAACAATGCTTTTGGAGAAGCCCAGAGGACAGATGTCTGGAACGCTGCAAGAGCTTCCTGCCATCCTTGGGGATACAGGGAGGAGAGAAGAACTGAGCTGACATTTGCTCAACCTTCTGGTTTGTCTTTGTCTAACAGTCCACAATCCCTCACATTTCTCTGTTCACTTCAAAAATTCCCATGGATTCCCTGCTCACATCCTTACCAGCTTAAATTACCTCATTTTAAACCTTCACCAAAGGAATGATATCTGGGTCAGACTTCAAGTAAGTTAAGGTATATGTGCCTAAGAAAAATCTTGGAGAGGCAACCATGACAGTGAATTGGTACAGGTCATGTGCACTGTGAGAAGAGACCAGAGGCATTAATGAATTTATGTCTGTCTGCAGAATTCAGAGGCACATGTATGCACTGCGACTAATGAGATAATCCAGAGAAGTGAAATAGGAGGTAGAGTAAGACTTGTTACAACTTGTGAGAAAACTAGATATAAGGATAACTATGTATTTTGATATTTGGCAAACTACGCTTAGTTACCCATATGTAGGTATCTATACATAAAGAGTAAAGGAGCAATTCAGAGCCCTCTGTTAGATATCTGGGGCACAGTGCAGTTGCCCACACACAGATATTTTGTGCCATTTGATATGCCTACAGGCAGGTCTTGGGATGCATTTGGAATGGCAGGGATGTTTGCTTGGGCTCCAGCTGCCAGTCCAGTATGGGTCTCTTAGAGGCCTTCGATGTTATCTTGTAGACCCATGGTAATGTCCTGGAATCCAAGGGCAAATGGCATTAGATATTTCTGTTTAGCTAAATGAATGACGTGCACAGGTAACTGTCAGATGAATTGCTTGCTGGGCTCCAATGACTATTTTATCTAGGGTCACCCTTGTGGTAGGATTGCCAGAAGTCTGCTGCTATTAAAGATGCACTCCCCACTTCCATCTGCCATTGAAAGAGAACACGTGTCTGGTACCTCTGTCACAGAGTCATAGATCTCTGTGGACAGTACAGGAACTTAGATCAGTAGATTACATGACAGCTATATGTAAACTCCCACCCAAGTTAACACAGATGTTAACAGATGGATTATTGCCTCTTCCTTTACTATGAGTTGTGCTTTTTTTTCTTCCCTCTGTACAGTTTTTGCAGTAACCTTCCAGCACTAGCAAACACTTATTCCAATTGCCAAAAGCAGTCTGTGTTTAGTGCTAACACTGCTGCTGAAATAATACAGCTGATTTTGACATACAGAAGTCAAAATAGCTGTTGCTATTTTGAAGAGGCATCAGAGAAGAGTTACTAGAATATTTAAAGGACTTGAAAACATTTCCTACAGTGCAGAAGGCTGATGACTCCGATGACTCTGAGTGCAGAGACTTTACTGTACCACTCTCCAGCAACCAGTGAACAAGATTATGGTAGTTCAACAGGCAGAAACTTCTAAATGTGACTGTCCCAAATGTATGTACACACACAAGTTGCTGCATAGCCTGCATAAGCATGCCTGCAATGTTGTTACTGACAAAAGAGTCAAAAGGAAAAAAGGGAATGACATGATCACAGCATATAAATATAAATAATATAAATAATATAAATAATATAAATAATATAAATAGGGGATTATAAATTTTTAGTATTGAGTCTTTTGGTATTTGGTCTTGAATCTAACAGAGACATAATAGTGGAAGGTTGGAAGGGAAGTTAGGTAAATCTAGTCCAGAAATAAATGCACAGATTCCTAACCAGTGTGTTACTAAATACTGAAATACCACCAATGGTTGGATGGGCTCTCCATTGCTGTAAATGTTCTAATGGAGATTAGATGCTTTCTACAACAGATGCTCTAATTGGAAAACAAATTACTTTAGAGGATTCTTGTGCCAGAGGTTCTAACTAGAATATCACACCGCTTCTTCATGGCCTCCCAACCGATGAAACTGTGAAAATACCCATTCTCCTCAAAAGCCATCTTTATTTTTGTTTCCACATTTTCCTTTTATCTGGAGCCATCGCTGTCATGGCTGCCACATTCCTACCATCCTGCTCACACATGCTGCAGGTGGACTGCTGAGGGTCACCACAGATGAGTGAGGGCACATCCACCCACACTGTGTGGTTTCACCTGATTGACACTTGGCTGAAGTACAGCTTTCTGTGGATTTGCCTACTGTGACTCACCATGCTCCAGGATGTATTTCACGATCTCACCATGCCCAGTCTTGGCAGCATGGTGCAATAAGGAGCAGTGATCAGGTCCTTGGATTAACAAATTGGCTCCTTTTTTACAGCATTCTATGAACTGGAAAAAACAACACACACAGAAGGATAAGATGGGAGGAGCAGAGAAACAAATAAATGGGCAAATTGTTTTCTAGTTTTCTTAGGAGTACAGTACAAAAAAGAAATAAAATTAAATAAAATATTATTTTAAAGCTAGCTTTTAGGCATCAATGAAAAAAATACCTGAAACTAGAAGTATTGACAATTATATGGGTTGAGAAGAGCAGTTTGCATTTCCTAAACAATGAGACATTGTCAGTATACTGGCAATGATTTGTTGCTTGCTGGCAAAGCTTGCAAAACCACTTTTGGTGAAGCTGCTGGGATATTTAAAAATATATATATATGACAGAAAATTCTGGCTTCTCTGCTGCAAGGTATCCCTTCTCAGGCTCTGCCCCCTACATGAGGTAAGA
The DNA here is from genome assembly GCA_013398125.1 of Aegotheles bennettii. NCBI lineage: Eukaryota > Metazoa > Chordata > Aves > Caprimulgiformes > Aegothelidae > Aegotheles > Aegotheles bennettii. The sequence goes on along the minus strand of VZRW01001970.1, from coordinate 158,823 downwards.
ATGGAGAGAAAATAACAACCAGTCCCATCTCAGAACTGCTGCAGACAAGGAGGTAGGGGGGCGGTTTGCAGTGTAGATCACTGCAGAAAAGAGGGAGAGAGTTGCAAGAGCAGGGCATCATTTATGATGAAGGGCAAAAAGTTTTCCTGTCAAAAGCAAACTCAGGCAAAAAGTTTCCAAAAAGTGGAAAGGGGGCAATAATTTTGTGACTGCTGTTTGAAGAACTGCTCCCTAGATGCTGCAGCCACAAATGCAGGGGCAGAGGTATAGAAGGGGCACCTGCAGGCAAAGTCTTGGCCAGACTGTACTGTCATTTTTACAAATGGCTCCAAGCTGGCTTCACGCAGATAAAATTGTGATCATTAATCACAGTCATCCAAATTCGAGCACATATTTTCAAATCCTGACTTGGCTAGTGAAAAAGGCAGCCTGAATAAATGTCAGACATGGAACGTCAGGCTTTGGGCACAAAACATTTTTGCACGGGTGCCTTTTCTTCCCAATAACTAACAATACCAAGATACTACATGTTTTGTTCTACCTGTTCTGGTGGTTGCCTAGGTAGAAGTTAAGAAATCTTTAGCAGCTTGGCCATGAACCTCACTGCTGTAAAATACCCTTTACTGTGTAAGGCTTTGTCACAACTACCCTGCTGTTTGGTGTTGCATTTGTCAGTATAGTAATTTTCCTGTTAGTACCTGACACATTGCTCTGTGCAGTGCGCTATGAACCCTGGGCTGAAACGTGCTGTCTAACACCAGATCCTATTCACTCAAATTTCACACCTCACCTGACTGATGTGTTCCTCTAATATTCAGGGTTTCCTGGAAAGGCTGTAAAATGGCACTTGCCAGAAGTTCCTATAGCAGTCTATTTATATTTTGAGCAGAGGTGTGATAAAATGTACAGTATATCAGACTGGCAAAAAGCTGTGAAAAGGTGGACACTCAGTGCTCTGTACTTACCTTCAGAAGATCACCAGCTATGACTGCCTGTAAAAGTGCTGCAAAAGACAAACAGAAAACTAACATTAGGTAGAAAGCATTATGCATATAGTCTCACAGCTCTCAATAAGGGCAAGCTAAGACCAATACTTCAATCTACTTGTATTCTCATATCAAAACCAACATGAAACCCTGCACTGGCAGGCAGATGAAAGACTGGCCATAGTAGCACAAAAGCTGTAGGGACATCAGGCCAGTGTTTCCAATGCTGCCCTGGAACTTCGTGCTTCTATCTGATTTTTTGCCTTGAGACACTCTTCAACTGTGTCCACGGGGTAGATCCAAGCCTCTGGCACCTGAGCCATCACTGAAGATGTCAATGTTGGAAACACAGAGAAACTGAAAATATCTGTAGACCTCTCAGACTTTATTCATACTGATGGTGGAGTGGCCAGCCAGTCCCAAATACATTGACAGTGACAAGTTGCAGATGATTAGGTGGCAAAATAGATTTTTTTTAATAATTATTTCTATTACAAAAACATTTTGACATGCTGGTGGGCAGCAAGTCCCCCATGTTTGGCAGGCAGGGTCAAACAGAACAGGAGCCAGTCCCCATCTTTTTAGCCTTTTTAATTTAAACAGATAGAGAAGAAAAGAGAGACACAGAGGCAAAGTGAACAAAGGCTCACAGGGAAGCAGGACAGAGCTATGCACAGAGCCAGGAGCTGCTCATTACACGCTACTGTCTGTCCCATGCCTGTTAAAAAGAAGAAGAAAGGCAAAAGCCTGAAACTCTGTATTGCCCTGTGTATAGCTGCATTCTGCTAAAAACACCATCATGGCAAGTATCCACAAGCATGAGTTGTTGTTACAAACCTACTGCTATGCAGCCATTTCCTTCTTTTTTCCTCCTTCTCCCTATCATGATATATATAGTAAAAAAAAATTATGAATAATCTTTCTGAGAAAGAACTTGGTTTACATCTTAGAAAGCATTAAACATCTGCCTCAGTTCATGCTTTTTCAAGAGTGCCTAAGCCCCTTTTTATCTTCAAATCTAGACAGTGCAATCAAGTTAAGCATTTGCTTAAGTGCCATCCTTGATAACGATGTCAAAATCTCAGGTACGGAGGAACAAGGGGGAAAGAAAATGATAGTATAGACTTGTCTCTGTAAAATAAGACACAAGAAACTGCACAGTGTGAATTTCACAAGGAGCTTGTTATGGCTTCAGAAATAATAACGCATACAAGCTAAACACTGCAAAGAGCAAGGGCGTGAAAAACAACTCAACAAACGTCCTTTTCTTTGGAAACATCTGGGGTTGTGTGTGGCTTTCTGGTCTCGGAAATGTCTCATGCCCTGGTCACACAGCAATGGGAAAAGCAAAAGCCCAGCCCAGCTAAGTTCTGACTTGGGAAAGCAGTAGCAGCAATTCTTGTAACACTGGATTTAGGGCAGTTTTGCAGTAACCATGTGTTAAACTAAGTGCTGCAAATCCCCCTGACATCTGTTGGAGCAAGGGCACACAGATCTGAAGAATGAAAAAAGACAAACATGAGTAGGTAAGAGCTAGAACTGGAAAAATACACGTACATCTTTGCTTCAGATTTAATTTTCAATTGTTTATGTCCTTTTTTTCGCAATAATACTAATGCTGGCTCAGCCCAAATAAATAGCAGAGCAGAATTTAGCCCTTACGTCATACATTTTACATTTTCCCTCCTTTTTTTTGCTGATGTGGTCTCACTGCCACACTCATTCTGTGGACTACTGTAGTCTGGATTTGTATAAATATTTTGCTTCCCTCACACACGTGAAAATCAAATGAACTGACAACACCAGCTTTTCATTGCCTTCTACATTCAGTATTTTAAGACATGGCTTCCCTGAAGTTATTTGCCTAGAGGCAGAGGTACATTTTCTTATGCAAATCATGCTTAAGATTGTAGTTCAGAAAAGCCAGGAGGGAGATCTAGAAAACTATGAAGTAAAAAGAAAAGCCTGGCAAGCCGTGAGGCATCTTCTGCATTCAGTGTCCACAACCAGAGGTTGGTCTGGTGATAAGGCTATTAGGATAAAGCAGCTCTAAAACACATTCAACATAATTAGACCAATCTTTTCCCCTCTTTCCAAAGCCTCCAATCCAGTGAAGCATTTAGGCAGGTGCTTAGCTTTGAGCTAATCACATTCTTTTCACCAACTCTACCTGCACACTTAAAATTAAATGCTTTGCTAGAGTAAAACCTATTGCATAAATTAATACATTACAGATCAGCAAAACCAGCTGGCATAACAAGCAGATTAGACTACAGTAAAATAATTCAGCACTGTAAGCCAGGAGGGTGGAAGACTTAGAAGCTATTGAACTAGAAATGGAGGAAGGTTCTGTAGAATAGGGAACATATTTACATAAACATGTGAATATTGCTCAGCACATTAACCCCATAAAGCCAAATAGGACTACTGGGCATATTGAGGAGAAGGGTAAAGATGGCAAAAATCACCTGGTTGTTAAAGAGATGGTAAAACAAGCAAGCAGATGGCATTGACAAGAGAGAGTAGACTGAGAAACTGGAGAAAAATGCTGTTAACATGCAATGCCAGGCTAGCTTAAAATTAAAAACATTAAAGTGAGAACAGTTCTATTTCTTCTGAGCAACACTGCATCACTGGTGTAATACATAACATGAATTATGCAACTATTTTATCATATCATAAAATACTTTTAGGTCTTAAAGATGCCTCAAAAAATTACTTGATTTAATAAATATATAAATCAAGTCACTACTTTCTCAACTTATCCTAATGCAAGCATTTGTCATGACTAATAAAAATGTTTCATTACCTTTTTCATTTATTTAGCAAGTAGATTTATTGCTGATGAAAGGTGACAGCTTGACCAGACTGGAGACTGAAGTGCTCCGTCCATATAACACAGAGGAACTCAATTTGCTGTAGTGGTAGACTCCCCAAGCTGCCTTCACAGCAAAGCTCAGCCCTCTCCACTGGTACATCCCTGCGGACAGTTCCTGCTCCATCCCTGCCCTCTCTGCTGAAACTGCCAGCAAATGTGTCAATCACTGCTCAGGGTGATGGATCTTGACAGAAACAATTGCCTGCTTGGATATAGACAGCCAGAAATACAGACTGTGTATATAACAACTGCTAGACACTTGCGACTTATAGTTTCCATTGAGTGGATTTCGAGATGAGCTTCTAATCACCCCTGTGGGGCAACTTACAAAAGAAAACTCATTTTTTAAGAAAACAAACAAACATGAACAAACAAACAACAACCAAAAAAACCCAAAAAAGCCACCCCACCCAAAACAAGCAAACAAAAAAATTGACCTAAACACATGACCTATAAATTAAATATTGAACAGCTACAAGTAGATAATGCACTAACAAAAAAAGCCAAGTTAAAAAGGCTGCTAATTGAATTCTGGTAATGCTGCATGCTAGTGCAGCATGAGACACAGGGAAAATACCTGCTAGTACACAGGTTCTGCGTGTGAAGTCAGCAGCATTAAAACGGAGCTGCAAAATCTGTCACTGGGAAACATAGTGAAGGAGTGAGGCATTTGTACCCAGTAACTTCAAAGGCTGCAAGATGCCTGAGAGGTCTCACAGGGCCTGGATGGTCAGAAGAGAAAATAACCCATCACAGAAAACAATCTGGCACGCCTGGAATAGTTCCTGTTGTGCATCTCCCTCCATGGAATACAAAAGTCCTAGGGAAACTGACCTCCAACTTGCATTACCTAAATTAAGAGCCAAACTAAGACAGAGAAGGGATCCTTCAGAATGGCATAATGCCAGGAGATGTGTCTGATCACCTGCAAGAACAACAACCAAACAAGGGCAAACAGGGGTGTCCTCCTTTTAAGGGTTTCCAAGGTATGATACTCGTGGGACCAGGCAATGCTCATGGTCTCAGAAATTTTGGAAGGTCTTTGTATAACAGAAAGGTGCAGCATGAGAACATCTCATAAATGTAAGAGCTAACAAAAACAGACCCATGACTGCAACACAGAAGCCATCGCCACCATCTTGCTTACTTCAAAAGCAATGAAAATTCTCAGAAACATTACAAGTAAGGAAAACCTCAAACAACTCCTTCCTGTTTGCCATGCAGGAAAATACCCTCTTGATCACAAAGCTGCTGATCAGCGTAACACCAAGGACATAAGCATGGCTCAGCATCAGGCTACTATCATGCCAGAATTTTGCTGCTAAAAACACTTTCAGGAAGAACATGAAGAAAAAAAATTCTTATAAACCCTTGTAGGTAACCCTGTAGGTAACATCTCAGGATCACAAGGTTCTTTGTTTAAAGTAGGTTGACATGGAGGATATTTAGTAAGTTATTTAAATAATCATTAGAGAGACAGTGAGAGGAGTTGGCTTTCACTGGAAAGAATCTCAAAGAAAAGCACAGTTCTTCAGTCTGCCACTGTCACTGGTACAGGAGTAATTGTCTTTTCACATGAGTAAATTATGTCTTTTTACATGAGTAAAAGTTCTTCAGAAACCATAAACATCTTCCAGATTTTACTGGTCAGATTGCACTCCTGATTGGACCCTTCCATACCGTATTTGCACCCACTACTGCTATGCAAACTAGGCACAGCGAATGCTGATAAAAAGGTATGGCTATTTTGAAGCTTTCACCATCTCCAGGCAATTCTTTTAGTGAGGGTCTAAGAACTGTCACTGGAGAGAGCAGAATTATTTAAAACTATGTTTTAAAGTATAAGCACCATACAAATGAGTTGTCACATCCATTATTAAAATACAGCCAAATTGAGATCTATGAATGAAATGCAGTGTGAGAGCGAAGTATTATTTGCAACGATATATCTTGCCATGAGTTAAAAAATATCAGGCTAATAAAGTATCTGATCAGTGTATGACAATGTTTAAGCACATGGGAAATTATGGCAGAATTCAATGACCATAACTCCAACAGAATTAGGGCTCACAAAATCTTCAGCTCTTTCAAAAGACACAATAAGACAGCTGATGATCTGAAGTGATCAGGACCTTGTAGAGACCTCATTTATCAGGCAGTGGCTGCAACTGTCCAGCCCTTTCTAAAACACAGATAACACACTGATTCAGCACTTGGAATTGATATGCCATCTGCATTTCAGTGCTGGACGTTTCTTACAAGGTAGAGGCTGCTAATAAAAAACATTAGACATTAGAGCTTTGGTGTGGGACCCCCAGAATTTGAGCCTTGGTGTCCACCACTATCTCCTGCTAGATTTGCTCAGAGGAACCCTTAAGAAACACCTTATGAAGTACTGCCTTGTTCAAACCTTGCTGAGTTGACAACGAAGAAGAAATCGTATCGGAAGGTGACATCATCAAATTTCTTGGGAGTTATTAAACTTAACTTGGCCTATCATTAGCTCCAGAATATTTCCAGCACCTTATTGCTCTTGTAGATTTTGTGACATTCATGGGGTCAGAAATTTAAAGTAATTACTGTTTTACACATTGAAAAGTTAAAAGCTGACCCTGGCCAGAGAGTGCTTTTACACAGCTGGAGTCTTCTGAGCTGTTCAAGATCAACATTACACGAATGATAAGGAAACAAGCTCTCCTTCACAATTTCCCACTAGTTTTATAGAAATCAATAATAACTTCCATTTCAACCACTCAAAAAGCTATGCTCTCCAGTGAGTGTGAAGTCCATACAGATCATCATTCAGAAATACATTCTTTTCTCTGTAAACACCAATTTGCTTGTAATAGCTTTATACAGTCTAGTAGACATCAAACCTAATATGAAAAACTGAAGGTGACACAACTTACCTGGAAACGTACAGAATCAACTTTTTTCTACTCTAGCCATTACTTTCAATTTTGTCCTGCAGATGAAAGGAGTGCAGGGCACCATGGGGAACTGGTTTGTGGACTACTCCCCTTCTGAAATGACTATGAAAAACATGCATCTAAGATATAGAGCAGCACATACACTTGAGGTGTCTTAAGGGTCTGCTACCCCCATAGAAAAGTTTTAGGGATCCATGGTGAAGAAAAGTTACAAATCTCTCTATTTGAGCTTTTACAAACTCTTTACATCTTCCCAGTATTTAATCTGCTTTTAAAGTTACAGAAAAAAAACACCTTTAAAATACATATGCCAAACTGTCAACACAACTAAGAAATTAAATTACAAAATTAATAACACTTTGTTGGAATGACTGTGAGCTCACAGGTCTTTGATCTACAGACAATCTCAAGTCTCACTAAATCTCATGAGGATTAAAACATTTCTCTTTGAAGCCAAACTGAGTGGAAGGAACAATTAAATGTTTCTTCATGTATTTCACGCACCTGAAAGTACTGGAAGCAACTACTGAAGACCATGAAAAAAAAGTAAATGGAAGTTAAGCCTTGTGGAATGAGGGGTCTCCTAGGTGCTGGTAAAAAACCCAGAAATAAATGGTTAAAGCTTTGTGTGGGTATAAGATAGGCAAAAGTCTAGCGAAAATAAAAGCAGCAAAAGCAAAATATACACTATGAAGACTTGCTTGAACTTCTGCACAAAAAACCACTGCTGTGTGCACTCAAAAAGGACTTCAAATCAAACAGCTGTCTGACTCTTATAACCAACTTTTCCTCCCAAGAGGATGAGGCAAAGGTCCCTGAGTAACCAGGCTAACTGATTGGGCCCAAATAGCTGCACCAAGGCCCTGTAAGGGACACAAGCCCCCCTTGGAGTCTGTTTTTATAATGGTGCACAACTTATGCCAAGAGAAGGACACAAACATTTGGTCTTATCATAACCATCAGAACTGAATTTTTCCTTACAGCTGTGCACAGGAAAATTTGTGTTCAGGCAAAGTAAATAGATTTTTCCCATGTACTGCTGAGGAATCTTCCCGAACATAAAGCTTAGTAGTGCTGCTTGACAGTAAGACTCTTGGTTATGTCTGTGGCAGGTGTTAACTTCCATCTTGTTTTCTTTTAATGATCATTTTTATCTCCACTTTGAACTACAACCGACATATAGTAAAAGAAACAAATTCTTGCACCAAACAGAAAAATATTTTTGCACAATTTTTAAACTTTGGTGCTGGGCAATCAAAATGGAACATCTTCAGCAAAAAGATGGCTGACAGACCAGGAGAACCAGTTTCACATTTCAATGTTCAAGAAAGAGGCTGCATTATAACTAAACAAGGGATGTTTTGATAGGGAACTTGATTGCCTGTAAGCCTGAAGAGATATTAACTTATAAACACCAACTATAGCTTAAAAAGAACAAAAGTCTCTCAGTAGCCATCTTAGAAAATCTAGGCCTATTTGTCAGCAACATCTCTTTCTAATCTAACATCAGCCATGAGAATGAAGATGCTGATGGCTACATCTGAAGATGCTGTCTGGTGTGGAAATGGGGAAACATTCCTGGAGTTGCTAGAGGAGTTCTCCCTCAGATCAAAGACTTCATAAGAACCATGATGGAAATATGACCGCAAAAATACTTGCAGTTTGGAGATTCTCTGCCTAGAACATAGTATCTCTTGTGCTGGCTAAAACAAGGGCTTAATGATTTTTAATTTTTTTCCAAAATGTACTTATTTGCCGCCACTACCTGCTATCCTAAAGAAACAGGTGGTAAACAAGATTTCCCCACAGGATTTCAGCTTTGGGAAATGCTTAGGTCTCTCAGAGAATTCAAGAACAATGACACCAGTCTAGGTAGCTCACGACAGCAGTGCTGTGAAGCACTGCTTCCACGAAAGAAAACCAAATAAAGAGCCTGAGTTCTCAAAATGCTCCCAAGAGACCAAGAAAACTGACAGTGTGGCAACATACTACAACAAAAAGCTCAAAAGCACATCAGTTGAACAGCAGCCAGACACAGGCGTTTGATGACTACTCAGCAAAGGGAGTATTATGAAGGCCTTCACATAGCATCTCGAGCTAATCCATCTGTACAGGAAAGCATGTGCATAAGCACACATTCTCCTGTGGTTTGAGAGAGAGTTTTGAAGCATGCTGGCTCTCTGAATAAGTCATATCTCAGTAACATCTATTTCTAGGACTGCACAAAGAGGTAGAAAACCTTTCTAAACATTTGTGGGTTGTCCTTTAGCTACAAAAGCACCACATCCTGTGCAGATTCAAAGGAGAGAACTGACACGATTTTGACTGCATTTTTTTGCCTAACTTGAGAATAAAGCAAAAATTTTAACATGCAAAAAATCATCTTACTCAGGCAGTTATAAATATGCATTACAAACCTTTTCCTTTTAAAAATTTTAGATTCAAACAACACACAGCATCAAACCACTGTTTGGGGGCGGGGGGGAAGTAAAAATATACACACAGGCTTGCTGGAGGAAAAGAAAGACTAAATTCTCACTTACACAGAAGTCCCTTCATACAACTCTGGAAGGATAAAGAGGCTTTCAAGCAGATGTAAATTACACTCAAGCTGCCTTTAAGGTCCCATTTGCACTGTCAGACTAGTTTAAAGGTACTTTGATGCCAATTAGAGTCCACCCTGAATTGCTTATGTGGCGCTGGTGCTGAGCTGAGAGTGCAGTTGATAGGAGTGGAAGTATTCAGACCCGAATGCTGAACTTTTCCTGCAAGACCATTTAACTCAGATTTACAAACGGAAGGGATGACCATAAGGAAAAAAGACTTCCTTTGTAAATGGTCCAAAAACCCAAAGAACAGTTGCAGAAAAACTAAGTACCATCTGGCTGACATTGTCACTTTTTTTTCCTTTCCTTTTCCCTTCCACCATTTTCATTTTTAAGCCAAGACAGGAACAATTAGCGTCATTTACAAGAGTGATGTGGTGAAGGAAAATGTCTCTGATCAAGCAAGAACACAAAGCAGGGAAAACTTTGGCAGACTAATGCAGCTACTTGATCAATAGAGTGACATTACTTTGACAGAAAGAGAATTCTAGATAAAATAATTAAGTAATGATTTATTTTTTATTTAAAAATGCAAAGGATGGCAAAAAAAAAGGAACATTGTGGGCCACTTCTCCCCGTTCTGTGACATGGTGGACCATTACTATCAAAGGCACTCTTACCCACTGCAAGTCTGGTTGCAATGTTTTTGCCTGGCAATGTCTAAGTAACTCTTCCTCCACAAGCTGGCACTTCACAGTAGGACTAAATAATCTGAAAGTCAGTTCTTGCTGGTGAGAGTTTTCAGTGGGTGGAGCAAATTGTCTTCTTGTTTTATTTTAACAAGTTGCCACTCTTATCTGACCATAAGCAGTCTCCATCAGAAATAAAAAACAGGAGCAAAGTAGGTTGCAAGGTTACCCAAAGCTTCTGTTTGAAAATAGGTGCCCTGATTCAGACAGCACATTCCTTACTCCTACTTTCTCTTGAGGGGAAAGCAATAACGGCAGTTTCCAGCTGGAAAGAAAAGTTTCCCCAAGTTTTCCTCTGTTACTCATTCAGATGCCCACATCTGCCAGACCTCTCCCTCCCAGCTGCCTATTGACACCCTCAGCCTGCTTCGATATGATGAGGCATGAGGTGTAGGCACCTTTGAAAGGTTTTGGGAAGAGAGGACCTCCCTCAGCCCTACAGAAATGCTTTGACAGGATGCTTTCCCTTGCTACAGGTACCAAAACTCTGCATCGATACCAGCCTCTGCTGATCTGAGAAGTAAATGAAGAGCAGATCCCCAAGCAACTGTTAGCTCAGCTGGCCACAGACATACTTTTAAAACACTATCCAGGAGGGCTTTCTTCCCAAAGTGGCTAATTAATCAAAATAAATACCTGCAGTCAGAAGTCCCCCCATTGTACTGTCTTTGATTTGTACAGAGAAAGCATTCCAAGACATCTCAATTTGTTGCTAGGTAAACGGCTGCAACATCACCCGGAAGAACACAGCTTCTCAGCTGGAGCTGTGCAAAACAAATGGTCTCTTTTTTGAAGGAATCTGGTGCACAAAACAGAGTTGGTTTGGGTTTTTCGGTTTTTTTTACGAGCAATGAGATGTTTGGGTTCATGGGTAGTACCCTGTTTGTCCTTTTATTCAGGATGGTAGGAAGATTAAAAACCTTTTGAGGAGAATATCCTTTTGCTATGTCCTCTTGCTATGACTAGCAAGACTAGTGGGCAGTGGCTGCAGAAAAAAGAAAGGAGTTTTAGAGAGTGAAGTCCATATTCCCTCAGGCCACCAGGGACAATAGGAAATCCCATGTCTTGGAGGTCCCAGGAAATGTTCTCAGCTCTTGTGCTATTTTCTGGTGCTCCTGCAGACATCTTCCTCCTTGTGTGGGTTCAGACCTCCTCTCTTTAATGGAGCAGACAGCATTGGAGCAAATACCATAATGCACAGGACATTTTGCCTCCAAGGCAGGAGCAGATGCTACATAACAAAGGATTTTACTGTATGGGATGGAGCTGCCACTGCCTTTCATGTACACACTTGATCAGTCCCTTCCTTATAATTCATACAGCAGCTCTCTCCATCCAGAGGGACATCTAGAGAGAGAATTACAGCTCCCACCCCAAGTTTCCAGTTTTAACCTGGGGCAAGAGATCCCTGTGGAAAACTCTTCTAATAGAGGCTAATTTAAAGGTTACCATTTAAAACCACTTCACTTCTAATGCACTCTTCGCTCTGCACAAATCCCTCCTAAGGACAGGATATCCAGACTGGATGACTAAGTATCATTATGGAACAACCATCTGCCAGAATCTGAAAGATCTTTGAGTGCTGCCATTCATCTTTCCAAGGAGAAATATCAACCTTCTTCTTCACCCCTTGTATCATATTATGATGTTGTAATAAATGTCTCCAAAATGTCTCTTTTAAATGTATTTGTCTTTTGTCTTACTTTCTCATTTGTCCCCTATTCCCTCATGAATTTGGAATCTATTGCATGAAAAAAAGAAAACAAACAACTGAGTTTAATGAAAGCAAATCTTGCTAGAAATTATGCTGATGCAGCAAAAAAGCATATCTGCTAGAAGTAAACAAGGCAAAAAGCTCAGTTTCATGCATTTATAAAGAAACAAGAAAAGCAAGACACCAGAGACATAAATATTCGGAACCTCATGTCTCCAGACCAGAATGTAACTTGATGTATAAGGACTAAGCACTGGGGTTCATTGCTACTTGAGATGTGTTGATATAGTCACTTAAAACTTTGAGTAGTTCCGTCAAAGGCAAGGTTCCTCTGTTTGAAGTTAGGCAAGTAAGTATTCAGCTGCATGAGTTCCAAGTTGCCATTAGATAAATAACACACCAATGTCCATGCACCACTCAAGAGTTTGCTGGTATTTTTCTTCAGAAGACTGAAATGGAAATGGAACTCACTGTACTCTTTTTAAGAGTATTTTCCTCAGTTGCTCAGGTGATGATGCCAACTCAGTTGAACTGCCAACTCTGTTATACAGGGTAACCAAAGAATGGTAAAAATAACCCAGATGAAACTAGACCAAAGGTAATATAAAATGTAAGAATATTATTCAATGCACTGGGCAAAGGTAGCGTAAAATACAAGAATACTTTTCAATGCATTCAACATTGCAAAATTTGTGGAGAGATTTCTACAGGCTCACTGTGAATAAAGGTGGGCAGGCCATGATCTAGCATACATACAGTGTACAATGCACTACTGAAAGGTGATGGATGAAGGCAGGGTTTGGTAAACCTCAACCATTCACCCAATGATCCTCAGGGAATGATTGTGTACTGGCCAGGCAATGCATTAGAAGTCTGCATTCCCATCAGTGTACAATACCTGATCTAGAAACAAAGGATATGATTCTTTCAATAACATCTTATATCTGAAGCAGTAAGGTCCAACAGCTTCAGTCCTCCTGAATATAAAACCAGGTTTTTTATAGAGAGAAAATACAGCAGGTGGTACCATTCACTAACACTGGAGCAGCCTGTCACCTCCTTCATGACATCCACCAGGTCTTTTGTGACCCTGCCACTTGTCCATTGTTGACTCTCAGCTAGTAAAAACACTCAAAGAAAGACCATTGTCCTCCAAGGCTGCAGGGCATGTAACTGCACCAGGGCCCACTTGATTGACCAGGTAGCCCTTCTGTTTCATACTTCACAGCCATCACCCTAATCCCCTGTCTAAACTACTATGCTTTGGTATTTACTTAACATGTTCCATTTTGTCAGTCAGTTAGAGAATTTGGAGGTTAGGGGTCTTGTCTGCTTTTTGTTGTTGTTGTTGTGGTTTGTTTGGTGTTTTTTTCATTAAAAAAAAAAAAGGAGATGGATTTCACTCTTTAGTTATGTATTTCCTAACTATCTGTACCAAGAACAGAGACACAAACCTTTCAAAATGTTTAAGAGGTTTTGGTTTTTTCTTTTGAAGTTTGGTATTTTCTAGCAGTACTGTTTCCCTTTCTGTGCCAATTAAAATGGCTCTGTTTTGTAACTGATAAAGGTGCCTTTAACACGTGTCCACAACAAGGAGCATTGTGTGCCTTTACAATTGTTCAATAGATGCCCAGTTCCAGACAGATGGTGCTTTATCCTCACTCTCTCTTCAAGACAGCATAATGCATTGTTCTGTCAGGGATTAATGGAAGTGCCACTCACACTAGATGCTAATTCTGGTAGCAACTCTCATACTACACTATAGATGCTACAGCTACTGCTTGCAACTAATGCTTGGAGCAGGCAGTCCACACTGGAGGAGAAGCAGGACATTCAGAAACCAAAGTGAGGAGCACAATGCAAGAATCTATGCAGAATGCAACCTCATTGTCAAGGGAAAGAGACATTTAAAAAGGAATACAATGATGATAGAAAAAATCCCCAGAGAAACAGTAGAGGAAAAATGGGAACTGAAGATTAAACCAGACAAAACAAAGATCAGGAACTAAATGGGAAGTTAAAACAAAAGATCCAGTGCAACAGAGAAAGTACCTATTCTCAGTAATGGCCAACACATCATGTCATCAGAAAATCAGAACTAGAAAAGTGCCCCATAATAGGGCAAAGCAGCTGAAACACAGGACATAGAGTGATGCCAGTGAGGGTACAGTTCTACAGTTGTATCTTGCTCCATTGTACACTCTTCAAAGCATTATTGCTTTATAAAACTACATATTAATATAAAACATCTTGAATAGGAATATAGTTGAGTACTGATTACTAATGAAAATAAGAGTCTCAAAACTGACTCCTGGGTAGCTACTCCAAGAAAAATATACCAGAAGAGGTCTGCATAAACACTGTAAAAGGCAGTTCAGAGATAAGTTTTCAGCTCTCTTCTGGACCCTCTCTTTTTTTGTTTAGAGAAGAGATTTCAGATCCAAGGCTAGTCTGAGATGCTTGCACACATGCATATAGTGAACTGAGAAGCACCTAGGCTCTAAAGAACTTGCGCTACAGCACTCTTGTCACATTTTCCTTCTCATACTGTGCTCATTTACCCTGGCCTGTATGTGGCACAGCGGGAGAGAGGAAATCATAGAATCATAGAATCTCTTCGGTTGGAAAAGACCTTCAGGATCATCGAGTACAACCATCAACCCAGGACTGCCAAATCCACCACAAAACCATGTCCCCAGGGGCCACCCCCAAACATTTTTTGAACACAGGAAATACATTTATTGGACCTCTACTTCTGAAAAGTCACTGGGGCACGGGAAATCTTTTGTATTTGAGAGAAGCTCCTCCATATTTACATGGATGACAAATCTAGTTAGATATTCCATGGTCACAAAACACTAAACTTCTAATAACTAGCACTATCACATCACTAATTGGTCAAGGGACCATAGGCCTTTTACTCTGCATTTCAGAGGAGGTTTCTTATGGAAGAAAGGGAAGAGAGGGAAGAAAGAGGCTTTTCAGAGATGTTTATCAAACCTGAAAAGCAAGAGCCTGGCAGCAGATGGTAGATGGCAATCAGGAAGACACTGTGAAAAACTAGAACAATATAAAAATAGTGGAAATAAGGAAAGCATTATAGCAGCAAGAAATATTAAAGTTTAAAGACGCACAGGGAAATACATTTACACTGTCTGTTGCTACATTAATAGATAAAAATGGAGCAATAGAATAAATGTAAGGGAAATTATAAAAGCAGTCTATCACTAACAAGCTTATGCACCAACAAGCAGCTTGACTCCAGGTCTTGAAATAGTGTATTAGACCATAATATTTTCAAATTTATTCTGAGGGTTGGAGAAATGGCATATACTGTTAACTTCTTTCAGGTCTCCAATACTTTATTATTAAGAATGCTGTGGTCATGGTAAAAAGCAGACTAACTATTAAACAAGAAAACTACCTCTAGTTCATAGAGTCAATGAGCTGTCAACTACATGGGAAGCTGATAGGGTACACCAGGAAATTAAAACCGCATACTTCTGCCATTCCCTTGCTTTTATTTGTCAGGGAATCCACTGCTCTCAGACACTAGGAATGGACTAGATGGGCTAGATATATCTTTGGTCTGACATGTTTGTCCATTTTTATGACAATCTTCATAACTTTCTTTACCAAGAAATGACACGTCAAGGAGATGGAAGAGAATTTAGTAATGACAGTATGTTTGACAGCCACTATACTGGACTGAAAAGATCTTGGCTGGAGCCAAGGACAATGTAGGTTGATACCTAACTAGTCACTCCACACTCCAAGCAAACATACTTCAGTGACACACTTCCAGGCTCAGACTTCCTTACATCTCCATTAGCAACAGTCCTTACTGTTCCCCATCTGGGCATTTCTTGAATAATACTTGTTACATTTTCCAGAAATTTTGCTGATTGTGTAACTGCATACAAGTTGAACGCCAGAAGAAAATAGATATTTTTTTCTTCTCTGGTCCAAAATAATATTCCTGATTCATAGCTAAATGATGAAATTTCTCCTCTCAATTACAGTTTCCCTTTTTTTTCCATTCCTTGTGCAACTGTGCCAATGTAATTACTATCTCATTTGCCATATGTCTCTGGATTTCAGTACCAATGTAACCATGCTGTCAATGTACTCTAAAGGGATATTTATACCACCTAGCTCTAAGCACCTATGTTGGTCAAGTTATTAAACAGCTGGTCAGTGCAAACTCCCTCTTTAGTCCATAGGGAAAGATCAGATCCTTCAGTCTCCTTCAGAGCAAGCATATTACCAGAACCTGCAACTCTTGCTACTCAAGCCATGAGATTTTCACCTGTAGAAGATCCTAGCTGCACTAAATTCCACACCATACTATCAAACTGACTTTAGGAGTAACCCAAGATAATGTGGGTTCAAGCCTTTAAAGCATAATACGCTCCCCTCTGCTACAAAGGTGCTGTCCTGTAAGAGTCATAAGAGATCAGCTGATCTTCACAAAACCCATATATTGTCATTTATGCCCACACATAATTTTCCATAGGTGAAGCCCTATGCAATTGTGTGAATAAAATGAAACATTTGCAATAGTTCCATTTGACTGAACAAGATTCATTTTACAAATAACACAGGCTTAACTTCTGCCAGAGCCAACCAAATCAACTAAATGAACAAGTACTTGATGTCTAGGGGTGAATAACATTTGAGCAACATCAAAGTTTCCTTTTTAGTAAGTAATTTTTCTCCAGCACGACTGTGTTAAAACACAGCTTCTTAGCTAGTCTTTAGTCTCATTTTCAATATGCTATTAGCATCAATGAAACAGAACTTACCTTGATCTTCTGAAGAGACCGGTGACCTGGAATAGAACGACAAAGTCCAGTCAATCTTTGGTATGAAAAGGCCACAAATAAGGTTCAGTGTCACTGTGGGGAATGGGATATAGAGAAATTTGAAGGTTTTATTCTTTATTCCTTAGAAGAGATGGCTAGAAGGCATCTGACAAGAAAAGAGCAGGAAAGGGCAGAGACCTACTCTAGCAGTAGGTTCTGCAGACTGGAGTGGCCCTATGGAGTCATGTCCATAAGGCAGCTGTCAGCTGCGCTGTTCAGCACTCACACCAGGAGTTTCTATAGGTACTTTGCAAAAATCTTATCTACTACTGCTTCTGTTGGAAAAAGCTGACATTACTGGTGAGAAAGTCCTGATCCTCCAGAGACTATTAAAGGGATCATAATTTAAGTGTGGGCCAGGAGAGAACCTCACAACTAGGGGTGGTTAAGGAAATTACAGCTTCACAGGAACTCGCAGTCATTAAGGTGACCATTATTCTTACCACTTGTCAGTGTAGTGGCTAGCATAAAACACTAGTAATAATTAATAACAGTTCATGCCATCTTCACAAAAGCAACATAATCAGGCTAAAAAAAAAAAGTCTGGACAGATGTAAGTACAGTAAAAAGCAATATAACAGCAGCAGCAACAGAGTTACGGGATACTCTAGCCAGTGGCTTAAGAGAGTGAGGGGTTGTAAAGCATGAGAGACCTTCTCAGTGCCCCTGCTGATGAACAGAAGGGCCCCACTGAATTCCAGGGATTTGTGTCACAGCTCCCATCACTAAGGATCACACGCCTCATCATTTTGATCAGCACCCACAACAAAGGAACTTAAAGAGGTGTAAAGTACTGGTTGTCCATTTTTCTGTTTGCTGCATTAGCTTGACTTAGCAAAACTGTGGCTAACTCTACGGCCAAATCTCAGATATGCCTTGATTATTTAGACCAGATTACCAGCACACAGTGGATTGGACCACTGCCTCAGCACTTCCCGGGCAAACATTTCCAACTGCATATATAGCCTTCCCACCCAGGTACCAGTGAGTTTGTCCCTGCGGTGAATGGGACAACCCGTACTTCCTTTCCAAGATATATTTAATTTTGCACCAATGTACAAAAATAACAAATTACTAAAGATTTTAAAAATGTAAGTGTTGCCAGCAAACAGATCAAAGCTGACATAAGAAAAGCGGCCACATAGGGGTGAAGGGAAAAGAAGGAACAAAGGGGAAAAGAGCACATGTGTATTTAACTGAGACAGCAGGGGCTGAGGGTTCAAGGAGGGGGAAATAAATCCTCCTGGATTTAGAGGAATAAAGGAGCTGAGGAAGGAGTCATCATCTCATTCCATAACAGGGGTCTGAAAATGAAGGCTGAGGGATTGTAGGACATCAGAAGTAAATATGCAAATATGTAGATGCAAACAGGAAAGACAGAAAGAAAAGGAAACTTTCCTAATGAGGTATGCAAATTTTTAATTTTGACAAGAGAGATTTGCAAAGACTGAGAGGAAAGAGTTACAGCACAGCTGGAGCAATGGTCACTGTGAAAAGAAAAAATGTGATTGCTTAATTAAGATTCTGACTGTGCAAGAAGCCAATGTGTCCATATGGATCAGAATTAATTAATCCTTTACTCCCATTAAATCCTCTGATTGCTGCTGAACATCCTAGGCGTTTATCCTGCTCTGTTGCCAGCCAGGCCAGCTCTGCCCTTGCACTTCAGCCGTGTTTGTGGCAGTACAGTAGGAATGCAGGTAACCCAGAGGATTAGCAGGCATCACTAGGACTCTGTCCCATTGCTTTGACCAGTTAGTTACAGGCCTTCCTCCACAACCCCCAGCAGAAACCCTCTGAAGGTCAAAACTCAGCAAACTGTTTCCTACAAGGTTTAACAGGGCAGAATGGACCATATACAGTGGTGCAAATTTTTAACTACTTAAAAATATTTTTACATGCAGAAGTCATGCCAGGTTTCTTAGCTCACCTATTCTGACTCTCCACCCATAGTTAATACAGTATCTCACAGCATCAGTAGAATTTATTTTTATGTTTTATTTCTTAATTGCACAGTTTCATCACCTTTCAGATATTTATTTGAAAAAATAAACAATACACATAATCCTATAATTTGGCTCTTCTTTATGCGTGGTAAAACTGATATCCTTAGTTCCTTAAAGCAACAACAGAAGACGCTATTACAATACCACCACCTTCTCAATTAAAACATTGAAGGGATGAAAAATATATTTGTGCATATTTAGTGTGCCCAAAAATAGTATGTATTTTCAAAAATAATACTGCCGTGTACCTTTGTTGCTTTGTTGCATACCTTGAACACAGTGGTTGAACAGTAAGAAATCTAACAGATACTACCTGTTGCTACTAGCAGTGTTTTCATTTGAAGGGCTTCATCAAGGATCTTTTGGAACTGTGTAGCCTAGTATCCTGAGAAAATAAGGTTTATATAATCACAACATCTTGATGTGTAGGTATGCACCTCTCTGTCTCATCCTAATAAAGTTTGAGCTTGTTGGCTCAATTCACCCATTGGTAACAGGAGTTGAAGAGACAATTCCTGCTTTCACAAGGAGACGCAAAAGCATAATCTCAAACTTTCCAATGTAGCTGCAAAGACACAAAAAGAGATTTTGAATACCTCAGACACAGGAGAGTCTCAATGGGAGCTTCCAGCTTTGGAGATACCAAAGGTTCAAGCACAATAAACTAGGCTTCCTTTGTTCCATTACTGACAAAGTATTTTGGCAAAGAGGGGAGAGGACTTTCAACATTATTCTACAGTTTCAGGCCATATGTCTTAGCAGGGAGGAGATTTTCCAAAGTGTTCAAGTATTGGCCTAACTACACCAAGGGGACTCTTGCTTGTAAGTATAAGGTAAGGAAGGGAGGCTGCTGAAAAGTCCACACTAATAGCGTTGGACATTTTACGCATTGTATGGTCTACCCCATGCTTATGACAGGCTTTAAGGGAGGAAAGAATGTCTAATGACCTGCTCTAAACTACATACACTCACTCCACAACCACAGGAGGCCCTCCTGACAGCAGAAAAAGAAAAGCCAGTGGATGCTCATATTTCTGGTCACACATCTTTCTCTCAGGTCTGTAATAAGTGTGAGGGATATACTGTGGCAGCACTGGTCACCAGATGGGTGTTCTGAGAAGGGAGGATTCTCAGATGCTAACATCCGCACAGTAACTGTCTATCTAGTGCCTGTCAGCTGCCCTCCTAGTACAATTCTAACGGTGTGTTTGACTGTCATAAAGAAGCAAGTTATCATTCTCACAATCTCCATGCCTTAAAAAAAGTTGAGACAAGTCAGTGATATTTCAGAAGAACTAATATACTGTCAAGATCTGTTGTCCCACCTGTGTCAAAACACTTTGCCAAATGAAATCTTGCAGGTATTTTCATTTGATTGAACAAAACAAATCAACCCCCCCAATACCTTCAGGAAAATGCTCAGGCACTGCAATTTCCTGTTCTCGGCCATTTCAGAATTCCTTCATTTTTATATCAAATGTTATTTTTTTCTGGGTTTATCTTGGTATAAAATTAACCTGTAGAAAGAAAGGCTCATAACCTCCCTGCCACCCCAGCAGAGTAAAGACAGGCCAGATTGTCTGTGACTGTCTACATTTCCTGAATCATGAGATTAAATTAGCTCTTCTTCCAACAATGCTTTTTACCCAATTTCAAGTATTTTCACCAAACGCATTAACCTGAATTCTCCTGGTTTGGTTTGACAGATGTTTTCTGAAGAACCATTGCTGTACTGACTAGTAAAGCAAAATCAAATATCACTATTACAATAGTGAAGGGAGTGAGAAGGGAGGAGGAGGGAAAGTGTGTTATCACCTCCATTTGCTTTCCACACTGTTCATACTCCTCCTTTCACTACAGGTCCTGCAGTGGTATTCTCCTCCTGTTGCAGAGTGGCAAACTCTACTTAGAAGACATAACAGCACCTACAAGCCTCAGCCTACAAGGGGAAGCTGCATATTGCCTGTTCCACCACTCCCTATGTAAGCAAAGCAGTACCTTTTGGGCTTAACACCAAATGCACAAAGATCTCCCAGGAAATGAGGTATGCGTATTTAGAAATGCATAAAAAAGCCTGAATAATGTAAAAAGTCCCTAATCATACATTCACTAGATGCTTCCAGCAAATTGGAAGACTTGTGATACTGAAGGCATGAGACATGCCCACCTAAAACAGCACTGTGCCTCAGAGTTAATGGTCTGATCCAGAGCTCACTGGAATTTTTCCACTCACTCTTACACAGGATCGATTGCTGGCAAAAATCTAATCCCTCAGTATAGCCAAGACAGCCTTCAGTATCATACAAGCCTTCCCCAAAGAGCCAAACACTCACAACTGTTTCCAAGTGCACTCTCTAATGTGTAAGCACTAGATTTTTTCAGCACTGGAAGGGTGGAAGAGGGAATATTCATTTCTAAGGAGGGAGAGGCAGGGACTGTCACAATTTTGAGCCTAGTCAACTGAGGCTTAGGAACCTAGAGAAATACAGCCAGCCTCCAGCAGATGAATTCTAACAAAATTTCAGCAAATGGGTACATTATTCATGAAGACAAAAGCCTCTGGAGAAACAAACCCAGAGCTGATGTAAAACAGCTATTTTAATCAATAAACCTGTAGCAGAAACCATCTGCACCAGGCCTATTTAAAACCAGCCATTTACAATTTAAAGGTGAAATAACAATCTGTGCAGTTTTTATGACCATTTCCCTTTTCCCCTACTTAAGCAATGTATTTCTGCAAACTTTCTAATTCAGTCTGACAATAGCTTCTGGTGATGAGGGGAGGGGAAGAGCTTTCAGATTAAACCCATTCCTTCTCATTTTCCTTGTACATCTCTTCAAAATCAAAAGTGGTACCCTGTTGGGATTTATTCACATATTCCCTGATTGTAATAGAAGAAAAATTGTAGCACATTAAGTATTTTTAAAATGAAAGTGAGGAAACACCCTCATTCAGCAATCTATATCAATGCCTCTGGGACTGTGACTCCCCTGCAGCCTCAGCTGCACACAGTGTGTTGTATCTTACTGGTAGAAAGGCAGATCTGCTTGCTTTCCTGGTGCCTCAGTATCTCCTACTTGGAGACACCCAATAAGAGTTAAAGATAATGCTTAGCCTGGGCCTCACCATTTTCTGCCATGACACTTGATGAAAAATAAAAGCCTAAGAATTACTGAAAGCTTCCCCACCTTTCCTCTTTGACCCTATACATGCCATATTCAGAGTGACCTTGACAGGCTGGAGAAGTGGGCTAGCAGCAACCTAGCAAGTTCAACAAAGGCAAATGCAAAGTCCTGCACCTCAGTAAGAGTAAACCCATGCAACAAGAGAGGCTGGAGGTCTAGCAGATGGAAAAGAGCTTTATGGAAAAGGTTGCAGGGTATTAGCAAAACACAAATTGAACATCAGTCAGAAGAGTTCCCTGCGACAGCAAAGGCTAATGGCATACTGGGCTGTATTTGCAAGACCGCAGCCATAAGGTAGACAGAAGTGATATTTGCCCTTTACTTAATACTTGTGAGACTTGAGAACAAGACAGATGTTGACAAACTGGACTGGATTCCACAAAGGGCTGCAGAGGTGTTGAGGGCATATGAGGAGAGACATATGGGGAGAGGCTGAGGGAGCTGGGTTTATTCAGTGAGAAGGCTCAGCAAAAATCTTATTGCTGCCTTCAGCTACCTAATGGGAAGGTATAAAGAAGACAGAGACAGAGTCGTCTTGAAGAAAGAAAAGGAGAAGCAACAGTCACAAGCTGGAACGTGGGAAATTCAGATTGGATATTAGGAAAGAAATTTTCACTATGTGGATGACCAAACAGAGGAACAGGTTGTGCAGAGAGTTTGTCAAATCTCCAGCTTTGCAGATATTTGAAACTCATCTGGAAAAGGCGGAAGAACTTCATCTAACTGAACCTATTTTGAACAGGAGTTTGTATTAAATGACCTTCAGAGGTCCTTCCCAACCTAAATTCTTCTGCAATTCTATGAGAATTCTGCTTTTACTATCCCACCTTTCCTGTCATTCTTTTCTCTCAAATACTTCTCATAGATAATGGCCATACTGTCTCACACAGTGGGAAAATGCTGACAAGCAATGCTCTCTGAATCTAAAAAATTCCATTGAAGTTATTTATTATTTTGCAGAAAACTATTTGAACATGTCCTTTTAATCTGTAACAACAGCCCGGAGAGCCTAATTTTTTCTAATTCTGCTAAAGGCAAAGATCGGTGCTTTTTCTAGTATCTCTAACTTCCTTCAGCAGCCTGAGTCTCTTTCTGTACATAAACCACTGCCTCAGGCTGTTGACAGGCAGTCCAACTTACAGGAATGTAGCTTGGTGCTTCTTAGGAAAACAAGGGTAGCTCAGATCTATTCCTTCCTGTGTCTCAGGCACGTCTGTGTCTCTTAATATTGTTCCATATCTTTTCTCATTGTTTTCTAACTTTTTATTTCTTACTGTTTCTTTGTCCACTGTAGAAGGCTTTGAATGAAGGCTTAGACGCCACGCTAAAGCTATACCTGAAGTTGTACTGACACCCGGAGGACTTGCCTGGGAATTGCTGCTTAACAAGGGAACAAAAGATTCGATTGCAAATTCAGATGTAAGCCAAAACATGCTTAGCCTTGATTTTAAAAGGAAGAATAAGAAAGAGGAGGAGGAGAGAGAAATGTTCTAACACATTTTTCTTGAAAAAGATAATTCTACATTGTAATCAAGGTAAAAACATGACCTAAGACAACTGGCTTGTTGTTTACTTGAAAAAGAAGGTATTTCCAAATGAACAGCAGGATCTGAGTAGGGTGATTGCGGGATGTTTTTTGTTTGTTTTTCATGTTGTTTTTTGTCTTAAATACTTGCTCTCTCTCTAATCACCACATGACACCAAAGTATCTAAGGGCAATGTAAGGCATTCATTTTGAAGAGGGCCTGATCCAAGCTTCTTTGAAATGCTATTCTTTCATTTTCAGATTTAAATTCAATCTTCATAATCCTCACTGACCTTCCTGTCAATTTTTTGATGAATCTGGGGAGTCAAAAGGCAAAGGAAGGGCAGTAGCTGATATGTCTCTAACCCTAAAAGAAATAAAGTGAGATCTAGCAACACCAAGTAATACTTTGGTGAAACAACAGACTGGATGACAAGGCACTGGATGCTGTTTGAAACAGCTTTTTATTAAGATGACTTGAAACAGAAACTAAAGGAGCTAAGTATATGCACTTCCTTAACATTCTACATGAAAATAAAAATAAATATGTTAGGTGCAATTAGGTAACAAAACAGCTGGCCTCTTCCCTCAACAACTGATTTGGTGCACTCTTACTTTTACTTTTTGCATGAGAAGATTATCCCAGAGGTTATTTTGCTATGACTTTAACTTTTTATTTAATCCAGAAAAAGGAGTTATTTTGGTAACTGCAAAGCCATGACAGGAACACTGCAAAGCACATCAGGTACACTCTGATTCAGAAGACACATCCCTACTTGTCCCTTAGGCGAGATGGAAATGAAGCACGTCAGCTGCTTGGTATCTTGAGACACCACTCAAATAATCTTAGGCCAGTTTGAGTTTCCAGACAATCTAGAAGCTACCCTATGTGGTGTGTTCGTTACCACAAAGCAAACCAGTCACTCCTGATAAATAGCCTTCAGTGATTTTGGGAGAAGACAGTTTGAAACACATGAATCCCTCAGAAACAAATTCTTGCAGTTATGTTCCTAAATTCAAAAATGCTAAGCACTAAGCAACCCTCACTTGCTTCCCATCTTTAAAAAAAACAAAAATTAAAAAATCACCTCAGTTAATGTGCATACCACACAGGTCCTAGGCAGAGCAGAATTACCGAGTCCTTTACACTCCCACTATAGAGTAATTAATGGAGAATGAGACTTGTAATGGGAGCTTCAGATATGGTTTTGTGCTGCACTTTTAGATGCCTGGCACAGAAACAAGAATCTAGGAGTCAGGGTTACGCTGGCTCCAAGCCACCTCTGGCTCTCTGATTTCAGCTCTTGGCATAATTTAAACAGGTCCATCTGTCCCTGCTTGCCCGTGGGCATCAACACTGCCAAGAACCTCAGCAAGGCTATTTGTTATGGCCCCTCTCCTCATGTATTTTCCCTCCCTTGCACACACCTCTATGCCAGCACTGCTAAACGCTTGCTCAGTCTCAGCTACCAAGACAAAGTCATGGGTTTTAGTGCTCCTTTCTGAGCACAGAGGAACAGCAAGTAAGCAGGGACAGCTTTTCTCCCTCCCCACTTGAATTGTTTTAAACTTTTAGAAGTTTCTCCTCTCAGCTGAGAAATCGTTTGGCAGGCATTTTAAGATAAGTCCACAGCCAGGGGACTAGAATATGCACCTTAGATGTGGAAGAGCAAGTGCAGCTCCCTGAAGAGCAGCCATGCCTAGATGCACCATCTGGAGAACGTGCTCCCTGTCCCTCAGCAGTTCCCAGGTGAACCAGAGGATCTCTCCCCAACCCAAGCACACTAAACCCAGCCCATATTCACAGGTACTTTCTGTTTCAAATAACGTTTTCCAGAAGAAATAAATCTCTTTCACGTACACCTCCACCAAGCAGAACCAGCTCACCAATATATTTTCAAGCAGCCCTAGTGAAAAACCCCACTTTCTGTTCAATGAGTCAGCTGAAGGCTCTTGTCAAAATATTGCTCCTAGCCACATCCAAACACTCTGAACTGCATGGGTCTAAAATACTAAATTTCAAACCTCAAAAGCTGACCTATTTTTACATGACTATTCTTTGACTCTAGGGTTTTGTTGCATGGTATTTTGACACTTTTCAGTTTCCAGCCACAGATGAAATTCAAATATGCAGATATCTGAAGAATTAGAGAAAGTTAGCAAAGGCTTGACTTTCTGAAGTTTAACAGTCAATTCAGGCAAAGTAGTACTTTGCTGTGATAGTCTAGAGCAGTTATTTTACCAAACTACATGTCTATTGCCTTTGCTAGACTGTCAAACCAGAACTGAGGAATATGAACAAGGTATCAATAAACACATTCTGAATGCATATTATGAGATGTGCTAGTGTGAAAACTTGTACATGCTGTGTATTTCAATGTGTGTGTTACATGTGTACAGGACTGTGTTTCATACCGATGCCCTGAAGCTTATTAGTTTTGGGTTTGATAAGACAGCTTGGTACTGAGTGAGAGCACGTTAAGAACTGGTCTCCTCTCCGAGCAGACGGCAGCTCCTTATGGCAGGGACAGAGCACATGGACACAGGCTTGCTATTCCTGTGCAATGCTCAGAAAACTAGGACTGGGATGGTTTGGGTTTTTTTTCCTTATTTCAACTCTTACAAACAAGTAACAAATACACATAGGGCCGAAGAGAGGGATATTCACATTCTGCAGTGGCATCATTGGCTCCACTCTCTCCTCTACTCTTTCTCTTGCCAGGCACAGTTACCACATGCCTGATGCTTGCAGGAAAGCAGTATGCCCGAAAGATCAAATTATCAAATGTCATTTTCTTTTATCCACCAAACAGAAAACAAGGGTACAAGAAGTAACTGCCTTAAAATGTTCCCCTGCCTTCCTTGCTTTAAGAGCTGCTTTACTTCTCAGCACAGATTCTGCTTTTCAACCCAAGAGCTAAAATAAGCAAACAAAGATGGAAACAAAGGGGAAAAAAGGATAAAGAAAGAGTTGTAAGAAGAAAAGAGGAAAAAGAAAGAACTCTACTGCTTCAGTCTTGGCTATCAGCCAGAGATTGGAAAGCAGATTTATAGCTGTTATAGTAAACCAGTTAAAGAAAACTAAGACATCCAGATATCTGTACTCTGTCAACGTCAACTTTATCTTTTATACACACTCCAAAAATGATACTTACATTCCACCTGGAAAACTCTTTTTTATCCCCTTATCTACTGGAACAATTCAGAAAGCATTTTCGAGCTAAGTGGCAGTCGATTTTTTCAGTATCCAGATAGGAAGGTCCCTTTGTCAAGCACATGTGTATTCTGTTGCTTGAAATCACCCCAAGGAGAAGAGTAGAGCTGGACTGCTTGCATTTCCCTTTTGGAAAGCAGGATAACAGTCAAGAAACAAGATCTCTCTAAAGAAACCAATTTGTAGTCTCATGGTGTGTGGGAGTGTTTTGCATGACACTATCTGCAAAAATAATTTGTCAGCAGGGTGAATTTCCTCAGCTGTGCATCAGGTGTTGAGATGTTACAAAAATCATTAAGAGCCCTCATTCTGAGGGCTCAGGGGCAGGTGGGTGGGAAAAGAGGAAGCTAAAATCCCACCCAATACACTCCAGGGAACTACATTCTGAATAATGTAATTATTTGGTAATATGTACTGATAAGAAAAAACACATCCTACAGGATACAGTACGAGATGTACTCTATTTCTGCAACATATTGAAGGGGCAGAAACATAAACCCACCTCATCAGATGTGCCTACTGTTGTTAAAACCCTTTAGCAGTTCAGTGCCTCAACATCAATAGCCGGAGACTTAATTATGGAAGAAAATAAACACTATTTGCATTGCACTACATATGCAAATAAGGCCATACACATGCAAATTTAAACCAAATTCTGATTTCTTCCTTTTCCAATTACAGTTAACAAGAGCAGAAGCAAAAGATGGTGTCTTAAAACTCAGTATTACTGGGAGTGAGGTTGCAAGGACAATGCGTAAGTACCAAATACTAATGATTGTTGCAGAAATTTTAATAAGTGAAAAATAGGATTTTTCTGCACCCCAGTTAGCTGTAGATAAGGCCAGACTTTAGCAGTAGTTACATAAAATTTCTACTAATTAACAGGGGAAGAGGTGATTAAATAAGGGTTTCCATGTATTCAATAACTTAAAGGCAACACCAGAAGTTGCTGAAAGTTCATTTTAAAGAGTTTTCAAAACCATCTGATTCTCACTGTGTGTAAAGGTCCCTCAGGTCTGGTGGATGCAATCACCATAGAGCCATGGCTCATCCCCTAGCCTGTGAGGGGGATGTGTGACTGTATATGGCAGCACTTTCTCTAGTCCTGCTTCCGTATATTTAGACATCAGAGCAAAATGCCAGAATTTTTCCATGCCCAGAACCATCCCATGGATGGTACCAACATGGTTGAAATAATACAAAGCCTCTTGATCCCAAGTTGAGAACATCTGTTCTCATGTTTACCTCACCAAGACTGTACGTGGTACTCTCGAGTTATAACAAAAACGTATCTTATGTGGGCCAGTCTTTGAAAAGATATTTTGGTGCCAACATTCCTCTATCTCTTGTGATTTTAGCATTGTATTCCTCCTGAATGGTGTTCCTTTTTTCTTCAGTTGAGTCAAGGTGTGTCTACTAATCAGCTATGCTCAGGAATCCCTTCTCCTGGCTATGACAAGGATGAAATCACGAGAACTAGAGACATTGCTTGGGGAAAGCGGACATGGGTTAAGAGACAATATGGCAGAGGCTCAAAACACGTGAATTAATGTCTGTCCAGGTAAAAGTCTTATTTCCAGTTTTTTGACAAATCATTTGACAAATCTGTATATATACTCTATCTACAGCTGTACTTGAAGTTGCTGTATAAGGTGCTTCAGAAGGAAAAAGAAAACTAGAAAAATTGTAAAAGCCAGGCACTCAAATTGGCTTCCAAATAGTAATAGATACCAGCAGCAGTAGCTGTCTTTAAAGAAATTTTTTAAATCCCACAGGCTGCAAAGCAGCACAGAGCACTAAGCAAGATTTTTCTTTGCCATCAATATGGAAAGAGTATGAATTTCAATGGGAAGCATTTCTGTCTGCAGTGCTCCAGCCTCCAGATTGTTCTTTTATTCAACGATTGTACTGCAAAATAAAAATAACCGTCCTGTTTTTGAGTAGCTCTGTACTGAATTGACTATACAGAGGAAATAAGAGATTCAAACTATTTCTGGAAGGGTTTAATTTTAAAAAAACAGGGATCTCACAGAGAAAACACAGTCCTTTTTGCCAGCCAAATTCCACCATTTTTAAGAGCCTTCCTACTGTTTGACAGGCTGAATTTTTTTCTGGAGGACAGGAAATGAAGCTTCAAGACAAATTATTCAAGCAATGCTAAAATTTTTCTAGGTTTTCATTGTTACATTGTAGGTTTTTAAGGGAATGAGAGAGGGCAGAAATATAGATTTTCAGAACCACAGGCACCTATCTTCAAGGCAGAATTCTGAAGGAAACCAATAATTACTCCTTTTTTTCCCCACTGAAAATCTCCCTAAACAATGAAGGCAGCTAAAATCTTGAAGTATATAGAGAGTATTAATACTCACAACAGGAGCATGAAGTACATTAGATTCATTATTTACTACACCTGGGTACAAGAGTGTAAAAAAATTAACAGGTACTGTCTTTGTCAAGAAAGCCTCCAGAAATTAGGGTAGAGGAAGATTTACAGCAGCAACTGAAGAAAAGATTTCCTAGTGGTGGGTAAATTGTAGCCTCTATCTGGAATGTGCACGAAATTTTAAGTATTGTGACTGCATCACGCTGATAATAGTGAGAGCTTTCAAAATACAGGCCACAGACACCACACTGAGATACATCACTTTTTCCCACTCAGGGAACTTGTTTTCCCTCAAAGTAATTTCTTATGCATTTACTATATTCCTATAATTTATTTTTTTTTCCTTTCTTCGAAGTACTTTCCATATTTAACCTACATTTGCCTTTTCCTGAATCAATCATTCTCAGTTACAGCCCTATCCTCTTCTCTTAGTCCACATCTTTCCTTGTACAAATGCCCTTCCTTTTTAATATCATTTTCCTAGTGAGAGGTGGAGAGCTGCTTTAGGCTAACCGTTCTCATGCTCCACTTTAAGGTAGTGAGAGTGGTGACAGTATTTGTGAAAGTATCTAAGGTAACAGAAGAGAAAGAAAAGGGAGAGCTGAGCTTAAACAGACCCTGCATTTTGTTATGCTCCAATTCTATCCTAAGGACTACACAGGAATGTATAGTGAAGGCAAGATTGTGATTTATGCCTCCATGCAAATGAGATTTGTTTGAAAGCAATCAGTACTCATGGAGCCTCTTCTGGGATTTTGAGCAATGGAAAGTAATTTGTACAGGTGTACAAATACCTGGTTAAAATATACGCACTTCACTCTTGTGGCTTAACCTTATAAATGCAGCTTGAACTAAATCTGAACCAGCAAACTAATTCATATTTTGCTATTGAAACACACCAGGGCAGACTACTCTGCCTATTTAAGAGCTGATGCCGAGTTTTCCAATGCAAGAGTTTTTGAGAAACATTTTAATTTTTCAAGTCTTCACCAAACTTCGAAATTTTAAAGGTTCGCTATCACTGGGCAGCTCCTGCCTAGCATGTTCAAATCCTAAGAATCACTTCTTTATATTCTTGTCTTTCACTAGATGAGCATTCCTTCTGCTTTCTACATGCAAACTGCACCCCAGATGTCCTTCTCACCTTGTACCACACAAAGATTTCTCTTAAAAAAAAGCAACTAATCCACAGTGTAACATCTGTACTGTCACACTAATTTCCTGGGCAATGATCTGATTCTTGTGGCTGAGTTAAAACACTTGACGTTTAGCCTTTTTCTTCTTCCCTCTCAAAAACTAGGTTATTATTGCCTCATAAAGCAATGTCTGGGTGGTATTACTAGCTAATTAATGTCTATTTAGTGTAAAGGGCTGCAGCCACCTTCCAACCCCTACAGGCGCTTTTTCTTCCTCTCCGTGACAGGACCAGATGGCATTCTGGCCAACCTTCGCCCACCCTTCACGAGCCATGCACTCAATTCAGACATGCAGTTAGCAGCTTTGGAAACACATTACCATCACAGCTGGACAGATGCTAGAAGAGTGGTTGTTACTGCCCTAAACAATGAGAAAATTAGTGACTTCAATTAAAACATGCAGATTGAACTTCTACCAAGGTACAGTCACCTTTTCATTTGTGTAGGCTGTTGTGGGTTTTATTTTATTTTATTTTCCAGCTCTCATCATATAACATGGTGACAAACAAATAACTATGAAGAGAAACATATGGCCAACAATGAATGCTTACAGCAGGATATGAGGGAATGGTCATCCTCATCTCACTGCACCATTTGATCATAGGATAAATCCAGCTGATGAACCCACTCATGTTCAAGGAACAGTCCAATTACATGTTTCAGTGGAGTCAGCCCAGAATACTTAGCCTTTTCAAAGATCAAGCACCAGTAGTTCAAGTAGTTGTCTTCCCATTGTTTTTTCGTTTGCACTGTTCACACTAATTTCATGTTCCTATTAAGCTGTGATCTGCCCCAGCTTCTGGTTACTGCATTAAGATGCTGTTTCATATCCTGCCCACTCCACACATTGGTCATACATCAAAGAGACATCAGTAAGAGAGCAAAACATGAAATATCGTTAATCAAAAGTCACCTGAAAATTAACTAACATAAAGCTCACTTAATTAAAAACAAAAACATAAGTAATTTTCCCCTAGAGACCCCTGCCTCAAAACCATTACATTCAAATTATTCTTTACCCCAACAGCTTGTGATCAAAAGCAACACCAAACATCATAACTATTTTTAGGTCACACAATCCCTTTCCTACTTTCATTGACTGAAGTAATTTAAGGGATCTCTCTATTTGCATGTTTTCTCTTTTTAGCTACACTCCTCACTTGCCAAAAATAATTACTTCATCTTAAAGAGGTCATATATACATTTATGCAAACACACACACACACACATATAGTGATGCCAGAGACACCCAAAGCAGCCTGCAGCTGTACTATGACCAGCTGTGCTCTAATCTGCTCCTAACATCTGAGAAGGGTCACTCCCAACCCCTAGTTAGGAGAAAAATGATCACTGAAGAAACAGTCCCAGCAGGTCAACTGGTGACATTTTCTCTCACAGCAAGTCCTGTCACTTGTTCTAGTGACAGGCAATCAGATATTGCACTTTGAGCTGGAAGTGCTGTACAGTATTCCAGACTAGATGTAAAACACTGGACACTTATGACTCTTAAAAGATCCACAAGAAGTCCATGTGCAGGAGAAATTGTCCCCTTTGTGCTCTGCCATATTCTTTTTTTTTAATTTTGCTAAAATCCTTTCCATAAGTTTTATTTGAAAAGTAATTTCTGAAGGGACTAACCTCTGTAAAGAACCTGTGAGCTCCTTCAGCTGCCAAAATATAATAGTGCTTTCCAAGTTTTTCTTTAAAGTGCCAGGTTAGAAAGACTTCTTAGATTACAAAGTAAAGTATCCAGGAGCTTGGAAATGCCAGATCACGTGTCATCTGAGCATCATACTCCAGCCCCGTTACATTCAAGGGTTTTGACAACCATTAATCACATTGCCACCTGCTACTTTCTTCTGCTGGATTCTTGCATCAGTGTTTAAGTAGAGACCTGCTTCATATTGTTTTATATTTTGTATATGCAGTGTACAGCCTCAAGATTTATTTATTCCACACTAACAAAACAGTGAACAGAGTGTAAAATGATTAATTTTCTCCTAAGCATCTCTGACAGAGTGTTCTTATAGTATCCAAGTTTCTTATGACCATGAAATTTAGCCTCTTTGTGCTCCTCTAAGATGAGGTTGTGATATTATCTGTATTCTGCAGCTGGGAAAATGAGAGTCAGAAGGAAGGAAGGCACAAACTTTCCATTAATTTTAGGTATACAACCTGAGGCACACAGAAAGCCTATTCCTCAGCTTCCAGCCCTTCACTCTCTTTCAAAGTCTCCTTGTAATGGCCTCTCAGGAACCCAGCCTACTGCACAGTGGACATGCATAGAATGAGGAGCCTGCTGTTACTAGGCATTTGTGAAACGTTTGTTTTAAATCTGCATCATTCAGAAATTCTGTGAGGGAAATTGAGGGGAGAAGTCAGTCCTCCAGAGCAGCATTCAATTGCCTTAACTGTAACAATACCTTGCTTTCTCCGCTGCAATTCCATGCCTCATTTACTACACACCTTCCAGCTTGGCAGCAAATGAGGCAGTCCCTAAACATACTTCAGAGCTTGCCCACCGGTATAATGAATAATCTGCAACAGCTCAGAACTTCAGAAACTCTGGAAAGAAGAACTCTTCTTCAGAACTCTGGAAAGAAACACAGACCCTTTCCCCCATGCCCTTTACCTGTCTCACTCACCTCTTAGCTATCTGCACCCCATGTCCTCCTCCTTTTTGTTATTTTCATTCTGATTTCCCAGATGTTCCCTGTGCTCCTAATTGTCAGCACCCATCCCCTAACCCTGTTCCCAAGTTCCTGCACACACTCCCTTTTTGCTTCTAGTTTTTTGGCTCTTGCGACCTCTTTTCCCTGTTCCTCTATACGCTTTTCCCAACTCATCCCTGTTTGACAACTACTGTTGCTTCCCTTTTCTCCTTGCTACTGGAGATCAGCTGGTGAGCAGACCAGCTCCCCTTCCCCCAGCCTAGCGGGCAGGCCTGCAACCAGGGTTAAGCACAGAAAGGCATAACTCCATAAGCACATGCAGACAGACACTTTTGAAAGTGAACCTCTTGATTCTGAGGTGTATCCAATGTGCATGAACAACCTCATCACTAGGGAAAGCTCAGGGGTCCTTTTCTTGAGACAGCAAAAGTCAGCTCTCCTGTATTATGGTGACATTTTATTAAATGTCAAGCCTCCAAAACTTCATTCTAGTGAAGCTGATTCCACTACTAGCTCTAAAACATCTCAGGAAACAACTGATGGATTTACTGATTCTAAAGAAAATAATTGAATGCAGCATATTTCCCACAAATCTTGTCTTCAGAAAGAACTGACTTTTTTTTGCTAAATTTTTAACTAAAATAAAAAGAGAAATAATCAGTCAAAGACTGAGTCTTACCATGAAAAATTTAAGTCAAAACAATTAAAGTTTAGAGAAGCTATAGAGAAAACAATTCCTCATAGTAGGCAGCGACAGGTACACTTTACTCTGGGCAATGTTACTGACTTTGTTTGTAATTAATAAATCTACCAGATAAACACAATTGTTCCAGCTAAGCAAACATTTCCAGTCACGTTGATGTAAACAAAATCATTCCTCTTCTCAATTAGAAGTGAATCCACATGTTGTCACCATCTCTCCATACTGCCTAAAAGTGTCTAAACATCATTTTTCTCCCAGCTTTGCCAGCTCCAAATTTCAGGTCCTGCCATTCCAGTCTGTGGAAAACTGAACCCAAATTCACCATCCTTTGCATTGTAAAGAGCACAAAACCAAGAACTGATCCAGAAATCCTCAAGGTAATGGGAGAACACAAGGTGGATGTTTCCTGGCAGTGCTACCTGGCTCACCCTTTCTTCCCATGACACCTTCTTCTCTTGCCAGCAGTTTCCAGTTTCCTGGAAAGTTTCCAGTTTGTAGCCACACTGCTGAACAGCCCCCACTCACACTGCCTCTACCCTGGAGCAGTACCTGGCAGGCATCTTGCAGCCACACACATGTGAGACAGAAAGACAAACTGAAACAAGGACTACATGATCACTATTTCTAATTCTTCTATACTGTTTTAAAACCAGCTCATAGAGACCCAGATGCAGTAGAACTAGAAACAACAAAGATAAAGTTATGTACACAATTACATATTATGTACTTGAGGAGGAAAAAAACCCCACAAACTCAAAACACTAGAGTTTTTGAAGCCAGCAACAGAGTTCAGACACGTGCCTCCCATCTACACTTCAGCAGCAGTTATGGATTTATTGCTAGTTTTGAAAATCTAAAGCAAAAGGACTAAAAAACTGAGAACCACTTCTGAAACAAGCAAGAAGAATAAGAGATGCTTTTACACAAAGCTGAACACAGCAAAAATGATTATGGTGGTAAAAGTCTCTTACATGGGGGAATTATCAGCAACAAAACCACGGTTTAGTCATCCTAAACCGACAATGGTGTCTCTGATTCAAGACTATAAGAAAACTATTGCCTACATCTTTGAAAGTGAGAAGCAATTGTAGAGGTTTTGTCACATTGCATCAGAGCTACCCTAATGGTGAGTACTTTGATCTTTGTCATAACCAGCTGCCATGATGGTTCCCTTAGCCAGAACTTCAGGCATCCAAAATAATGCATTTACTTTTGCAAACTTATATGTGGGTTTATTAAGAATGTGAGGTGCCACAGAGGAAAAAACAAAGGCACAAACATATAATAATGGAGAAATAGGAAGAAACAAAAAGGGGGAACAAAAGAGAAGAAGCAAAAGGACTTTTGTGATTTCAACACAATTCATTATGCTTGAAAGTGCCAGTAGGAGTTGCCTGTGGTGATGGTGACAGGGCATCACTAAGCAGAAAAAAGCAGAGGGGTCTTACTGCAGCATATGTGTCTGGCTGGCGTCCTTCTGTTTGTCAGGTACCTCGTAGTGTGGGGAAATCTTGCCGAGGCCGCTGTCACTCAGCATCCTCTTCCGAACAGCAGGGTTCCACCGATCTGATATTCTAGGGAGGGAAGAAGGAAGAAAAAGGTATTCACTCCTCAGAAATTACTTCACGTGTTCCACTTTGAAGCTGTCTTATGCTTATTGGTTCCCAAAACTTTTCAGCCCATAGCAAGTTAAAATATCTTGATTCATTATGAGTATGAGACTGTTCCTAAAGATGAATAGGAGCATTTCTGGTCTGCCCAGAGGATGAGAAGAAACAGAGACACTTCACCATCATTCTTAGGCACAAAGGGCTTCATGGCCTTATATGGTGGTATCAGGGCCCTGACCAGGGAGAGAAGATACAGATTTATGGTGGGGCACATACGGTCAGGGAGTGTGCAGAAGTTGAAAGGGGCTGAAGTCCATTAGTCCTGTTGTGTGCTCCGGGATGTATAATGGAGTAGATGTTGTTCCACTGTCCTTCTGTCTTTACCATGGCTGCATCTGATCCTGTCCCCAGCTCCCCACCTAAAATCTGCTCTCCCACAGCTCCCACCCCTTCAGAAAAGAGGATCAGAAATGCCCAACTCTAACACAGCTGCTGAAGTCCAGGTCCCAGTACCACTCACCCAGAGGCCTGCTCCACTACCAGATCAGGCATTCCTGGTGGCGTCCCCACCTGCTGTGACATTACCAGCTCTGGGTCCAGAATAAAAATCTCGTCCTGCGAAATTTCCGTCACAAAGTGCAAATGTTCCTGTTGG
Source organism: Aegotheles bennettii (assembly GCA_013398125.1). Lineage (NCBI taxonomy): Eukaryota > Metazoa > Chordata > Aves > Caprimulgiformes > Aegothelidae > Aegotheles > Aegotheles bennettii. The sequence goes on along the minus strand of VZRW01001970.1, from coordinate 123,005 downwards.
AGTGAGACAAGGAATAAATAACGAACTTGAGGCATCACTGGTTTCTCAGAACACCCAGATGGCTATAGGATAGCTGGGTGCACATCAAGGTCTCCGAAAAGCATTCATGGGACTCTATATTTGTTGAAGTGCACACACATACACACACATTAAAATCAATGCTGCTGAATTCACCAATAAATGTCTCATTGATTTCAAGTCAAACAAGATTCCCAACCAGCAAGGTTCATACTCACAGCATCATGTAAAAGGTTGCTACTCAGTGACCTTATATCACTCAGCTGAAAATTGGATGTCAACCGAAAAAGCCGAAGTTTACATTTTGAAACAAGGACCAACACCCAAAGTCTGTCCTCGGCTGACAGCTGATAGAATTTTTATTGCCAGGGGTACTCTCCCAGACCTCCATTGTACATCCTAGTTTCACACCTCCGTTACCAAAGCTCTCTTTCTTAGTCCCTCTGTTTTGCTATTGACACAGAAAGCTCATTGTCCATCAATAAACACCAAGTGTGAGTAGAACTGTCTACGTAGGTGAATGGGCAGGAAACTGCCCAGTTTGTGGGCAGGGACCATCACACAGTATCCATCTTTTCCTCACAGAAACACAGGACAAAGGAATAGTAGAGAAAGATGACCATTTGTACAGTGTGGAGTATTAAATGAATGTAGAATAAGTCAGAGTCACATTGCCCAGTTTAACCTGTAGCAGCAGCATCTTCACCCTTGCTTTCCAAATGTTAATCAAAGCATTTATATGACTGCATGCAAAGAAGTCCCATGGTAGCCACATGCAGATACTGAATCTGGGACCTCTGAACTCAAGTCACAGGTCCTTCTGCTTGAACTAAAATGCCAGCTGTTTTTGCTAGAAAACGGCCATGTGTTCCTGTGATTCAGAAACAGCTTATGCAGTTCTCAGGGGGACCAGGTACAAATGACCACTGTGTGAAATCAACAGTTCGCACTGAATGCTGAGCCACTAATTGGCCTCTTCTGTCTACAGATCAGAAACATCAATAGTACTGTAAAATTTTCCGAGTTTTTAGAAAATATATCCAGATTGTTATATCTGTACCACAGGTTTGACTCCAACGGAGCTACACACTGGTTTGTGGTTCCTTGGGAATACTGATACAGCTCTGTTCATAATTCTCAATTTGTAGCACCACCTTAATTTCCATAGCTTTAGTCACACACACTGGATCAAGACTTCTGGTGACTAAAATCATCAGTGAAAAGATAAACTGATATACTCTGGTGCCACACAGGTCCCCTTAGTAAGACTTGATAAGAATGACAAATGTAGAAAATTCTGATCTGTACATCAGATTGGTAGTAACCAGAAATGCAGATGGTCAGCAGATACAAAACTTCAGTGAAGTGATGTAATTCACATCAACTTAAAAATGGGCCATAATTTTGTTTCTATCTTTCATGAGACATCAGTAGAATTTTAGAATACACAGTAGGAATGGCAAATAATTCATTTTAAGCTGCATTTGACATAGCTTTAAAAAAATCTATAGAAATTGTAACTGAATAAAGATTTACCTGAGATCTGTCAATGCGGTAAAAACGATCAGCAGAAGTTGCTGCAAGACAGAATAAAAACAGAGTCGCAGTGAAGAAAATTGTCTGAACAGAACTGCATGAATAAGTTGGGCTGAGCTAACATCACTACTATGTAAGACAACCCCTGTATCAGTGAAGTCACAGCGGTTTCACAAGAACATAATCTGATTCATTCATTATGTCCGTATTCCTATCCCATTAAATGGTGGATTTAAAGGTGTGGCATGACTAAACAATATTCACTGACACTATTAACTTGAAATAAATATTTTAAAAATTTATCAAATGGATTGCAGGCTTATATGAACAATTGATTACATTAAAATATGTGCTAGAAAAAGCTGTATTGTTCTGATGAGAATATAGCAATCATATCGTGAAATTGATGGGTCTAATAGGATTAATTCAAATTTTTAATTTAAAGAACAATAACATGCTCAGGAGCTCCTTGTAAATCAAATGCATGGCCACAGATATTCACCCTGAATTGCCAAGGAAAATTTATGCTACTCATGAAAACCACAAGAAAATAGGGGAGATTCACTAAATAAAACACCTAATATGAGCCTTGTCACTGCCAAATTATATATATTACTAAACCCAGAAGTATTTTATCACCTACAATGTGCTTTATCAGATATGATTTTTTTGATTCTGCTTTGCATTTCATCTGGTCAGTGAAATCAGATTCATTCATTCTGGAGCACAGTGATTTAGCATTGTAGGTTTTGGCACTGCGAGTATTAGGGAATATCAAATCCCTAAAGACAGAAACTGAATGCATCTACCCACCCAGGTTTCTCCAAAACCCAAACAGATTCTCAACATGTTTTTTTTTATCGATTTCCCTCATGCGAGACAAAGAAGGGTGATTAGAAATTGCCAATGAGAACTTTTTTTGTTCAGAACAACAAAAATTTCAGTCCCCACATACTGAAGCTTTTGCAAAAGCAGATGCTATCCATTTTATCTGCTAATTCCAGTGCTCTGGAGCCTGATGTAGAGCCCAGATAAGCTGTCTGCTTTGAAAAAGTCTGAGTGAAGTACATTTGCAGCCCTCCAGGGAGTTACATGAAATGCAGCCTTGCAGGGAAAGGGAGATACATTTCCATCACCTAAACACTATAGTACTTAAACACTATAGTACTTAAACACTATAGTAACCAGAGTGAAGAATGCAGCCTTAGCAGCAGCAGCATGTTGCCACAACCAGCTGTGCTCCAAGTCCAGGCACTGCCATACAGTAACTGCTGCTCATCACAGCAAAGACACTAATAAAGCAAACCTCTGACCACCCTCAGAAGGATATGCAGCCTTGGGACAACAATGCTACAGCAGACATTTTAATTGCTAGATGAAGGGCCTCCATTTCATATTTCAAAGGGGAAAGGAGGTCACTCAGCTCCTTTTTCACCTTCTGAGTGTAACAAGAAGGAAGAGTTTCCTCTCCATGGTAATGTTCTCAGATGCACTATCCTTCACATGTACACCAGAAGCAAGCAGCATGCTAGACACAAGAGAAGGGAGATGCACTTACCATCTAGGAAGCACCATCTAGGAGATAGCCTCTGAACAGAAAGTACTCTGGGGAAAGAGCTTTCTTGGTCCTGAATAGGGCAGGGAAATGGCATTTAGAAAAACAAACAAGAAAACAAAAAACCAAATAACAACCAAAAAAACACCAAAACAAAACTTTTTTTCTATTAAAAGGACTACTTCTAGTCTCTGCTTTTTTCAGTTTGTTCTACTGATGTTGCACAACGTTGAAAACATCCATAGCCCTCACCCACTGGATTTGTTCCTCATTGACATCAGTGTTGGACTGTAATATAGAAGAGAGTAAACTGACATGGTTAGTTTCAGCCACATCCTCGGCCGTCCCCTTCCCTTCAGGGGAAAAAAGTCAAAAAAGTTTTTTACCAAAAGGTTTTGCTTTAAGAACAGCTTGCTCAGCTGTCTACAGCCTCCCTTATTTGTAGGAACACAGGAACAGAGAGAAGTGAAAGAGGTCAAAAAGATACACATCAATATCTAACAACAGTTGTGAACTCTGATTCCTGTGTTTCTTTCTTGTGTACCTGTCACCTGCCTTTATTCCAGCTCAGTATCTTTACACTCTTTCCCACCTGTACTGACCTGTTAAAGCAATTGCCTACTTCACCTCTCCCTGGTGTTTCAAATGCACACCAGGGTAAAATATCGTTATTCTTTACACCTAGAATACAGAGAGCACAAGCCTTGGAAACACCGCCTGCCAAGAAAACAGACATCCTACATCAATATCTTCCCATTCTGGCTAAAAAGATGGGCTCCTTGGGAAGTGATGGACATTATTTCAGGAATCAAACCAAACAACCAGGAAGGAATGAAGGCCTTCTTCCTGACCTGTACTCACCAAGGAGTCAAACAGGCTGCCTCTTGCCTTTTCAGCTCACAGAGCTGGAGAGGCAAAAGGGATTTCAGAAAGCAGAGGGTGATTATGGCTCTGCCAGTGGATGGCCAGCCAACTTCCTAAAGCCACTGGAACACAATGTCTAAACACAAATAAACTTGCAGAGGGCAAAATACAGCAGCGTGGATCTCAGGCACACACCTAAAATTTTTGTAGAGCCAGATTCTATCCTCATTTACATCTTAAGCAGTAAAATCAACACATCTGCAAATGATGTAAATTCAGGCACATAATGGCTCAAAATTAAACTTTACTTCTCCTCCAGACTACAGAGTGGTATATAAATCACAAGGAAGAAAAGAAAAAGTAGAAGCAAGGGGGAGCAAAGGTACCTTTGAGAAAAGTATTGCCATGTATGGAAAGCACAGAATGTGGTTAACGTATATGTATACATACATACATATACATAACTCACTAGGACTTCTCAGAATATCACACAGGAGCCCAGCACCATTCCTGACAGCAGGATGCGGAACAAATGATTTTCATATTGGAAATTGTACAACTATATCAGGTAAGTAGTTGTTTAAAGGTCCAACACCAGAAAATAAAGGCTGGCTGAAAGAACGAGTTCCAAAAAGAAATTTCAAACAACCATGGGCTTTCAGCCAGAAGGGACAACAGGGCTCCACCACTCCAGCCTAAGCTACAGCAGACCTTTCAGAAAAGCACCCAGACTAAGTGAGAGATTCCGAGTGACATAAAATCCACCACCCCCTCAGGCAGCTGGCATCATGTACATGGTTTGAAGGAGGAAAGCAGGACTGCTTTGTATACAAGAAGAGGGAAAGTGCACAAACACCGACACAGAGTGAAAATGAAAGTTTATGGTGTATCAAACACATCCAACACATCCAGAACATTCATACAGATTTTTAAGGTTTGCCATTTCCTATACATTTTCCTCCGCATTTACTGCCTAGTGTTTATACCATTAAGAAAACCTAGAAGTAATAGATATTTCTCAGCAATTTATCTTACTGTTTTGCAAACCTGACATATTTCTAAAATACTTCTTATCTGAGTAGCCATGTGTGAGAAAAAGTAAAGAAAAGAATTAAAGAATATATCAACAGAAAAATGGAAGTATCATCAGTTCAATTCACTAGACTGTCCAGACATGTGTCAGTAAGACCATGGGGAAGACACAGTTTGCCTTCTTCAGCCTCGGGAAAATCTCAAATAATGCTGAAGGAAGTTGTCATTTCAGTCTGACTGGGTAAAACAATTTCCAAATTGATTACAGAGGAAATAATGCTTGCATATGTTAAGAGTAAGACATTGCTCTTTGATTTACATAAAGGTACCTGACACTTCTTCAGCCATCTGAGAAAAAATGAGGTCACACTGATGTACAGATAAGCACAAGTTTTTTGCTTCCCCAGCTTCCCAGTCATCAGGGTGCCTGCATGCACTATCTGCTGTTCTCAAGCATCTGTGATGTTGATTAGCATATCAGTGCCTGGCATGATGCTGCTACAAAACGTTATTTATTTCATTTAGTATCATGACAGCTTTTGCAAGATTCATCTTATTAGCTTCTGCCTGTGGGATTGACTGTAACAATCTAATATTGCTTTTCCTTTCTAGTTATCCAGGACAGAAAAGCCAAGACAGCTCCAGACAGTTCATATGTTGTCTCCTCAGTGCCCTAGAGTTTGGTTATAGTCCTGGCAACAGATGTTTTCTGAAATGTTACTGCAGCAACTTACAGATTTTGCTTGACTAAATCAAAATATATTCATATATATCTTCTGATGCATGACATCTACACCTATAGCCACCCTGAAAAAAAAACAAAACAGCCCCAATTCTCTCCCATATTGAGACTCACAGATTTTGCTTAATCCCATAAATGGTGCTCTCATGCACAGTTTTTAGTCTCCAACCTCTGTGCATTACAGGAAAGATGAAGACAACAGCATAACATTCCATAAATCGAACTCTTTCTGCACACAGGGACCAAATGACATATCTCAGTGATTTAAGCACCAGATTTAAAACGCATCTATGTCTTTCTCTAACATGGGTTTATGGAGCTGTGGGATGCTTAAGTTTGCTTGCATTGCAATTGAGGTTGTGGAAGAATCAAGGGCTTTCTGAAATCCACTAGGTTTGCTAGTGTCTACGTATCTACATGCACAAAGCTTTGTGTATCTTAATATTTAGCCCAGTATTTGGGGAAAGGTGAGGACTGGGATACAAAGGACAAAAGGAAAAAAACATCCAAAGATAACAGTGCATAATAAAAAGGTAGATTACACAAAGAGGAAACAGGAGTAAAAATTCATAAACCTAGCAGAGTACATAACGCTGGGAAAATGAAGATAGAGATAGCGCTGATAAATGTAAATTCAAGTCACAAATTGCATATATTGTGATATGCTCTTTTCAAGACTTCATAACAGTTCAACTGCAGAACTAGCTTGGGAAGTCTCAAGCCCATGAGAATGATATTTTATAAGCATTAAACTCATTAGAGAAAAAAAAAAACAATGAAAAACAACTCTAGCTTCATTTTTCTTACTTGCACTTGGGTTTGGTGATGATGTTTCTGCTGACTCCCCATGTTTTGAGCTGCAGAGGAATCATGCAAGAGAACTGCATTTATGAGTCCTAAAAGTACCCATGACACTTTATTAGTGAGGTAAGAAAGCAGTTCCATCAACTTGAGTACCTTCTTCACACCCTTTATCCCTTGCTTATTCCACTCTCTGTAATATGCAGAGGGATACCAACAAACATGGAACAAACTTCACATTAACCTAAGAGAAAGTCTGTAGAATTGACCGACTGAAAATAAACCAATGTTTGAAGAATTCAGGATAAACAAGTATTGGAAACAAAATACAAAATGTAGCATCATAAAAAATTGATAGCATTTCACATGGATTTCACACAGATATGCACTAGAGGAGATGGCTAGGCAATTAATTTATATACTGCTATAACTGCTGAGGTTAGAGCCAAACATGGGGCTGATTTCCAATGTTTCACACTGTCTTTTGCCCCCCTTCCTCCCCCCGGCACACACACAGATTTAGTTCTTCATTTTACCTTAGGCAATTTCCTACACATGGAGCAGTCAGCAGCCACTTAGGTTAATTTATAATGAGTGCAACAGAGTAATAGATGCTGTTTTTTCAGCCAATTTGCTAGACACTAGCACTGCTCAAAAACCCAATTTCAATGCAATGATTGATACAAATGTCAAAAATATGAGGTTAAAATTGGACAGGGAAATGCAGAAACAAACCATGAACTGGTATGAAGGAGGTAAGTCCAGGAAAACATTCCAAATTGGGTTTTCTCACAGTGTCATATTGCATTCAGCACATTTACAGGCTTTCATACCAAACTGGAATTACGTATCACCCAGGTAATTATTTAGCCTTAAGAAATTATCTACAATTTCACTGCAATGGGTTCCTGTCGGCTGGATCTTTTTATGCATTCTCAGTGAACTTATTCCCGTTGATCCCAACAAAACTTGCATTGTTAAATCCAGGAAAAGGCTATCGACAGTGTGCAAGCTTGTCTTGCGACCCTAGGCACTGTGTCAATTGAACATTGTGTCAAGTCTGTGCACCAAGGTCAGATCAGCTCAGGAGTCAGCATACTTTGAGTTAGTTTACTCCTAATTTAAACACTGTGCAGTGCAATATTTTACTGAGAGAAATATTCATTCTTGCACAGCACTTCCAACTGTAAAGACAAAATCTGTATTGAATAATTTGTGCAATAAAGTTTTAAAATGCACAGAAATCAATTAAAAAAACTAGCCACCTAAAACTAGAACCTGTTTATCACATGCAAAAAACACATTTGTGTCCCAGATGGATTAAAACCCATGGGCAGGGACATCCTCCACTAGACCAGGTTGCTCAGGGTCCCATCCAATCTGACCTTGAACGTCTCCAGTGACAGGGAATCCACCACCTCTCTGGGTAACCTGTTCTAGTGCTTTGCCACCCTCATGGTGAAAGACGTCCTCATGTCTAACCTAAATCTACCCTCCTTCAGTTTAAAACCATTACCCCTCATCCTATCACAACAGGCAATGCTAAAAAGCCTGTCTCCATCTTTCTTATAGGCCCCCTTTAGGTATTGAAAGGCAACAATGATGTCTCCTCAGAGCCTTTTCTTCTCCAGTCTGAACAACCCCAACTCTCTCAGCCTTTCCTCACAGGACAGAAGTTCCAGGCCTCTGATCATTTTTGTGACCCTTTTCTGGACTCGTTCCAACAGGTCCATGTCCTTCCTGTGCTGAGGGCTCCAGAGTTGCACACAGTACTCCAGGACTCCAGGACACAGATCCTAATACACAGGACTCCAGTCTTATCAGAGCAGAGTAGAGAGGAAGAATCACCTCCCTCAATCTGCTGGTCACAGTTCTTTCGATGCAGCCCAAGATACAGTTGGCCTTCTGGGCTGTGAGGGCACATTGCTGGCTCATGTCCAGCCTTTTGTCTACCAGTATCCCCAGGTCCTTCTCAGCAGGGCTGTTTTCAATCCCTTGACCTCCCACCCGGTATTGATAACGAGGGTTGCTCTGACCTAAGTGCATGACCTTGCACTTCTCCTTGCTGAACACATGTTGTTGTTCAGTTTCTCAGACAGAAAAACAATTTCACTTTTGTGATTCATCTTACAGGACACATTCTCTTACTCTCTTTAATATGCAAGGCACTGCTATTGCAATACCACTCACATCATCATGCTGCACTGATACTAAAGATGCTTCCATAAGGTTTGTTAGGAAAAGTATTTTCCCAGGGAAAGCAGAATGAACATTCAACATTTGAGGGTACATTATAATCAGAAATTCATCTAACACATGGATATCTAACAAAAAGAAAACCTAGGTTCAAACGTAAAGAGTGCAGTCTACATTGTTATGTCTCTTTTTGTTCTGATACTGAAAGGAAAGCTTATCTTACCTGGTAATGAACTCTCTGTGTAGTAGAAGGTACTGACTGTAGGTCCTAGTAGGAGAATGAAAGACATGGCAATGGTGAAAAAAATTAAAGCAACAAGACCTGTTTGCAGTTTTACTATCTAATGTGGTGGGCAAACACAAATGATTTTGCAAGTATTTCTCACTGGTTTTAAGTATATTAAACAAAAAAGCACAGAAAAGTCGTGGAAATCTCACTTAAAGTTTAGATTTGCATGCATTTGTTCAAAAATGGTTTTAAATATATAGATATTATGTTAATGGTTCTTTATCATACCACAGTCCTATAAGTTCCATGAAAACTATCTAAATTTAGAATATCATCAATAAAACGAAATATGTTAAAATCCATAAATTCTTTTTGAAAATATTTCTGAATAATTAATGCACTGAAGAAAACCACTGACAGTTCTCCCTGTTTTAAGACAACCTCCTGTCAAGGAAGTTATATCAGAATGACCCTGATATTTAACAGGGTTCAGAAATCTAATTTATTTTAATAAAGATCTTGTCAAATAGTTTTAGCTCATGACATAGCCTTCCAAAATGCCTGACCTACAGACCATAGCTCCCCAGCTGACATGCAAGTTGGCAGAGTGCAGAAAGCTTTGGCATCTCCATTCCCAGCAAATGGGTCTAAGCCAAACCAAGCACACACCTGAAAGTAGCACAAGCCCTGCGAAAGGTTAGAGAAACACAGTTCCTTCACAACCACTATGGGTAATTCAACCACAACTCCTAGCTGTGCTTCCTCCAGGGCTGTACAACTACTTGCCACCCAACACAGGCCATATAAACTTGCCTGAGCTCAGTCTGAGATCTGATTTGCAATCTGCTGAAAACATCATCACAGTTATTTCATTGTCATTTCCATCACTAGATACCTCAAGTATGCATCACCCTAAAATAAGGTCTTATGTCTGATAATATTAGCCACACCTCAGGTCTGAATGTTCAGAAATGCATTTGATAAAGGGAATCCTGGTTGAACTGTAAAAAAGTGAAAGTCCGTAGTGAGATACTAAGGTGCATTTCAGGCGTATATTCATATTTCAAAACCACAGTGAAGTCAGTGGCTCCAGAAGAGTTCATTGGGAAGGATGAGGTTCATAGTTCCTATGTAAATTGGATCACCTATTTAGAAACCTACATCGTGTACTCACACTTGTAAATGTTGCTGAAAAGATATCAGTAAAAGACTAAAAACGGAGACAGTATGTTAATGAAAGTCCTTTAGTTTTATCACTAAACGCATACACATTTTAAATTATTCAGTTAATGGGGCATTGGAGTCTCCACTTCCCAGACTGTATTATAGAATGAACTCCTGTGAGCAAGGTGTTCAAGACAATAAGAGCAACATTATTATTAGCTGCATGAACATACATTTCTGTGTATTTGGAAATATCTAGTTGATATTTGTTGTGTTTATTGGTGTCTCAGATTACTCCATGACAGTATGAGAGAATGACATTTGCATAATTAGACACACTTGAATATCATGATATTTATCCTTACATAACACCTTCTAATCACTGATTTGTCTAATTTCAACAAGGTACATGGAGAGTCCTGGTATTCCATTCCAATTCAAGTAGTAAACACACCAGTGTTTTTCAATTCTGATATAATTTAAAAGGAGTTACTGACTTCATTTTCTTTTTAGAAAATATTTTTCAGTGATACTCCTGCTTTTGTTATCATAACTTTAAAGGTTTTTTTTCAGTGGTAGGCAAAATACAATACTCTTAATATATCATTGTTGCAACTATTAGACCTCTGCACTCAGAACTGAAAGAAGCGTTAGAGTCATATATGACACCTGAATTCACAAAAATCTCACCTCTTGCAGACGGTCAATGTACATACGACAGGTCTCCAAATCACAATCTCCTCGTACAACTATAATTCCCAGGGGAATGGCTGGAAAGTCAAAAACAAAGAAATATCTCTTTAATTGAATTCTCTTGAATTTTAAAAGACTTGTAATATGCTTTGGGTTTGTTTTTCTTTATAATGTCCTCACAAAAGCTTTCTGCTATCTAAATTTTAACAGTCACTTAAAAGCAAAAACGTATTATTCATTAGTTTCACCCATTTGTAATTATCAAAGATTCTTGCTTTCAACTGTCTTTCATACCCAAGAAGCTAAATCAGCTTCAGCTAAATTGTGTATTTCATCATCTGATGTCAACATCAATTATTAACCACAAAGAAAGAAACATACCGCAGAACAAGAGATTAGGGAGGTGCTCTTATACATTGAAATAACAGAGTGATATTTCATTTTCAGCACTCCTAAAGGTCTACAAAAATAATTTAAAGTAATGAAAGTCACAGCCTGTAGTTACAGCCCAATTTCAGAGAAAACTGTCCAGCACCATGTTATTTTGATGTAAGGCTGCTTTCAAATAAAAATGGACATTATTCCATCTACACACAAAATTGACACATCTCCATATTTTCTCAGAGGAAAAAAAGAGAACTGGTAAAAAAAAAAAGCAAGTAATTCCCTCAGCCAAGGGCAGCATTTTTAACAACAGGGGATTTAGGTTTCTACAATCATTCTGTTCTTGCAGAAAAAAAACCCAAACAAAACCAAAACAAACAAACAACAAAACAACCCACAAAAAGAACAAAAGAGAAAAATGTATATGTGACTCCACAAGGAAAGTGCCAAGAGAGCTACCTACTAAGTTCTCATTAAATGAAAAGAACAGAAGTCAAAACTCTCAAGTACCTGATTTTCTAAAACTGAATTGCTGAATAAAGTTTTTTTTTTTCTCCCTGGAGTGTCTTTAACCTAACAATGGCCAAAAAAAGTAGGGGAGGAGGAAGAAAGATATTTAAATACGTATCTGAAGTATTCCAGAAGGAGAGCAGAATATCAGCTTGTAAATAATTTTGGTAACTGGATAACAAGAAGCAACATAAAGTCACTGACAGTTCTGAAATAAATAGAAAAAACAACTGTGCTACAGACCCTCCTGCCGTTCAGAAGAAATTGATTAAGAGGGAGAGATATTTATCTACCGAGACACTTCATTCTGATAAGAGAACAAGACAGCACTCAATGGGGAATACAGCTTATATTTTTGTAGCCCACCACGGCTAGAATCATGAAGAGCAGTTCAGTGGTCTCTGGGAGGAGAGTAGGGGAGCACCCATGGCAGTCAAGGTCATTACCAGGCCCCAGAGGCCAGTGCAGGGCTCTGGGGACACATGAACAATTCTACCAGCATCGTGTTTGGAAAACAATTTGAACAGCAGAACAGCTATGGACCTGGGAAGACCAGAAACAGGGAAAAAATCTGCTGGGAGAAACAAGAAAATAAAGCAGGGAAAGGCAGGAAGACCAGGGAAGAAAGGAAGAGCTCCCATTTCTCCTGAAGCAACACTGACGTCCAATAGTGATGCCAATCCACCTACTCATTTTCCGAAAACCCAGAAGGGAACAGTGCTCATCGTGACCTCCCCGATTTTTTCATTACAGAACAGAAACTGAGAGACAAGTGAGTGGAATGAGGGTGAATCACAGGTTTGCTTTACGCACTCGGACACTCTGGGTTACAGACTGATTCTCTTTACTTACTGTTTATTTTTGCTTAACCTGCTCTGACAGGAGACCCTTAAGCTCCTTGTAGAGAGTACTTAATCGCTATCTAGTTTCAATTCAGCATATCCCTCTGCAGCCCTTACTGAAAGAAGCATTTGTTAAATTCATTTATAGCACTAAAAAGTGAATTGCAGCAGACACAACTACATCTTCAATACAGCGCACTAAGGAGCTACACCACTGGCTCATAAACTGTCACCACCTATTTTTGTCTCTTTTCTATTGAATTCTTTCCTTCGTAGAGGAGTACATGCATTTAATAGGGACCAGAGCTTTGACCTGCTGAAACAACACAGCTAACACAGAATTGAAATCCATAACTATCACTGTTCCTGAACAACCTAAAGGAGAAAGACCTTACAAACACCCGGAAATCTAAAGAAATCCACCAAAATGTCTGAAAACACTATTATACAATAGATAGTTTAGCAGTGACATTTATGGGCCTCACCTACAGAAGTGAGGAAGAAAGTCATGATTCATAGGTTTACTTAAAATATCTCCCATTTATTCTTGGTGGTCACAGAACAATTCTGGAATTTTGGGAAGGGTGACTTTTGACTTTAAAAAGAGGTGTGACTTTTGTTGCCTGGAAATTCTGAACTAGCTTGACCTACAGCTTTATAGGTCAATGGATAGCTGAAGGATAATGCACATGAGGTGGTTCCATTCCATGTTGTTAATGCTCATTTGAAAACCTTTTATGTCATTAATGGATAATACTCTAGTATATGCTAAAATGCTTGTCAAAGTGTTTTTTTGTGGTTTGGTTGTTGGGGTTTTTTTTTGTTGTTGATGGGTTGGTTGGGGTTTTTTTGCAAGAACGATTTGGCTTTCAGCAAGAAAAATGCTCCAGGCCCTCATTTTTATCGTAAACCACAGGCTAAGTGTGTATAATGTACCATGCAGCTGAGATTTTCAAAGTGCTTCACAATAGCTGCTGTTTGAAAGTGAAAGCAAATCCTTAATGATTGATAAAGGGATTGAAATTATAGGATTGTTGCCAATTCTGAATAAGAGCTAAATGAGGTAAGTTATGATAGACATGCTAAAGGCATAAAGTTAGTATGCATGGCATTCAATATCATTGTGGGCACTTCCATTTAGGAATAAATGAACTTCTACCTCTTCTGAATAGTCCTGTGTGGATGAGGATGTGGAGAGTACAGAACAGTGCTCTGGGACACAGTGATTACTAGATATGCCAGGTAAGAGACTGGAGGACAAAGTCTTACATTAAGAGTACAGGCATTGCAGAGCAACTTGTCCATACACTGTCCACTCCTGTGAATATGTGGATATATCCAGACATGGGAATATGCCAAAAACAAAGGATAGTCTGAGATAATGAGCCAAGCTGCAGCATTCAAGTGCCAGATATTTTTCTCCCAAGGCACCTGCTCTTCTGGCCCCTTGCATCCAGCTCCCAGTTTCTTTGTGCTCCTTGAATGGTGAAAAGGACTTTGTCCAGGGATCTGTGGATACAGACTAATGCTGCAGCAATGAGTAGCAGTGCAAGAACCCCAGGTGGTGAGACAGTCAGGCAGCTCCTTCATATTCTGAACCAGTGCTGTGGAAAGCTTTTTGGTCCCAGCAACACTAAGCAAAAATCAAGTATCAGCAGGAGGAGAGTGGGATAGGTGCAGCAGTCTGGCTAGCATGATGCTCTAATTGACTGCAAGATTAGTAGTGATTTCCTAAATCCTCATGAAATTAGCTATGGAATTTATAAACAAAGAAGAAATCTTCCACCTATTAACTGTCCATTATGCTGAATACTTAAAAGTAGTGAACTTTTTAATAGTACTGAGAGCACAAGTGGAAGAAGCTTGAATATACTGCATATGACACCATGAAGAAAAAATAAAATTCAATTAACTTCCCCATTTATTGTTATGAGAAGATTCAATTTGTGATCTAAACACCATGATTAACCCACTCAAATCCCAAACAAAACATCCTCAAGGCAGATCATTAAGGTAGATGTGAATGCCAGGAAAACTCATTCTGAGTCTGACATACCTCAGGGGACTGGAGAGATTAGACTTCAGGTTGTAAATATTTAATGTAGCAAATAAAGGATTCTCACTACTGAAGATGTTATAAGAATGTCATTTTCCTGAGGGGTTTCCACTGGTATTACAAATGTGAAGGACCAAGTAAATTCTTGGGTGAGAATTCTAAATTATTCAGTCATTTATATTAAGAGGTTTGGCTTTCCCAGTATGGTTTCAATACAGCTAAGTTTGTACAAAAGGATTTTCTTATCACACTAACCTAAGCCATGTATCTCTTTAGATCCCTTTTGTTCATTATACTGACAAAGCTTCCTTAGGTTCAATGGTTGCTAGTTTTCTTGGCACTAGTGGTCTAATCTTAATGTCTTCACGTGTCAGGAGGTGAAACACAATGGAGATTATCAGACTAGACCAGACCACATTTGAGAACGTGGTCATCCTCTCTAGGCTCTCAGTGATTTCTCCATTCCCCTGCCAGAAAAAGGAGGAAGCTGCCTAGGTCAAATGAAGACAGAAATTGTCCCAAACACCACACAAAAGGAAAAGGTTATAGAAAGAAAACTGTGAAGAGCTGGAAATTGGAACTGGCAGAGTACAGATATCAGGACTAAGAGCTAAAAGAAAAGGTCTGGTTGAACAAGAGTTTAGAATTAAGAAAAGGAACAGGAACCTGAGCTGTGAGATCTGCAGAAACAGACTAAGACAGGCAGAAAGTATGTGTGTGAGATGAGATAGCCGAAGGGGACAACCAGGACTGAAAAGGTAAGAGGAAATCAGATCAGAAGAGCAACAGGAAAGGAAATGGGAGAAGTAGAATATGGACAGAAAAATCTCACAGAAAAGTCTATACCAGGAAGACAAACTATAGTGTGACTTCCTGGAAAGTCTGAAATGGAACTTAATATTCCTGTGTCTCTCCACTCCTCTAGGGTAAATAAATGTTTAAATCTATTTGGAATACTGTGCATCTCTTCTAGTTTAAAGGAGATGGCAAACTTACATTTGACAGTTTCCCCACTAGCTCAAAAGGCAGAGGACTTTGTTTAATGTAGATATATCCCATATGGAGTCAACAGAGGGTAGATCTAGATTAGATATAAAGAAGAAAGTCTTTATAGTGATGGTGGTGAGAAACTGGAACAGGCTGCCCAGAGAAGCTGTGGATGCTCCATCCTTGCAAGTATTCAAGGTCAGAGGTTTGAGCAACCTGATCTAGTGGGAGGTATCCCTGCGCATGCCAGGGAGGTTGAAACTAGATGATCTATAAGGTCCCTTCCAACCCAAACCATTCTATGATTCTATAATCAATTATATGAGATGAAGTTTCAATATTTTGGTTTTACTCCTTCCTCCCAACCCAGACAATGTCATACCAAGTTATGTAAATGTTATTATGACTACAAGATAAAGAGCTCAAGGTTAGAAAAAGCCAAGACTGAAGTTGTTTATTTCGGTACTTGTGTGTATATTCATTGTGCTACTCCCTTTAATTACCTGATCACATCCTACTTTTTTCTCTGTTATACTCTTGTGACTTCCCAATCTTTGAATGTGTGTGTGTATGCCAGTCAGACAAAGCAAGAAATGTAATTAATGATGCTGCCTGGACAAAGCCTGCAAGGTTTCATCCACCAAAAGGCAAACAAAGATATTTCTTTTGACACAAGCAATGCCTTTTGCAACTTCCTCTTTGTTTTTGTAATTTCTGTTTCAGTTACAAACATTTATCAGTGGTTTGCATCTGCATAAAACAACATGAGAATCTGGGAGATCAGCGGCAGCAGAGTTGCCAATATTTAACTCACTGCTGACTTCCAACTCTCTTGGTTTCATCTTGCTGGGTGACTTTAAGCAACCCATCCAACCCTCTCAGTTTCAGATCTTATTAAATCACTGTGACAGAGAAATGCATGGGATAGCTAATGTCTACACAGCACGTTGAGAAACCAAAGCTGTTAAGAGCAAGGCCACGACTTTTAGGTAGAGTGCAATTTAGTAAACAGTCTGTAGATAATGCTGCATTTTACAGAGCTTCTACAGATAAGCCACCATGACCCTCTAAAAGACCTCCTGACAAATACGTGACCATTGGTGCTTCCTTTACAGGATGGAAGCAAATGTTTGTAGCTACACAACACATCTCACCTAAATCCATCCAGATCAAAGTTGCTTTCCAATATGAGTTGGTCTCCTTCAGTGGCAAATCTCCCCTGCCCTGACTCCACCCGCTAATTCAGGTTTCCTTCATCATAGTAGTCACCTAGCAGGAGGTCCTCTGCTCCTCTACATCCTTTACATTGTCGGTATTCAGGGTGCGAATACAAAGTCCTCAGAGTTGACCTTTTCTTATTTAGTTAGTTTTTCAAAATCACATGGAATAGTCTCCAAATTAACTTCATCTGCCATATCCCTGAGCTTTAAAGTATCAGAATGCATTTCATAGGTCAGTGATTCTCAAACTGTGATAAATATATTGCTGCTATGAGGAAGCTACTGTATCTCTGTGCACATTCACATCCTAAACGACTCACAAACTTGTCACTCCATGTATCTCTGTGTACCTAGGATAAGAACTCCTAGGTTGACCCCAAAACTTTCATATAACCCACAGAAATTAAAGGCAGAAACATAGGCAATATAGACATCTGGCTAGATATAATCAGAGAGATAAAAATTCAAGATTGACATCACATCATGTTACACCATCCTTCACACCCACACACACAAAGCAAGGATACTGCAGAGAAAAGGATTGTTAGATTGCAGATAGCTCAACCGTTATACACATGGAACTAAATTTTCTTTAAAAATTGCTTTTTAATCTAGTGTGCCATTTTATTTAAGAGGAGATAAGGAACAGCTGTCTCCATGAAAAAGACAGTGTGGGAGACCTGGAGATGTTACAGCGCTGAGTTATTTCTGATACTGCCACTACTGCAATCAGGTATGATTCCTCATTATTAGTTGTATTGAGCAAATTAAGATCCATTCTCCATGGTTAGAGTGTAAAAAACAATAAGTTAAGGGCAGTGAGAATTGATACATCCTAACAAAAAAAGCAAACCTGTGCAGTTACAGCTGATGGTGAGCTATTTCATGGCTCCACCTCCATGATGCAAACGTACAATAATGTTGGCAGGAAGGGCTAAGAAGGGCTAAGACCACTTGGTGACTAGCTAGTCTATGGTTAATTGGTTTGTTGTTGATTTTTTTTAATTAATATAATTAATTTCTGCATATACCTCCATTGTCAGGAATTTCTTAGTAATACTTGAAAAGAGGAAAATAGGATGTGATAAACAGAAAGATCTTGCTATTTTAAAAATAGCTCAATTGTTTCTCCACCATGCTGCTTTGGATCTTTCCTGTAATACCAGGAAATCAGAGAGAGTGCACAGAAGATATGCAAGCAAGAAAGACAGAATTAAGATCTGTCCATCTAGAAACATCAAGACAACTCACTTTTTGAATATGATAGTTTCTGTTACGGACATGTAATGCAGAGCTGTGATATTGGGGAGAAAGTGGTGAAGCTGGTGACTACAGTGACAAGTGCTTGGGGCATGTATAGGGAGGTGTTAGAGAAGACAACTGCATTTGCAGCAAGGAACTTTACAACATAACGAAAATGCCAACATATATCTCTTTCTTCAAAGAGCACATGGAAGCATTCAACCATCCTCACTGAAGGATCAATAAGCATTCGTTTACCATCATCAATCATCCCACAGACAATACCAAGATGCTGACAGAAGAAAGAATGAAGGAGAAAAGAAGGAGCAAGGGGAAAGAAGAAAGGGACAATTTAGAAACAACATCTTGGTTAAATGCCAGCTGCAGTGACAGGAAAAGTAGAAAGCAACAGAAGGAGAATGGGCTAAGAACAGTTGTGCCCTTCAGAGGACAAAATGACATTCTTTAATTGCTCAGGAGGTTTTCAAAATGAGGTGTCTACCTCCAGCAGAGTGAAGATCAATCTTCATGGAACAGTTTGTATTATGAGTTGTTATAAGTCAGAAAGTGCAATTCTAGGTGAAGTAGTTGATAGAATCAAATCAGTATTTCAAACAAACAAGGGGAGTGAAATGTATTTACTATGAGTTAAAATGATCCAGATTATTACACTGATGTTAGAGCTTTTGGAACTCTATTATGGAGACATGGAACAGGCAAAAAAACCATAATAGCTTCTTTGATATTTTTCCTTCAGGGATAACAACATGACTCATTATTAACTGGCTTCCTTTTCCTGTTCAGTTTGCCGTGAAATTCTGGTTTGGTTTTCAATTTTGGGAGGTAAAAGTGTTTTCAATATTTGTGGTCACGGAATGGATATTAAGTATAGTATTTTGAAATTAAGTTGTAGGTATTCTGCCAAAGCCTGGACAGATATGTAAATTTAGTCTCTTGTAAGCATCTTGTGAGACATGCCTGCACCTGAGAGCTACAGTCATGCTGAAGGAAGCTAACCCCACTGATGGGACCAGGCCTTGTAGAAACACTATTGTAGAAACAGGGCTCTTGTATTTTTTTAGTTAGTGCACAAGTATTATCTGCATTTAAATTTCTAAGTCAGACTGACAAAATTTCAGCTGTTCACCTGCCATGGAAATGTTTTGATTTTTTTTACTTCCCTCCCTCCATAATCACTTTCTTCAGCAAGGAAAGGAGAGTGGCTTCTCCTCCCTCAGCACTCCCTTCCTGCCAATGTAGCCAAATAAATTTAGTGGCAACGTTCTATGAAATGATTTGCTGATGAGGATGTAGTCAGCACGCTTATTTCATATAAGTATTTAGCATATGATGGAGGCAGGCAGGCAACAATCAATCGACCAGCCACCAGAAAACCATTTAAAATTTATTTTATTAGTTATTCAGAAATGCAGTTAAAACAGCTATCTGCTCTTCTTAAAAGGAAGATATTTGCAATTTTTAAGCTCCCTTCCTCATAAAAACTCAAGTTACATAGTCCTTTAGTGTAACCATGCAGCCTGATGACTGGTTATGCCTCAGTTTCCAGAAGAGGCGCAAGCATCTTGCAGCAAGTCATAGGAAAACTGGGACGTTAGGTGAACCACAGGGATTTTCTATTTTTTATTTTATGGAATATTCAAGGAGCTGGCTAGAATATTTAGAACAGTTTGGTTTCTGACCATTTAGAGAACACTTCTCTTCCCATACATAATTTCCTCAGTCATAATTAGCATCATCCAGATGGGGATATTATCTGCTTTCTCATAGTTTAATGTAAAAACTGTACTGTACAAGCATTACTGAGACAGCTAAAGGAGGACAGATAGGGAAAAAAAGGTCATTAAAAATGTCTGGGGAGAATATTCCAGTCCAGCTATGTTATATTATCAAGCTGGATATGCAGCACCTTGAGAGACGAAAGGATCTTACTGCAAATGGCCTGGCAACTCCTGAAAGCAATCATTTTAACTTTTGATGGACAAAGATCTACTTTTTGAATGAAAACCTCTTAAGCACACATCCTGCAAGTGATCAAATGTGTGTGTAATCTACAACTGAATCTCAGAATTTCTAGATCATTCTCTGGCATTTTTTGTAATGTTGTCATTATGTTTTTTTGCAGATGACAAATACTCATTTACAACTGCAGTGACAACAATATAAGAGATTGTACTTTTTGTGTCAGAACATGTGAGTGACTCTTAAGGAGCCTCTTAAGGTACTAAATACACACATACAAAATTTATGTCCATAGTGACAGTGGATGAGAATAGTTCTCCTTAGATGGGAAACCATAGGATGAACCATCAAATGAACGAGATTGTTTCTGAAAGGGTTGGTTAGACATGGGTTCAGTATGGCCTGAACTCTACTCAACGTCAGACTTTCAGTTTCAACTTGAAGCAAATTTCTCTCCAGTGAGACATAACCTTCATCCTGTTAAAATTCTACTCAGTCCAGTGATGAGAGCTTTGTTTGCTTTAATAATGACCAAAATCTACTAACAGAAACTTCAGAAACGGCTGTCAGGACTTACAGTAATATTAAAGCCACTTCAGTTCTTTTGTTGGAATGAGAGATGGTGAACTGGGGGAATGAGAAAGGGTGAAACTAGAGGAGTGAAAGTGAAACAGTTTAACTATCTAAGCAAATCAATTAAAAGGATTGTCATCCTGTAATTACCAGAGAGCTCTGTAGTACAGAGGGAGCTGAAGCTTTGTTGCACAACAGTCATGCTTGTAATTTAATGTGAATAATGAGCCAGATGCATGAACAAGACTATTAAATTGTTATCACAAGCCTCCATGTCCCTCATTGATTAATGACTCCATGTGTCACCAAGGAAAGGAACTCCATTTTTAAGTATGGATCATCACCATCAACGTTGCCAAAGCAACCGGCTGTCTGCTTTTGCCTTACCCCTGAATGTGGCAATTAAACCATTATATGAGGAAACAAAACAGTGATTATTCTCTTACTTAGAAAACTGAAGTCTGTTAAAGAATAAGGGACTGGGGAAGCCAGATTTGTTTCCCAAGATAAAAGCACTTATGCAAGAACCATGTTCAAGGTCAGAGCACATTCTCAATATTAAATCAATCATGGTCCCTTCCACTCAGTTTCAAATTTGATGCTAATCATAAAATCTTGATTAGTTTCATATACTAACAGTAGCCCAACAGAACCCGCAAAGACATGAATAAAGAAAACAGGTGTGAAAAACACTTATTTTACAGTAAATAAAATCAACTTGAAGAAGGCATAATTAAGTAAGAAAACAGGTGAATTATCTATATATGTTTTTATAGAGAGAATATTTATATAGAGAGAATTAGTAAGTGCATATACACAGAAAGATCAATATACACTCTGTGTGACTCCCAAAAATGTATTCTTGACCCAGTGTTTGGGTTTATTTGCCATTTTGAGGTTTTTTGTTAATGTGAGATTTATTCAGAATGTTCTACCAAAAGCAGCTACAATATGACTTCTTCCAACTTACAAGCTTCCCGGAGTTTTTCCTTGTCATAATGTAGCCCCTCATATTCTTGTAAATTAATCCTGTTCACTCTGATCCGCAGGCGATCTGGGATGGAATGAGGACTGCAAGAAAAGAAGAAAGCTTCTTAGAGGAAGTTCCATGGAAAAACAAAATGAAAATAGGATATGAAGTGATTTCAATCTTCTCTGAAAGAAGAAAATGAGCAAGCCTCTTCAAAACCAGGCCAACTCCTCACTGGCCCATGACTGCATTTAAAGTTATGTCTACCCACCAAACAACAACACAGACATTAGACCTTAAATGACATGCAAGATCAAGAAGCCCATTTGTGTGGTCTGGAATTACAGAGAGTTTTTTGAGTTCTCTAATCTCTATATAGCTACCCCTCCCCTCTGCACTTTGACTTTTTGTACATCCCTAGGGCCCTACCACAGCTAGTAAATCTGCCAAGCTGTGTTTCAGGACACAGACTCTTTCTTGGGAAGACTCCCAGGACAACCATTCCCCTGCCCATTAGAACATCCACCCTCATATCCCTTGAGAATCCTCATTCAGCATCTCTATTCTGGGAAACAGAGAACAGAAATGTGACTAAGAATGGGATCTCCACAGTACTGAGTCAAATACCCAGAACCCAGGAGGACTTTCAAAACCAAGTGGCAGCACAGGAATCTCATTTCTACAGTTCTCATCCAGATTTAGATACTTCAATTGTCTATATAATTCTGAAACATTCACTGGGCCCCAATCTATAAGCTGAAGTGCCCATATATTGATAGAAAGTTGTCCTGAAAAGCTTTGTTTTGATTTCATTCTGGTTTCCACCTTATTGTAACCTATTATTTCTTTCTGTAAGTTTAGCTGAATGGTATGTAAATTAAGTTCACCACATTTGCATTTTCCCCTTTTAAAGAAAGATAGACAAGATAACCTGTCTATTAAATGCATATATGAAATATCTGTCCTGTAAGAACTGCCCCTGGCTCAGTTAAAAGTAGATTCTTCATCCTGTGCTTCCATGGAAAAATCATCTATTTTCTCTGTTTTAATCTAGTTGGTAACAGAACTCTGCCAGTGGTACAACAACCACACACACAGAGCCTTTTAAAAGCTGAAATACTGTGTGCTGTCATAAATACACAGGCTTACTTCTTTCTCTGCCTCAGTTTTAAGGTATTTGACCCACAACATTTGCACTGATAGTTTAAATGCCAATCAGAACAAGCCTCACCTCAAAAATGCAAAGCTTTTCTTTTTAAACAAACAAGCAATTTTCTTTTTGACTTGAAAATACTGCAGACCTGACAAAACACATGGTTTGTGGCCATCTCTTGGTAGAACCACTGGGATGGTAATTAGCAATTATTTCAGTGTTAGCTTATTGCATACTTTCTCTCTATTGGTATAAACAGCTCTGTCACATCTGGACAGGTGAAAATAAAGATTAAAAATTGAAGCCAAGTCAAAAAAAAAGCTTTATTTGCAGAAGTACTCTTTGCCAAAAAAAACCTGATAAAGGTTAATGCATTGAGGGTGCCTCCAAAACTGGAATGTAAGACAACAGGCTAGAAGGAGCTGCACTGAAGAAATTCACATTCTGAACAGAAGTTTCTATATTGGTGAAAATAAACTTAAGACAAATGAAGAATAGCTCAGAAGAAATTATAAATGCCTGACAGTGACAGCAAGACTGACGCACTCAGACATATAGGCTGCCCAATATTTTTCCTGTGCTGGAAGACAAGTGATTATTGCATCGAAATGCCCCAAGATGTCAGCAAACTGCTCATATTTAAGATAAGCTTTTGCAGTTCGGTAGCCAACACCAGGGATAGTAACTTCCACAGCTTCGGGTGGCAGCTTTCTAACTCAGGTGCCCTTACGACATCCTACAGAAAAGGGCCCTCCATCTGCAGGCTCTACCGCTGACTCAGCAAGTCAGCGAAGATGAGTCCATGCAAATGGAGGGGAAAGGTGGAAGAAGAACAAATAATGTGTCAGACTGAGTGCAATTATCTTTTTTTTTTTTTTAAGACAAGTTTAAATGTCACCTTACTAGCTGATAAATGAACATAATCTGAGAAACTATGTTCCCTTGCAAATTCCATAAAAGAGTTCAAAAATGAAAATCATAGGAGATTTTAATTTTAGCCAAGATAAGATAAGAAATTGTTCAAGTCAGAAAATGTAGGAATTTAACTGTATAGTCTTTTTCTGAGAGGACAAAGGAAATAATTCACTGCTTGTAGTAGGGTTTATGAAAATGACAGACCAACAGTTCTGAAAAGTGAATTCTTTTATGCACTGGTAAAATACAGGAAGAAGATACATTGTTTTTCCCATAATGTTCTGCCATTGCACATTATGATGAAGTGTAGCTTAGTCTTCCAGCTAATCAGTTCACAACCTGGAGGTTGTTGGTAGATATGAGTAAGGGACTGCTTGTGAATTACCTCTACTTCTTTGAACTCATCAGGAAGAAAAAGGGGTGGGGAGAAAGGAGAATTCAGACTTATGTCCTACCACACAACTGGCCTCATTTCAAATACATCATTGCAATGGATAACCTGGATATCTCATGAAAGGGGGAGAGGAAAGGAAGACAGAGAAAGAGAACAGCTTCTCCAGGTGCATGTTTGGAGCCTTTGTGTCAAGGTGAAGGGATGGTCATGTTGATCATATATTTAGTGTTCAAGAAGACCCGCAAGATGTGTGTGTGTGAGGGGGGGTGGGTGGGTGTGATAAGCCTCATGCCATCATTTACCAATCCTTAGTTAATTACCATCTGTTTCTCTGCAACCTCCCTGTGAGGACAGGGTAGTGTTTAGACGCCAAGGGGAAAGAAAGAGAACATTGACTTCTGTAGTTACGATGACTCAACACCCAATGCCATGTAAGAAAAATGTCCACTTTCTCTTTACAAATGTTATTTCCTGGCTTGAAGCCAGTGACAACTTATTGCATCTCTAGCATCACCTTCTTGAGTCATATTAGTACTTATATCCAAATGAAAGTGAGCAAGCCCTTCTTATTTGCTTGGAACTGGAGGAGGAAAAAGATCTAAAATCAAGAGCATCTCAAATACTAGATAGAAAACATCTAAGAGGATACTTCCCATACTTTTGTAAAAAGTATAACTTTTTGGTACATTCATGCTCTGTATATCTCAGAATCTGCTTCTGTGGAAAAAAAACCCAATAACACACCATCTTAAATGTAATGTATTACCTGTGGAGAAATAGTTCCTTTCCAGGTCAAGTGTTGGAGGATAATCAGCTGGCAAGTGTCAGAGTTTCCTGTTCTTCTCCTCCTGTTCACCCCATTGTTACAAAGAAATGAAACTACTACTACATAAGCAAGCTGTGTGTGCTAAAACATACAACCAGAGAGAAACTGGGCTTGCCATTTTGACTATTTGAAATTTTTAGCTATCTTAGTAATAAAAACATAACCTTGAAAACAGCAGCTTTCTATAGAGAATAAATTATTATCAGAAATATGAATACTAAGAGGTCCTTTCTACAGAGTAGAGATTTTCTACATTTAACTAAGTCCAGTCACAGGTAATACCTTCATAACCCCATATCCATGTAAATGTATGGGCATACAAACAACTATAAATATGTGTGTACATATACATACACACAAAAAACATTTATTCAGTCACTGAAATTCAATGGTTTTGTTCATGATTTATTTGCAAATACTCTTTGCTCTGTCAGAATACAGTTGTTGGCTGACATTAATATAAAGTCTCACTAAATTTTATTACTATGTGAATATTCATTCTTTGTGCCATCAGACTGGCAGTTAACACCACGGACTATAGTCCTCAACATCCAACTAATTAACTTGTTCACTCATAGAGCTCAGGATGTCCATACAGAGCTCTATTTAATGCAGTTGAGGAAAACGTTTCCACCATTAATACTTCTGTAGTCTTCACAGATATGATAATAATCCATATTATTATATGAATTGCACAATTTATCTTGTTCAAAGACATCATATTTAGAAACCACAAAGCTTAAGTACATAAGCATGTGCATGTAAAAGCTAATAACAGCATGATGAATGTCATTGAAAGCAAGCATTAGTACAGCATTAATAGAAATGCGTGTTTCTAAATACAGTATAAAACTACTTGCTCAACTGTAAGGAGAGGAAGAGAAGCTTTCCAGATACAGCAGTATACAATTTTTAAATAAATTTGGGGGCATTGTTGCACTGCAGTTCAACCTAAAATATTTAAATTTCTTACACCTATTATTCTTCAAAATGAATAGTCAATTAAAAGTAATTTAAAGTACAGATGAATTAATTCCATTACCCCCTAAAGAATCTAATTAAGAACCTCATTCCCCAAACACAGCAATCCACAGAATTACATCCTAAAGGCCATATGCCCCATGGGACCATAAATACGGATCCAGGTCAACTGAAACATTCTGTTCATTCATGTTGATTAGCTATAATGGTTTCATTTAAACGCAAACCTAAATATCAATCTTCTCAAATTGGGAACATAGACAGGCTAGTTTATGATATTGAATTTTATCTGATGGACTTTTGATTAGCATGAACCAGAAGTGCACATTTGTGGAATTATTGAATAGCAATCCAAATGAGCCTTTTAGAAAAGCTATGCACATTATTAAGTTGGAACAAACTATGAAAGATTCTACATGAGGTCCTCAAAATTATTCCACTCACATCAAAAAAGCCATGTAATTTCTGAAATAGAGAATTAGTTCCTTTCCTTTTTTAGCTGTAAAATGCCTGAACAATACAAGAAAATTGTATTAATTTCTATTGGACAAACAGCATTTGACTTTTCCACAAGAATATAGGAGATCACCTAGGTATCGAATAATTCCTATTGTAAGGAAAAGGGCATGCTTTCTGCAAATTCTTAAAACTTGTAGACATTCATTATATAAATAGTTAACTTAATTTTTATGTTTTTTAAGTCTACCCTTCTGTGGGAAGATATCCATCCTTTGGTATGCCAGGTTACACATCAGAATCAGAACTACTCTTTTTTACAGGGATAGGTCTTAGAAAGTCAACATCAGGCTAGTTAAACTGTTTGTAAGGTGAAGTCACTTTTAATATCACCCACCCCACTGCTGGAAGTTGCTTACCAAAAAAAAGGTATGCGTTTATTTCCCTCCTATACCTGAACTATAGCATTTTGGGGATTCTAGAAGTGTTACCATCAACACCACCACTTCCCCTCCCGTGACAAAAAATAAAAAAATTTTAAAAAAACCTAAAAATACAGAGCTTTGACAGGAAAGAATGAGAGTAGCTTAATTTTTTTAAATCTTTTTCATTCCACCACTTGTTCAAACCCACAGAATCAAAGCCACACATTCCTATCCTGAAACTACCAGTGAAACCTGATCTACTTCCAGTCAGCAAGAAAACACAGCTTTTGATGAAGCAGTGATTGTCTCCTCTCACCCCTATTAATCATCCAGCAACAGGCAAGAGGATGCCAGCCAACTCACTTGAAGCACAGCTGGTTTTCTCTCAGAAACGTGCTGTCTCCAGTCACCCAGGGAAGAAGTCAGAGAGCACTTGGGTCCTGCCCTTGGCACTCCTGCACAGCAACCTGGTAACACTTCAGACGTGCCACCAAGTTGATTCAGCTGGGATGGTAGACTTTTAAATTATGTATGCCCTAATCCCTATATCAACTATTTATGAACCCTGTGAACCATTTCTTATGCTTTGTGTCTACATAGATAAAGAAGATAATAATGAACAGTCCAACAACTGTGCAGAATCCAGTGACAAATTTCTGTCAGAATATATCTCACACCAGCCTACAGATTTTAATACGATTCAGTAAACAGAAAAGGAAGTCTTCTACTGTCCCTCTTTTGCAAAAAAATGAACTTTAGAAAGAAATCACACTCCTCAGGGGCATGTTTGCAATGACAGGTTAATTAATTACCTATCTCCTAGAGAAGAAATAAACATGCAACATTAATTAAATGTTCCAATGTTTAGACTAAATGAAAAAAGGAAAACAACAACCAGAGGAGAAAGAGATCTCATTGGCACAGCTTGGAAATGATACATTAAAAATAAGTGTGTTTTTCACAGCATTTATCTATTTAAAATGTAACAACTGCCACAACAGAGCAGAATCATCCAGACTCTTCTGATTGACAAATTTTAGCAGAGGACTTTTGTGAAGCACTATTTTAAGGCAAAGCTCTCACTAAGCTCTTTACCTAAAAAAACCACCCCTAAAAATATAATCTCCATCATGTTTGGTCTTTTTCTTCCATTTGATGAGTGTTATGCCAGATGAACCAGGTTAACCCAACTGTACTAAAACCCTTTTGCACTTTCTTACCTCACACTTGTTTCAGCAAGTACTTGAGCATTTTGCTGCATAAGGGCTAGACCCACAGATACAGTTAAACATGTGCCAAAGTGCCAGGTAGAATCCTAGTTTCCATTTTCTTTCTCCTTCACCATGCTAGCTGTAGTTCTCTTGCAATTGACACTGCCAAGCACGGTGGATTCTCTGATAGTAATGATCCCACTAAACAGAAACCCACACGCTAAATAGGAAAATCTGACAAAGAAGAGATGACACTCAATTCTCTATAAGTCATTTAATGGAGAAAAGGGAGAAATTTTTATATTTTATATATATATATATATATATAAGTATTTTCATCCTTAACTACGCATTTGGAGAATAGCTCATCCTAAAACTTTCTGCCTTACACCTTATCTCCTATTACGCTTTTTTAGACTCTCCTCCTATAGACAACACCCATAATATCCAACCTAACCCACAAAGTAGATTCTGTTTGGCATTTGGATCTCTAAAAGCAAAAAAATATTTCTTATTAGTGCTTTGCTATTCACAAAGGGTTTATATGCATTCCTTGCTGCAATCATTACTCTGTAAACTCTGTAAAAGAGTATAAACCGTTTAACAATAAGGTGATACTTGTATTTTCATTTATGCACATTTTGTAATTTAAAAAAAATATAAAATCACAACATATCCACAGTGCTTATTTCACTTGTAAAAGGATGGTAAAAGCTATATAAGTCAATTATATTTCATGTTTGGGGTTTTTTTCAGAACTCCAAATATACTCTCACACATACAGCCTTCTCATCTCAACTGACTATCCAGCTGGAAAATGCAAGTCTTCACCTTCCTTTTAAAAGAGCCTCAATTAAAAACAGAACACCTGTATTTACTTATCCACCCTGTATAAACATTTAAAATGGATCACACTACAGTTCTACTGTTTCTGCAACAAAGACCATATGTGTTTAATAATCTTGGCTGCCCCAAATTCCCATGCATATGCTGCTGCAGAAAACCTGAAATTTATCTAAGACAGGCTGCATCCATCACCAGGTCTCGGCAGAACCTGCTCTGCTGTTCAGTACTAACTGCAAGTCAGGCTCTGTTGATATTGTTCAACACAAAAAAAAGGGAACATTTGAATCTCAAAGCCATCACAATCCAAATCAAATTTTCCTAATACCTCATGGGTTCTTATTTTAATTTGCCAGGCACAATAATTGGCAGCCACAGTGCAGCAGCACGTTTAATCTATTTTTACAGATTTTAAGATACAGAACATCTTTGAATTACAAATTAGTTTGAGGCTCATGAGTCTCTCTCTCCCCCTGTCTTATCCTGAGAGCTGATACCAAATGAGACATTTGCATGAACTGTATCAAAACTTGGAGGTAATTTTCCAAGGGATATCCCTCAACTTGGAAACAATATCCATTCTCCCAGAACCACAACTTACTTAATGTTCTGTGTAAGCAATTTTTTTTTTTTTAAATAAACTTTTATTTTCTAAACTTTTTTTCTAGAAGCTTGTTTAGATACTGAATCAGTGAGACAAGTTATTTGCATTACTTTCTGTTCTTCAGCAAAGTACAGCAAATGTGACCCAGAAAAAGGCACATTGAATTGGAAGCCTTTTCTTGTTTGCTAAGTAACAATGAGGAACTTGCGGCTTTCTGAAATTTCACAGAATGACAGAATGGTTGAGGTTGGAAGGGATGTCTGGTGGTCATCTCATCCAACATCCTGCTCAAGCAGGGGCCACCTAGAGCAGGCTGCCCAGGACCATGTACAGGCAGCTTTTGGGTATCCCCAAGGATGAAGACTCCACAACCTAGACCAGCTGTGCCAATGCTCGGTCATCCTTACTGTAAAAACATTTTTCCCAATGTTCAGAGAGAAACTCATGTGTTTCAGCAGTTTGTGCCCATTGCCTCTTGTCCTGTCACTGAGCACCACTGAAAAGACCCTGGCTTCATCTTCTTTAGACCGTCCCTTGAGATACCTACAGACATTGATGAAATCACACCTGAGCCTTCTCTTCCCTATATTAAACTGACCCATCCGTCTGTCTTTCCTCATAGGAGGAATGCTCCTTAGTAATATGTGTCACCTTTCACTGGACTCTCTCCAGTAGCTCCATATCTCTCTTGTACTGGGGAGTCCAAAACTGGACACAGCACTACAGGTGTGGACTCACTAGTGCTGAGTAGAAAGTAAGGAAAACCTCCCTTCACCTGCTGGCAACACTCCTAATGCAGCCCCGGATTCCATTAGCCTTCTTTGCCACAAGTCCACCTTGCTGGTTCATGGTCAACTGGATGTCTACCAGGACCCTGAGGTCCTTTTCTACAAATCTGAAATTTGCTCTTAAAATTATTCCATTTTCCCAAATAACTCCTGGTTTGTTGAATATTTTATATGCCATCTATCGCATGTGCTCAATCTTGAACAGCAAAGTATTGGTGGGTCTTCTTTTAGCATATACCATTGAGCTTCTTCTGTGATAGAATAAGAATAATTCTTGGAATCAAGTTTCTATCCTGAGTAACTGAACTTACAGCTCTGAAATTTGTTATTTTCCAACATGTATTTCAAATTCTTTTTTTTTATAGTCCTAAACTGTTTGAAAAGATGTCCATCATAAGAGCGGCAAAGCAACAAGATAAAAGATATGTCAACATATAGCAAAACATATCTTTTTTGACTGAATAGTAAAAAAAGCTTTTCTGATGACAAATTACACTGCCTGAGTTGTCAGTTTATATTAAGCTAGGCTCTGGGGTTTTTTGGGGTTTGGGGAGGCAGGGGGGGGGC
>VZRW01001970.1:5076-92152 GCA_013398125.1 Aegotheles bennettii | reverse complement strand
TTGTGGGGACACATAGGTTTTCATAATATGGCATATTTCCATGCTCTATCTGGAGATATGGCTGAGAAATCAGCTCTATCTGGAAATATGGCCTATGTCTGAGTTTGTTCACAGTATGTTTTTGATTAAAACCAGGGGGTGGGAAGCTCTCATCTCAGCTGTTTCCAGGGACAGTGTCTGGCACTTAACTTCAGACCTGCCTGTTGCTATGGATTTGTCTGGTGAGCTGGACTCTTGGCTGAACCTGGTCACCATCATCAGACATGCCCTGCTCACCTTATTCAAATACTGTGGAACTCTGTCTTTGCTGGTGAGGCCACTGTCCTATGCCTGCTTCCCATTTGTCACTGTATTTTACTGCCCCATCTCCTGGTTGAATGACACACAGGATAACAAGAAAAAGCTATGGAACTTTGAGAGTAGAAAAAAGCCAGGTACTCACACAGTGAAGGAATCGGGGGGAGCTGAGACTCTCCTCAGGTCAGCAGACTGCACTTTATGGATACTATAGGCAGCAGGAAATGAGTGACCAGGAGAAAGGCAGCACATAGTGTGAACAGAAAAGGGAAGAGGGGGTGGGGAAGGGAGGGATGGGGAGAGGAGGGGAGGGGAGGGGAGGAGGAGAGAAAGATAGACAGAGAGACAGAGACAGAGTGGAAGAGAAAAAAGAAAAAGACATACAACATTTAAACAGAAACAAAAGGAATGTGTCACATAAAAGTTGAATGAAGAGACATGCAGAGCTCCAAGTTCACACTAGGAAGCCAAAAACAACAGAGGACATGCAAATGGGGAATATCACTGTTACATGGCATACAGGAGCTTTCTAAAGACATGAGTGAGGAGGACCAATGACAAGCTTGGGCACGCAGCTATATGAGGAAGATGAGGAGCCCCAGGATTTGTTCCACAGGCACTGAAAAATTTCAAGGCAGCAGACTTTGGAAGCAGGTCCAGAAATGCAAACATCAAAGCCAAGATCTGAATGAATGGAATTGTCTCCAAAGGTTGGCCAACTCTAGTTAATGTTTAAGAAAAAATAATACCCTTACTGGAAATTTTGTATCCACAATGACAAATTGCTGTCTCCACTCTTCTTTCATGCACCTTAGGGAAACATGCATTTTATATATAGTGACTCCCAAGACTGACTCTCTTTTAGTGTTTATACTCAGATGGCCCCTTTCTTCCTCTACAGTGTATGGAATATGTTTTATCTGTAAGCTCTTCTTTCTTCTTTCTCTTCCATCATGCAGGACATTCTTCCTCAACTCAAACTAAATACCAGTGAAAGCAAAGTACCAGGTTGAGGTTCAGAAAGTGATCATTAACTGAAGCTTACTGAGCAGCATATTAAACTGTAGTTTCTAAACAGAAAATTACTTCTGGAAAATTAAACCACAACTTTGCTTCTTATTCCATTTACATTTTACTTATAGCTCACAAAACCCACATTCTTGGCTTTGTCACAGGAAACCAAGCTATCTGTTGTTTCTTTCACATGTTGTCATGATCGGTAGTGGAGAATAAGAATGAGAACTTAGCCAGCAAGTTTTTTAAGGGAAGGAAACAAGAACATCATGCACTCTTTTTCAGAAAAACTGAGTCTGCTGATTTGGCTGTAGCAAAAATTTGCTTTTGCTGGTACAAAAAGAAAAGACATATGAGAAGAGAAGAAACCCATCTTTTTTTTCGCCGCAACCTCATTATCTGCCTTGTTTCAATCCATAACCAAGAATGAATACCATCACCTTACCCTGTTTATTCCTAGCACCTAAATAGTTGCTTCTTGCTTGAAACATTTTATTGGATTGCTATTTATCTCCATTGTACAGCAATGAATTGTAGGATGAGAAAGAGACTATTGGTCAGCCTCCAAGAGAAACAAATTAGAAGCACTGTAATTGTATTCACTAAGTAACTTTTCCCTCCACCACACTTCAACTCAAAATTTAGAAGTTGTCAGAAGAGTACAAACCATAAACAGGTCATCATCACCTACTCAAGAGTATTCATATAATCTGTATGTCACTTCAAAAGAGTTTAACTTTCCAAAAGGAAGTATAAAAAATGAATCCTTGATGAACAGTAAGAAAGATAGATCACTAGTTGCAATAACTAGTCAATGTATAGTTCAGGACAATTAATATATACATACTGAGAAATTTGTTCGTAGGCAATTCAGCAGTGAAAGATGAAATAACTGAATAAAATATTAACTGCCAGTAATTCACTCAGATATAACAAAATGCAGCGCATTATATCTACCTCTTCCCTAATAGCTTAGATGAAGCTTTTCACTCTGCTCCTATCAACAGGAAAGGGAGGCTTCTTCAGTTTAAGTAACCCCAGTGCTGTTAGAGTTGCTGGAAGAACAATAGTGGGAAAATGGAGGGAAAAATCTGTTAAACAAGGTCAGATCCCTTTTTCTCATATACAAGTGTCCTCTCAGAGCATCTACAGGTTTTGAAGAAGAACAGTTGCAATCAGGAAGATACGTAACTCTTACAGTCAGAAAAGAATCATGTTTCTAAAGCCTTCCTGCTCCCAAGTGAAAGCAGCATGAAAACTCTGTTCTCACTCAGCTACATTTAATATGGGCTCTTCAATTTTAAATACTAATATACCCTGGAAACTCAAGTGCATCCACAAGGCAAACAACAAATTCACTATCCTCTCTAAATCTCCCCTCCTTAAAACCTCCAGAACAAAGGAGAACCGAGTAAGAAAACAGAAACACAGTGTAAAACTTCTTCAAATTAAGTCTTTTTCTACTTATGACGCTGGAGTAGCTAGGACTCTTAAGAGCATTCCTGCTGCTCTCCTTATCTAGCAATAATATCAAAGCTGAGGGTAACAGCAACTCTGCATTGCTGTGATGCAAGATAATTTTTTAACCACTTTCTTGGCAAGGAGCTCAAGAACAGTTGTCCAACAATTAGTGGGATAGCTCCAGACCCACTTACTTATCTCACATATCTAACATTCATATGACAGTTGTAAGAGAACAATCTGTCGTGTTCAATTAAATATAAGGTTTTCTGTCAGATTTCAATGGAATAGGGAGGTATATTCCAGATATCAAGTTAAGAAATGTAGATAAACATATTTAATTGAAAATTTCCTCTCATGAAGTACTGCAAATCAGCATCATATTGAATGAACTGCTTACAGCACTAAGTGCTTTTTAGAGTTTAACCTTTCAGATGACCTCTACTTTTTATCACTCCAGGAGATTCAACTCCTCTCTCTCATTCCCCCTCAACACTCGAGAGCAAAGTACATACACACACAGACATATAGGTATAGATGTGGATATAAATATATACACACCATTTCTGGTACATGAGGCTGATATTAGAGTCTCTGACAGATCATTTGTATTTTCCCAAGACACAGGTCTGCAGACAAATATCTCTGCCAAATCAGAGGACTGACAGCAATATAGTCTACCATAGCACATCAAAATCAAGCTAAACCACAAACAAGATCCCCTTGAAAACTGGCATATATTATGAATATGTATTTCCCTACCACTGTTTAAATTCAGATCTCAAAATCCAAGCCTAATCATCCTAATTGTCAGATCAAAATACCAGGAATTTTCATTTTACATTTGCATTAGCCTCCTTCAGTGGATGCCCCAGGATTGCTCTCTGCTAAATTCTAGCTTTCACAAATGATTGAGCTGTGGTTGGATAAAATCGGGCATTGTAGCCCACAGGCAAGAGTCTGCAATTCTTCACTGCTTGAGAGAGACGAGTATACCTTATGTATTTTCCAGGCAAACAGGAATTGCATATTACAGATATGGGCTTCTATTGAAGCTTAAAGCATTAGTCTCAGTAGGAGAACAGTGCTAAATTGAACAAGTAGATGTTGAAAGTAGCCAGGGAGGCTTTGATTACATGATCAGATTGAAAAAACAGCAGATGAGAAGAAGCTCTTAAGGGCTGGAGTCAAAGTTTGTAGTGAAGCAATATCTTCCATTAGATAACACAGTCAAAAGCCACAGACAACCTTTAAGGTACCTGAGGAGAAAAGGTGTGCCTGAGACCTTGTATGTCTGTTCCAGTTATACGAGTTAGTCTAATGAAAGATATTATATCTCTCCATAAACCATGCCTCACCATTACAGCTGCAACAGCAAAACCCCACACCCACCTCCCCAGAAAGATGAAATCCTCAGTGCATGGGTGTATGGATGAAATGTGGATACTTGATAAATTCAGGCCTCTAGCTCATTATCTTCATAGAAGGGACAGACTGTTTTGCTTCATTTTAAGAAAACTTGATCAAATACAGCAAAGGCACTTACTATGTCACTCATTTTAACAATGGTGAAGACCTTCTATATGAGAACTAAAATAATTAGATCTACAAAATAATCTAAATTATTTTGTTGGATGAGCATTTTCATAGGTCAAAATATGAATTTTTTTTGTTGTTAAGATATCTCTGCAGTGCTTACAAGTAAGGTTTAATTATGAAAAGGAATGTTAGTCCTGTCTTTATTCTTCATGTGTTCGTGGTTTCCAGTTATCTTAGCTTTTCTCTATTCATCTTTAGACTACTCATTTCTCATTTGGGTTTTTATACTGGAGCTGAATTCTCTACAAAGTGCAAACAGCCTCTTTTGGACCTCCAAATCCTTCTCCATAAAGAGTCCCAGGCAGCATCCTCCCACAACAGAGACTACAAGATAGACTGAGTGATTCTTGATTATGGCTCTTTGTTACAGGATCTCCAATGGAGCTTAAAAAGCAGATCAATAAAGCTTAGAAAATTAATCAGAAGACTTCAAAGGCATACGGCATACATTTGCAAATAGAGCTGTTGGAGTGAGTCCAGAGGAGGGCCACAAAGTTGATCAATGGGCTGGAGCATCTCTCCTGTGAAGACAGGCTGAGAGAGTCAGGGTTGTTCAGCCTGGAGAAGAGAAGACTCCAGGGAGACCTTAGAGCACCTTCCAGCACCTGAAGGGGCTACAGGAAAGCTGGAGAAGGACTTTTTACAAGGGCATGGAGTGATAGGACAAGGGGGAATGGTCTTAAGCTGATACAATGTGGTTTTAGATTGGATATTAGGAGGAAATTCTTTCCTGTGGGGGTAGTGAGACACTGCTACAGGTTATCCAGAGAAGTTGTGGCTGTCCCTCCCTAGAAGTGTTCAAGGTCAAGCTGGATGGGGCTTGGAGCAACTTGGCCTAGTGGAAGGTGCTATGGCAGTGGGGTTGGACTAGATGATCTTTAAGGCCCTTTCAACACCAAACCAGTTTATGATTCTACAAACTGTCAGAAGCCAAGAGGCACCCTGCTGAGCCTGCACAAACCTCTCTAAATAACTAAGAGATATAACACCTTTCTAAAAGCAAGACAGAGGGTAAACCAAAAAGTAAAAGACTAAAAATAAACTCAGTCAAATATTTACGATACAGTGGATAGGGAGTTCAGAAAGTGTGAATTTATTTTTTTTTATTATTTTTTTTTGGTAAATGCACTGCAAGTCCAGTACATGCAAAATCTGTGACTGAATATGCTGCCCCAAACAGGTCTCCTGCCATTAGGACATGCACATATCCAACTCACTCATTCAGCAAAGGCATGGATGTTCTCCTCTTGCTCTTCTGCACCATGTTGGCTTGGTTCCTCAAGGAGATTCGAATGAGTGATGGAGCCAATCGACATGGTTCACCATCCACTTGCATGGGGATAGACTTGTATGTTAAAAGTGTCACCTCACGGCACTGATGCAACCTCTCTCCATGACCACCCACCTGGAGAGCAGCCTAGTGAAAAAAAAACAAAACAAAACAAAAACAAAACAAACACAAGCAAAAAAACCCCAAAACAAACAGGAAAGACAAAGAAAAGACACCTCAGAACAGATAGTTGAGGCAGTTAAATCCAAAATGCAGTTTTGCTGGCAGCATCATTACAAAGCATTTCATGTGTAAGGCATTCTAAAGAGTCACAATGAATGTATTTTCATTGCAGAACTGCAAAGCAGGACTTAAAATTTCACAAGGAAAAGTGGTGGGCAACAAGCAGATATCTAACCTTTGCACTAACATAGGCATTGCATGTCTCATCACCTTAGAATATGTCAAGCATATTAAACACACACAAACACGTATACACACAGGTGCATGCACAAATGGATATCCGTGTTTATTCTTAATGTTTTCAATTAGCTTAGGTTGGTTTTTACACTAATTATTTGCTCTTTAAAAAAACACCCTAACTGGGTACATCTGTGAAACAAAAAAAATATTTCCCTTTCCGGAACAGAAAACAGTCCTAAATCTAAAATCTTTATTATGAAAGTCTAGTCGAGACTAGACAGGCTGAAAAGAGCAAGCAGAAGGACCTTGTTAAAAACAATTAAATATGCTCAAGAATTCATTTCCAATAAATTAAACCAGGAGAGCAATGAGCAGATCCTTCAAGTTCTAAGGACATATATTTGTCCAGGTATGTATTTTTCTGATTTGTAGTCTGACTATTAACTCTCATCAGGTGCAGAAAAAAAATCCTGTATTAATGCACTACTAACAGAAAGCAGACTAAATACAAATCAAGACCCTAATCCTGCTCTGTGTGCTTAATATTATGGATTAAGTGATAATATGATTAATAATATTCATAACACTTCTTAGAAAGTACTTCTCTTCCTTGGTCTCACAGACCTTCTTGAGTGTAACCAAGCACATGTGGCAGACATATAGAGCAAGTTAGGATTATATCTCAGGCTAGGGTTACAATGGTTCCTCAGCATCATTACCAGTATAGATTTGTAAACCTTCAGTTCTGGACTAGGTTCAGAAAGAGAAACATCAGCTTAAAGCTGCTTAAATTCCTTCCCAATGGAAGTTGTTGGTAGCTTTGAGATTAATTCAGCAACTGCAAGTGGCTAAAGACACATTAGCGACAACCCAAAAAGGGATTCCAGCCGAAAATTGCCAGTTGGTACATGCTAAATAGACTTTTGACAGCATTTTCATACTCTAAAATCTTCAGGGGTGAACTAACAAATGTTCATTCCACAAGTTCTATTAGGCTAACAAACAGAGTTCTGCTTACTTGTAGGTTATTTCCCTAATCCACTAGATTTGTAAAAAAAAACCAAAACAAAACCAAAAAAGAATCTTTAACCCAGACTCCTACAGAAATAACTGCTGATTAAGGTGACCTTTTACTTTTGCTTACTTTGAAGATTAGATTTGTCTGAATTTCTCTTTGAGCACTCAAACATCATTATCATGGGTATTCACTGAATGTGATATGTACTGAGGGCAGCTCACACAGCAAATAAATGTGTGAGTTAGTGAAAACAAGCTTATCCATGTTAGCTTTAACCTAGTCCACACAAGTCATAGCAGCAACAAAGGCCTAAGAGTATTGACCTAGAATGACCTAAACAAACCTGCCAGGAAGCCCTGGTATGTGCCTTCTCTTGGCCACGCAAAGTTGAAGCTGCAGTGCCTTAGGTAGATTAACACTAACAAAGAGATAACTACCAACTCTCTGACTGCATTTAGTCATGCTCTGAAGAGACTGTCACTGTGTTTAACGATTGTGATAGCAGGACACTAGGGTATTTACAGTGAGATTGCTTTTATAGGAACTCTGCTTCAATTTACTCTAAGGACAGCATTGACAGAAAGTGAACTGCCAAATTAAAATTGTTGGTTGAATTTTTTTTCCCTAGCAGAACAAAAAGAGAGAGAATATTTGTACCAGAAATATTAATAAATTTTCACAACATTTCAATGGGCATATGGAAACTGTAAGGGCATTAATTTTATATACTTCATTTTTTCCAGTAACCAGTACCAAAAGAAACATTTTATGATATAGATTGAAATACACAAAAGCTAAAAATAAACAGGAGTAACTGTCCATAGAACATTCCCACAGTAAAAATGTCTGTGCATGCTGTTTTTACGGTAATAATCTTACCATTTAACTTGGTAGCACTGCACAGGCAAATTAGCCAAATTTTGCAGAGTATGTTTTTATTATTAAATAACACTTCTTTTATTAGAAAACTACAGTTTGTCTTCCTCACTTAAAACCTAATAGTAGAGCATGTTTTAGCCTTAGTTGACTGAATATAGACTCATAGAAACATTTAGGTTGGAGAAGACCTTTGAGATCATTAAGTCCAACCATTAACCTAACTCTACTAACCTAGCTCTACCAAGCCCACTGCTAAACCATGTCCCTGAGTACCATGTCTATATGACTTTTAAACACATCCAGGGATGGTGATTGAACCATTTCCCTGGGCAGCCTGTGCCAGTGCTTGACAACACTTCCAGTAAATTTTTTCCTAATATCCAACCTAAACATGCCCTGGCACAACTTGAGGCCATTTCCTCTTGTCCTGTCACTTGTTACTTGTGAGAGGAGAATGACACCCACCTCGCTACAACCTCCTTTCAGGTACTTGTAGAGAGCAATAAAGTCTACCCTCAGACTCCTTTTATTCAGACTAAATAGCTCCAGTTCTCTTAGCCACTGTTCATAAGGTTTGTTTTCCAGACCCTTCATCAGCTTTGTTTCCCTTCTTTAGACCTGGCCCAGAACCTCAATGTCCTTCTTGTAGTGAGAGGCTCAGAACTGAACACAGTACTTGAGGTGCAGCCTCACCAGTGATGAGTACAGGGGGACTATCCCTTCCCTAGTCCACACTATTTCTGATACAAGCCAGGATGCTGTTGGCCTTGGCCACCTGGGTACACTGCTGGCTCATGTTCAGCCCGCTGTCTACCAGCACCCCCAGGTCCTTTTCCACAGGCAGCTTTCCAACCGCTCTTCCCCACGCCCGTAACATTGCATGGGGTTGTTGTGACCTAAGGGCAAGACCCAGAACTTAGCCTTATTGAAGCTCATGCAATTGGCCTCAGGCCACCAATCCAGCCTCTCCAGGTCCCTCTGTAGAGCCTTTCTACCCTTGAGCAGATCAACACTCTCACCCAAACTGGTGTCATCTGCAAACTTACAGAGGGTGCGCTTGATCCCCTTGTTTAGACCATTGATAAAGTTATTAAACAGGAGTGGCCCCAATACTGACCCCTGGGGAACATCACTTGTGACCAGTCTCAAACTGGAGTCTTTCATCTGCCTCTTTATCCTGGTTGGACTGTCTTATAACAAAGTCCCACCATGGTATCTGCCTTGTTGGCCTTCATCTTGATTTTTATCCATAAACACTCAACCCTATTGTCATCATCACCAAGTTCTAGACATTCATATCTCTCCCTAACATAAAGTGCCCCCCCACCATCTCTCCTTTCTTGGCTATCCCTTCTGAAAATTTGGTAGCCATTAATTGCAGCACTTCAGCCATGTGAGACGTCCCACCACATTTCCACAATGACAACTACATCATAATTTTCTCATTGCACAATGGCCTCCAGCTCCTCCTGTTTTTTGTCCACACTGCGTGCGTTGGTGTAGATGTACTTCAGCTGGGCTAAGGGTCCCATCATCTTTCTGGGGGGAAAAGCCCTAAGTCACACCTGACTGTTCTCAGATGTTTCCATAGTTACCAATCTACCACTAACCCTTGTGGACAGGAAAACCCTTGCAGACAGGACAACCTTTGCAGAATAATGGTGGTTCTTCTAGAAAGAGGTCAACTTTGCACTCTCTAGCACTGCTTACAAAATTCACCAGTCTGGCAGCACCTGCAGGAAGGGTAGTACCTGCAATATACTCACCAGTGAGGCCATGGTGAACCCAATGACTTCAATGTAGCCATCATCATGGCGCTGAGGCTCAAAGTCTCTGTGATCTCCAGGGTTCCCCCAGGGCATTGTGCCAGCACAATACCTACAGAAAGAGGTTTGGAAAACAAGCTTTGAGAAAGCAGTTTGCCATGGTGGGTCCTGACTAGTAGCCTGACTAATAGCCTGTTCTGCTGTCCTTCAGAATTATCCAGATACGCATTCCAGCATTCAGTTCAGGGACAATTAAAAGTTATGTTGGCAAGGACTGGACAAAAGGGAAAATTTTTCTCTTGTTTCCAAGGTGGTACATCATCCATAAATCTATCCATCATGATCTTTAGTAAGTTCCTTTGTGAGAGCAAAATGGGAAAACTCCAGGAAATAGAAAACAGAGCAGCAGCATTTTGTTCTGCTTTGTTTTTTGCAGATGAGCTGTTGAGCCAGAAGGGTGCTTAGCCCCTCTGCTAGGCAGGCATGGGGCTGCAGCAACTCCAGCCTTGGAGCATCATTTCCTCTCTCCCTGCTGGTCCAGAAGCTCTAACATAATAAGGAATGCAAAACATTTCATAGCTTGAGGAGGCAGGGAGAAACAAGAAGCAGGAACAGATGCAGCTGTGGCATCTATCTTTCCTACTATTAAAGAATGGATGTAAAAGCAATCTAAGAGTGATAGAAGGGGGAACTTTGGAGAGGTGACACTAAGTAGAAGCTTACAGGGAGGGCAGTGCAGGATTTGAAAGATCAAGTGGTAGGTTGTCTAAGGCAGTGGCCTGCAAACCGGGGTGTATGTACCACAGGGAGTGTGCAAGAAAAATCCACAAGATTTGACTAGACAACTAGGGTATGTGAAGAAAGCATTTTTATTTTTAGTATTTGTACTTTTAATAAATAAGGAAAAAGATAAAATCATAAATGAAGTAACAGAACCTGCCCCCCCCCCCTTGATTTCACACACACAGACACACCCTCTTTTTTCACGCTCTGCGTGAAAATTAAGTGAAAGACCAGGCATCTGTGTCTTTCCTATATTATTTGCAGGTTAGCTGCACAACTTTTGAAAGCATGTTTGTTGATCATTTCTACTATCTCTGTATCAGTATATTCAAGTTCCTAAAGTATGATTTAGCTGCACTCTGAACTCTGATCCCATTCTGTATTACTAATTAATAGTATTATAAACACCTAGCTCTCAAGAAGGCAGCACAGT
Source organism: Aegotheles bennettii (assembly GCA_013398125.1). NCBI lineage: Eukaryota > Metazoa > Chordata > Aves > Caprimulgiformes > Aegothelidae > Aegotheles > Aegotheles bennettii. The sequence goes on along the minus strand of VZRW01001970.1, from coordinate 81,209 downwards.
GGCAATACTCTTCCTGCACATCCACCCAGTTTAGGATAACTTGTAAAGGGGTTTTGTTGGTTTTCTGGTTTGTTGTTTTGGTTTTTATTTTCTATTTTATAACTCCAAACATCTATCTTGAGCTTACCTGGGTATGTTTAAAAACACTATACACTGGAACTTCAGCTCCTGGATCTTTGGAGTCAGGTCTGTACCATCACACTACAAAGCCAAAGTGACAGAGCACAGAGAAATTGCTGAATGGAGCCACAGACAAGGGAAGTGTTGCTGCTTTGTAACAACTTTCCCAAGACTTTCCTTGGAATGTGTTGCAAATGTCATGCTCAAAACTGAAAAGTAACAGAGCCATTAAACTTTCACCTCCTCTCTCTGCATTCCCCCCTCTTCCCACAATACTATGACACAATTTCTTATACTTACCACGACTTTAACATGCTTGGATAAATCTCTTGAGCTTCTTTGCAGAAAGTCTGTAAAGGCTGCCTGCAATAGAAATAAATGCAGAAACTGTCATCAGTGCTTCTCTTCTTCTCTTCCCACCACAGAGCTAATTACCAAGATGCCATTTACTGTCAAACCTATTCTTTCTCGCTCTCAGGAAATTTGGTTTTTATTTTTTTTAAATCACAATACTTCTCCTTTTGAGAGGTTAACCAAAGAAGGTCCTTGATCATCCAAGGATTTAAATGCAAATTCTTGCTCACATGTTTGTTTCCATGTTTCAGGCACATGGGTATTGTGGGAGTCATCATCCAGGAAGACATTATGTGCCACACATTATCAAATTAGTGTTTCTCTCATAATAACTGCATTTTAGAATAAAGCATTGTCCATGTACCTCCTGAATGCAGAAGTGGATAGTTTTAGTTGCATATTCACATATGAAGATGAATCACTCCAAATAGCTGATTTCTGCCCTTCACTCCCCATGACCCTACATCCAAGACTACTCCTAAAAGCTACAAAGATACAGGCTGACACCTGGGGAATTTCTCTAGAAAAGTCCATATCAATGTGCTGCCCAAACCCTGAAAGAAGCAGAGCTGTTTGAGAAGCAGGGGAAGCAAGACACGGCCAGTACTATGTCCAAAGGAGTAGCATTTCTCTCACCTTCTAAGCACTGTAAAATAAACAGTACTTCAGGCACTTTCCAACAGACACATCTGTGGTATTGCCAGAAACTGTACATGTGCACTTTACATTGCAACAGGCAAAATGAACTGGCCCAAGCTCCTGATGTGGGAGAGTGAGGGGGAAGGTACTTAAGAAAACATGATAAAACAACTAAGTTAGCATCATTCTGTAAGATGAATCACAACTCACCCCTGCATAAAACATTTTATTTCTAAATCGGCTGTTGAATTTCTCTGGATTTGCTTCTGTGAAAGGATAAAAAGGAAAAATGTGAACACCCTAATAAAACAAGTAGACTCTGTTGTACTTTCACATTCCCTGCTAGCACCATAGTGCTTTCAGCACACATTGCTCAGTGAAAACATTAACATAAATACAGTTTTCTAGTGTGAGAGTCCTCCATCTGTGCCGTTATCTGCTATCAGATTTCAAACATGGATATTGAATTCTTCCCCTTCCCTGCAGAGTGAAAATAGATGGAAATATGAGCAAAGAGATAACAAGCATACAGTTATTTAATGTAACACCTCTCAGATTATTCATCTTATGATCCCTCAGTACCATTTGTGAGACTTCAATTTCTAGCAATGTAGTACAGACCCCTAAGAATTATTAGAAATCCATGAAACACTAACATATGTGTTTGAAGCAGGAGTAAAGCATGAGAAAATTACAAGATGAAACAAGCATTTTGATTCTGATGTGTTACGAATAGGTACCGAGGAATAGACATTTTCACCCGAATATTCCTGCAGCAAAAAAAACCCAAGCAGTTTCTCTAAAACCTATTTAGAGAGCTGTTTCATTTTGATTAGACTCTAAGTGATGGAGAATTTTAATAGTCCAGTAGTAATGCACATCTAATGGTTAATTATTCTCACTGCTAAAATAAATGTGTGGGTTTTTTCCTATCTTGAACTTTTCAGACTTCAACTGCCAACTGCTAAATCTTATTATGCTTCTCTGCCAGATTAAAGAGCCCCAACTATCAGATATCTTCTCCTTGAGTACATACTTATAGGCAGTGATTAAATCACCTCTTAACCTTCTTTCTGATAAGCTAAATGGAGCTCCTTTAATCTCACAATATAAGGAATGCTTCCCAGAATACAGGTCATTCTTTTGCCTCCTTGGGAACTGCTTTCTTAGACTGTGGCATCCAGAGGTTTCAGAAGCAGCCCTTCTGACACTGTATTCAGTGGTATTACCAAGCACCTATCCTTGCTCAGTAATCCTCTAGTGAAAACATCCAAGTACCAAGATAGCCGTTCTGACTAAAGCAACACACTTGTATGAACACTTCCAAATTACTTCTTCTCAAATGACCACTTGAAACAATGCTGCTAGTTCTCTTTGAAATCACTACATCTCACAGTATAAGGCTCCATTTTGTAAGAATGAGCTACTCTGCATTTCTTGTTTGACTGTTTGCCCAGCTACTGTTATCATCCATTTCTTGTGTTGCGAGTGAGCCTGGAATGCAGTCAGGGCCACCTCTTCTTAAAAACATTTAACTGCATAAGTCTCATCTCACTTACGGAGCTCACAGCAATTTACAGAAAGTCTCAACATCCCACGCTAAGAAGCAGGAGGCTCCTGAAGGCTCAACGCCCATGCTGCACTTTTACTAATGTGATTATTCCTAATGGATATGGGCAGCAGCCACCAGGACACTAGCTCTTACATTGATCTTATGACAAACGCTGACCAGAGCCAAAGCCTTAGTTTGGAACTACCTAATCAGAAAAGGAGCTTTTTTGAGGTCAGGAATCTTCAGCATACTGAACTGCTCCTACATCTGACATAGCAAATGAGCATGGGTAGGGTGAGAAGACTGCAATGTACAATAGAGCCTAAAGTTGATTAGAGTGCAATTTCAATTGTAGGAGTAAGTCACTGACTGTATCTCCAAGGCTCACTCCATCCTCACCCTCTCAAGACATCAAGGAAAATTGTTACTGAGTGTGTGCGCACACACGTGTACATGAGTGGGGGAGAATTGTCCTGTAAATGAACAGTCTTGAAGAGCTGAGGGAACAAACAGCATGTCAATAAGGGAAGTGTGACTCTGGAAAGAGTTGCTACCCAGAACACTTCCTAAAGAAGCAGAGCTAAATACGCTAAGCTTGGAGCCAACCCTAAAGGCTCAATCTGATTAGTCACAAGAAAAGTGTAGAGGTTACCATGGAGAAGGCCACATTCACCTATGGGTTCCTCTGGGACATTGCAATCACTGCTTATAACAGTTGAACAATCTATATTGCATAAAATGTCCTGATAGGCTGATAGTTCAAATCAATCTAATCTATTTTGGTTTGGGAGTAAGGGTGTCTGGGGGGTGGGGGAATGTTGGGGATTTTTTTTTAATACTATATGTGATCACAATAGCTCCACATAAGCAACTGCATACAACCACTTATCTTAATGGACCAAATGAAAGAGCCATGAAAGTGCTTTAAGTTTTGCTAAAGTTTTGCTAAGAGTTTCTCTGGAATGTCATCAATTCTAAATGAGATGAGAATCAGTTTTGCACTGTTTAATTCCACATGAAACAATAAAACCCACATAACAGCAACACCTACAAAGCTACAAGCTTTTCTCTCCAAAAACACATAGGACTCATTTGTATATTTCAGCATTTGAGAGGGTAAGGAAGACACCAGCAGTAATGACTTGTAAGAGCAGACACTTGTGCTATGAAAAGCTCTCCTGGCCACATACCCACTCACAGACACACAGCTTGTTCTGCCAAGCATTTTTTCACTCATATAAATTTTTAAAACACTGGCATCCCTGGAATAACATCCATTCTTTATAGGGCTCCATTATTTCATTATGAAGTAATGCCTCCATTAAGTGAGAAAGTAGTCATGCATTTCTTCTATACAGTATATTCACAGTCACATTAGCAATGCATAGTGATATGCATTCATAAAAAAAATGCATACAGCTGTCATCGTTTCATTCCTGTGCGCTTTTGTGGCCCCTCATCATTATTCCTAAAGCTTGAAGCAGTCTTAAATATTATTAAATATGCATTAGCACATTCCATCATGTATCCTGCTCTTTATTTAGCATGGCATTAGAGTGCTGTCTTTTCATCTTGAAATGACACTTGGATAGTATGAAAGTGAAGATAAGGGAGATGGCTCTTCAGAAAAAATACCTGCATATGAAGCTGAAAAGACCAAAAGCTGAACACACATGATTTAACAAGGTTTGTTTATATAAGCATGCTTTCCTAAACCATATAAATAGAGCAGTTTGCATCAATCCAAAGCCCATCTGTTAATTATTGAATCATAGAACCATAGAATCACATTCGGTTGGAAAAGGCCTTCAAGGTCATTGAGACCAACCATCAACCCAGGACTGCCAAGTCCACCACTAAAGCATGTCCCCAAGGGCCACATCCAAATGTTCTTTCGATACATCCAGGGACAGCGACTCTACCACTTCCCTGGGCAGCCTGTTCCAGTGCCTGACCATCCTTCCCGTAAAAATAATTCCTAATATCTAGCCTGAATTTCTCCTGATGCAACTTGAGGCCATTCCATCTTGTCCTATTGCTCATCACTTGGAAGAAACTGGCCACCTCCTAAGCCACATTTGGATCTGGATGGAGTGGTATAACTGCCATCAGCAAGGGGACAAACAAGATGCCACAACAGCTCAAATTCCTGACAGTTTTGTGGAATTCATCAAAACCTTTCACTTGCATAGAGACACTCTGGGTCTGTACCAAGTCCACCAACATTATGCTATACTCATCCATAGGTAACAGCTGTTCAGTTTGAAAACAAAATTATCCTCCTGCTACCCTGCTACTTCCACAGCCTCGCAGCTTTTCTCCTCCCTCCACCTCCAGATTGGAGGGAAAACTGGCACCTGGCTTACATTTGTTTTTCTTTCTGCTCTTACTCCTACACTTCTGCATAAACTTCCTTTATATCTGTATTTGGTATGTCTTTAGAAGATCAAAAACTTTGAAAAGCTCCCTTCTAGCCCTTTTCCTCCAGTGAATGCCACTTTTCTTTGTCCTTTTTTCATTTTTAAATCATGAAGTCCCTTGGAAACTCATGATACAATCACTTCCTTCCTATTTGTGTCCATATCTTGGCTTTTTATGTTTCAGCTTTCCTTCTGAATTATGAGAAAAGGATGTTCAATCCAACTCCATTTGTAATTCATAAAATAACTGTCTGTTCCCAAGGCTAAGGAAATAAAAAGTTCCTATTACCTCTAGATTCATGGAACTCCAGTGTAACATGTGCATCAAATCCAAGGCTGAAGTAATTATTGAAGACATTGAGTGGAAGCTGTAATTGGATAATAAAAGGACGTGTAAAAATAACAAGAATGACACACCAGGAATTAACTAATTTTATCTGGCATCTCATGAAAACATAAGAATAAAGTGGAACATATTAAGGAAATGTAAGCAGAAGGTTTCTCTGAAGGTTATTAATAGTTTGTGGAAGATGATCAGATACAAAAGCCTAAAGAACACAAACACATCTACAATGCTTTATGATCATATATATATCTTTGTAAACACATCAAAGGATTCCCTGTGTTGTCACTGAGATTCCTCATAATGCTGCTCCAATTCACATGTCAATACAAAGGTTTTCCTAATTGCTGGCACGTCAAGCTCAGCATGGCAAATTAAACTCAAGATGTGTTCTTCCTGCTTCATACATAACCAGGAGCAATGCAAGTCACAGACAAGAAGCCCTAATTCTAGTGAAGATGCATGAGGTATGGAAGCACACATCTGGCCTCTTCATCATTACACACGCCCAGCAGGGCTGTGGAGAGAGAACAGCAACGTCTAATAGATAAGATGGAAATTATAACTGAGAAAAGAAAAATTATTCACAACAATATTTTCACTTTCAACATCTCCAGTCCAAATGACATATTACTATAAATGTGACTCCATCACAAAGATTTTCCCATTCTTCAGCTACCAAGATCATATGGAGACCCAGACACAAAGACATTAAATACAAAAATACACTATTCCTTGCTGTAAGTAGGAAACAGTTGGTATTCACTAGCAAAATCTGAAGGAATAAAATTCCACATCCTGTTTTTAGATTTAAATCTCTAATTTAGGAATGGATGATGGTCGCAAAGTTGCTTCTCCTGATACCCCAGGTTAACTAGAGAACAAACCCGATGAGACCTTTCAGGTAAGATACCAGAGATTTTTGCCAGGATTTAGTTCTTGAGATAAATTCTCAGTGTCTAAGACTTACAAACAACAAACAAATGGCTGGTATGTATTACGTTTCACATACCTCTGGAAAAAATGACACATGAGAAGAACAAAAGGAAGAGATGCAACCAGAGAATTAAAAAGTTTTAGAGCTTCCCCACTCATACATCTTATGGAGTAATCCAAAGACACTCTTATGTATCCTATAGGCTCTCTGGGAAAAAGAAGGCTCTTACCTTACGTGCCCCATCCTCCAGCTCATCCTGTGGCAAATCAGGGTTGCGCTCAACCTGGAGATTCCAGCGGTCCAACTGGACAATGGTCCCATCTTCTACATGGCACAGGATTTTGGACACTGGCTCATCTGTGTAACCCTGACAGCAGAAGGAGTGTCACCAGAGTCATCAGCCATGGATAATGAAAGCAAAGCAAGTCACTCACCAAATACTTGACAGATTTCCCACCTTTCATAGAGGCCAAATCAAATACTCCTAAGAAGACCTCAAAATATTGTTAAATTTCGATATATCAAGCATTTTAACAAAAAATTGCTGAGGTACACAAGTCTTGGACAGGCAAAGAATAACCAAACAACCATAAGGAGAGAAACTCAAAGTGCATTTGTCTTGCCTGGAGTAACTCCAGTGGTATAGGTCAAGGATGAATATAGAGAAATGAAGTTTAAACTATGCTTAAATTAGAAGCCTGCATATTCTCGTCATTACTTGGCCTGAAACACCAGACAGATATGTCTATGGACACTTCTATTACAACAACTACATAGTTAGTAAGTCAAGATTCCAGACTGGAAATTGAATCAAACCATTGTGCCTAACTGAAGTAGACTTTGGACACAGCCCTGTCTGCTATTGTAGCCAAAATGAAGTTTCATCCTTCTACACAACTAATTCAGGCCAGCAAGCTAAGAGCCTGCATGTAAGGGTACTCCAGTCAGTGCTTACCCCACCCCAGTTGAGGGTGCGGGCAAGGTCGTTTCCAGTGCCAAGCGGAAGGACAGCCACAGGAGGCGGAGGGCTAAGTTGCAGCTCATCGAGGATGGAGAGGATCCAGCCCACCTATAGAATGGGAAATGCAGAGAACTGTTAGTCAGGAAGATTAAAAGGGATGGAAGAAAGGAAAAAGACATATTTTGATCATAACCACTTTACAGAGAAGACCAAGTAAAACAAAAGGGAGAAGGAAAAATGAAGATATCTGAAATTTAACTCTGCAACTGCCCCATCTGAGGTCTCACGCTTCAGAGAAGAGGTACAGCAGTTTTCATGAAGCTCATGTGAAAGCAGAAACAGTGAGATGCAAACATAGGCTATCTTTAACAGAACACAGAGTTACTGAGGAGTGGGAGAACATAAGTTGTTGCTCCTTAAGCAGGAAATGAAAACACATAAAATTACACCTGGCTAAGACTGTTCTGAAAAATATTATATGTAAAAATGAGTGAAGAATAATATGGACAAACCAAGATAATTTTTTTTAAGTGCCCTTATCCTACTAAACTTTTGACAACTGTCAGGAAAGATGTGAGAGACACATTAAAACAGCATATTATCTCAGACATGTCCTGGAACTCGAATAGAGGGTCCAGATCAGGTCCAGCATGGATTTGCCCATAGGTTTCCCATTTCCCAGACAATAGACCTTAGCGCTGAATTACTTCACTCAGTGCAAAGCATAAAATTTACATATTCTGGTCAAACACACACATATACATATAAAAATAGAAGGCTAAAAGACTAAAATAAGAGGCAAACTGTAATGCTCAGGGTTGAAGACTTTGGGTTGGAACAATAAATCTGGCTCTTTTGTATCATAAACTATTAGTTACTTTAGAGAGCTCTTTCTCTCTCATAAATTCATAAAACTTTTAAATAGAAATCTATCCAGAAGGAACAAATTACTGTAAAATATTTTGTTTTCATTAAATGGTAATTTCCAAGGGGGTAAAGAAGAGTTGTTGAAAATGTTCTGAAATTTTTTATGACTGAAATTCTTGCTACAAGAAAATAGGACTATTTCTTAAACTATTTCTCACCTCTACCCAAAAAAAAAATAATATCTGTGAAAGAACCCGTGCTGCATTTTAAATAAAGAAATAAGAAAAAAATAAACATAAGATAAAATTTGGTCTACTTCTTTTCCTGATGCCAATGTTCAAAGATGCAATCTCTACTGGAAATTGAGCTTTTAAATAAGACATAAAACTGAAATCCTGACTGCAGCTGGACATTATTTTTCCTCCCCAACTATAAGGAAAGGAAAAATGTCCAACTCCTCATTACTATGATTTCAAATAGGTTCTTATCCCAAACTGGGATGAATCTGGAGCTTCAAGAAATGTACCCAGAATAGCTGCATTTGGAACCACAGCTGGAATCTGCAAGACTGGAGAGGGGGTAGTGGCCTGATAGATATAGGAACCACCACCCTATTTGGTATTCTAGGATATGTCTTTCTTCAAGTTTCTCGAAGAAATTTAAGTACAAATAACATTTATCAGACAGTTATTTATAATAACCAATTGTACAATTATTAAGCATTCATCTGGGATGTGAACCCACATTAGAGCTCATTGTCTGACAACAGCCATCTGAACCACTTACAACTCTCATGAACTTGGATGTCACCAAAGGCACTTCAGTCTTTCATAGACAGAATGGTAAAACTAAGTACAGTCCTTAAGATATTTTTCAGAGACAAGTAATCCTCTATCTTTCAAAAATCCATCCATCAGTATTGGTAACAGGACACAGAATAAAGAGTCCCAATAACTTCACTGGAGCCAGGACTTCTTTAAGGAGTCTTGTTGTTAGCCTTTTGTCATTGCCACTGACTTAATCCATACACCTGTGTCTCAGCCTCCCACTGCTGCAGGTGGCATTGAAATATCTACCACTTTTGTAAATGTTTTTAAGTGGTAAACAGAAACTTCAGATTACAAATTTATAAGTACAACATAGGTATTTAACTTGAGGTCATTTCTAAACCTTGAAGATGAGTTTTACATTCAAGGATGACAAAGACCATCATTTCCCTGTAAAGAGAAAGCTCCTGACTGCTCTGAAAGCAAAGCTTTCCATTCATGCCCTGGAAAGGAACAGCAAGTGGTGATGATGGAAAGTTCTGATTCACCTCAATAATGCAAGGTAACATCTGGTCTCATTGAATATTCACTAGGTCCATTTGAGCCAGAGTTTTCATTTCTGGATGTAATGGCTTTGGGAATAACTAGATATTAATTTGCTTCAAACTGAGAAGCAGCAGCAAAAGTAATAACAGAGTGCTGCTCATACAAATGAGAAGGTGCTGCCACCTGTCGCTTGCAAAGGCAAAACAAAAGATGGTCAGACTCAAATGTAGTTACATTCATTTATATTTTAATATTGTCAAGATTTTTTTTCCCTATTAAAATATTGGCTTCCTCAGATGGAAGCCACAAAGACTTTCAGAAACATTGAAACTCATGCACTTGTCTCCTGCTAAACCAATGCCTGGCTGGTTTCTCAAGGAATATTTACAATTCAGTAGTACCTTATTGTCCCAGGTACCAGCAACATAGTAATCAAACCATGTATTTTCTTCACTCTTGCAGAGGAGGCATTGGTATGAATAACCCCTACACCTGGCATTTTAAAAGAACTTACAGAAGCTGAACAGAAAGGTCTCCAAAAAATTCAAGTAGAGATGGGTTGAAGGTTGGTTCAACAAACTTGGGAGAAGGAAAAAAAAAAAAAGAAAGCAAGCCTCCCCATGTTCTAATTATCTACACATATCTATACTGGCCAGCCATTGCACCTTGCAACCAGTAATGTATTGTCCTTACCATACTTATGGCTAGAGCTATCACCAAGGCCATGTTTGGGGACCTGATTTTTGCAGAGATTTAAGGTCAGTTTTTTAACTGTATTTGAGCACTCAGTGGCACAGGCTGAGATTTACAATATTCCTAAGGACTGGAAAGAGTAATGAGGTTGTAATGCCTCCATCACAACTCTTGGCCTCCAGGTCCTGAACCACAGAGCTTGTCTCCGGCTGAAGGTGCCTAAATGCTTTGAAGATTCTTTTTGCTTATCCAAGAACACACAGAAATTCAGTAGCAAAGCAAAATACCAACCCTGGTTCTGCCAGATCCCAGGTTAGTAGTATGACCAACACAATATCCTTCCTTACAGATGCTTTGTAAAGAAAGCGGAAAAACTCACTTTCTTTAGGCACAGAGGATAATCTATTTGACTGTACTCAGACATCATGGGGATGATAGCAGGAAGGAGCAGAAATTAAGATGGAATGGCCCCTAGACACTGACTTAACCTACTAGACTCTCAGATCTGTGTAAATAGTGAGAGGAGGCCAGCAAAATTAGTCTTTTTTTTTATTTAACTGTACCAAATCTTTATGCATAAAGTAGGTTGGACTTTGGGCATTAGGATCTGATCCCATCATGACACAGGCCAGGCCACACCGAAAATACAAAAAAAAGTAGATTTCACAAACATAAGGTATGTTATTTGGCTCTAGAGACATCACGAGGTGGAAAACCCACAACTGCAAGAAATTTAATCTCTTGGAGATGACTGTGGAACTGCCAGGCTCTGGGCACTTACCGTCCCATCCCCGCCACAGGCCAGGATCCGCAGGTTTGGCACTTTTCTGTACAGCTCCAGCCTGGCCAGAGGTGGGAAAGGGAAAAAAGGGGGAAAAAAAAAAAAAGTCAGAATCATAATGCAGGCAATTTTCATGCATTTCGTCAAGAGACAATTTAACCGCCCCTGCTGCTTATTGTATTTTCAAATATTTACTGCTGAGGGTGTGGGTGGAGACAGAAAAATAACAGATAAATAAATCACAGTGTCACCAAAAGCCTTGACAGCAAGGAGGCATCAGCCCTGGCAGCCACAGGTGGCATCAACCCCAACCCAATCCAAACCCTGTAGCTCACTTTACATCTTCACACACACACAAAACCATTAGAATGTGAAATGGGGCCTTTCTCCATGGTTAGGCAACACTGCCTGAGAAGTATTTGATCAGTTTTGCATGTTCCCATGCTAAATCTGAAAGGCAGGATTCTCATTTTCCCTCTGGAGATGATCAAAGTTTTCCAGTTTTCTCTTATCCTAAAGCAAACAAATATAAACATTGGGGGTTTTAAACAAAATTGAATGCTTCTCATCAGGATCTGCTGAGCCACCATTTGTGAGGCATGTAGAACATGACAGCTTCTTCAGCTGGTGACTATATTTCTTTAACAACACTGAAGGCAATAACATATAATAGAGCTCTTTCTCTGGATATCTGATCTAAGATACCAACAGGAGAACCAAAAAAAAAAAGCACTTGTTAAAGACTTGTTCCTTCAGTTTCATGAAAGAGAGGTACAAATGAAATATCTCCCAAGGGACAGGGTATGTTCACACTGTGAGAGCTGAGTAACCAGAGGACCTAATCCTCCTTTAATTCCGTTACACAGGTCTGAAAATTGTATGTATACTTTGAAGCTCCTATACATAATGAGGGGAGCAGCAGTGGAGGAATTTCAGCATGTAAAGAGGCTTGGGTGATCTGGAAGTATGAATAGCAAATACTTGGACGGTTCTTATACAGGTAAATATTTGATTTTACGTGATTACTATACACTTGTGCTTCCTAAATTTTGAAAGTAGAGCTGAACAGAAGGTTGACTAAAGCAAGTATCCCTGTCTCATACCACAGGAGGACGGTCTCTTGACCCTTAGCAGTGAGAATCATCCCTTTAAAGACAGGTCCTCCATTGCCTGGATGAGGCTCACAACTATTGCCCAGAATAGCTGAACTAGTTACTCAGCAAGCAGAGGTACTTGCATGCTGTTGTCATGGATGGAAATCTGGCAGCAGCCTCACCCCATTGCAATACACAGCCACTAGGGAATGGTCATGCACTGTGGGATCTGCTGCAGGTCCATTTTGGAGCCATCTAGAGCTGGCTGTCTAACATGGGGGCAGCTCCTGATCTCTCCTCACAGAAGCCACCACTGCAGCCCACTCCCCCACCACTACCAAAACCTGGACCCATAAATCTAATAGACAGTCTACCAATCTATCCACACCAGACCTTTGACTGGTTTTGTGATAAGAAAATATTTATGGTCTACAGCACTGAAGACTCAAGAACTTACGCATCTCTTGGCCCTTCCTGAGAAAGATCGAAGACCTGGCGTGGATTCAAATACCACATAAACATTTGGAGAACCTTCGTGCCCTGAGAAAAGAAAAAAATCAAAGAAAGGGAAATTATGAATAGCTTTACGATTATTAGAAATAATAGTGTTCAATAGTCACTATATTTGGACTGCTTTTCTTTCTTCTGTGTTTTACTAAGCAAATATAAATTAAGAAAAAGACAAACCAGAAAGTTGCATATCAGACGACTACTTTATAGAATATCTACCCACCAATCTGGGCAGGGTGCATATGTATACATACAGACTAAATTTAATAACACAGATCATTAACAGTTCATAAGAACAGGCATTCAGGGTCAGACCAAAGGTTCAGCTCCCACAGCAACCTGTTCTCCTACATCTCACCACCTGCAACAAGAAATCTCTGTTATCCCACTCCACTCTCAGCAATTCATGACAGCAAGAAGTTGAAGAAGCTTGTGACAAGCAAAGTCACCATCACGTTGAACAGTGTACAGCACAACATCAAAGCAATGACACTGTTTTAACCTCCACCATCACTACTATGAACACTCACAACTGTAGCCCTCTAACATCTAATGAAGCAAAAGCCAAGGACTCTGGGCTACAGCTGCCCAAATGCTCCCTTACTCAGTGCAGCATGGCGAGCCTATCACCTAAAAGACATAATTTCTGCTTTCTCAAACTCCTGATTCATATTCCAGACACTCGATTCCCTTCCTTGATGTTCTGCCCAGACACAAAGTGGCAGGATCTCTTACTCACAGAAGAGGCCCAAGAACCCCATCCATGGGGCCAGCTTGCACCTTGAAGTAATCCAAGAATACATTTCAGATATGGCCTAGGGGTCCGAGTCAGGAATTTTCAATAGCTATCCTTTCTGAGGGGTGGCTCTTCTGTCTGACACATTCCCCTAACTGGAAAACCAAGAATAGTCAGCAAAGAGCGCAGGGAAAGGTATAAGAACAGAGAAAATAAATGAGAGGTTTGCTGTAGGTATTCTCCCAGCCTCAGCTATTTGCAGTTCATTCAGCTCTTGAGCCAGAGGGGGATCCAGGACTTCAGTAACCTTCAGGGTTTTCCCTTCAGAATCTCTCCTTCAGCCCATATAAATTTTCAGCATCTGCAACATCCTATGGACAAGGAGTTTTGCAGCTGAACTGTGAGAAGGACCAACTTTAGTCTTTGTTTTGAATCAGTCTTAGTTCGATTTAATATTCTCTCTAATTCTAACAGAGGACAAAGTGAGCAGCAGCTATGCTATTCTTCATGCACCACAGGCCTCTGTTATATCTTACATCAATCTTTTTATACTTTTAACTAGGCGTCCTTCTTTATCAAAAGGCATTCAGATTATTTGATATCCAAAAAGTGACAGAACTAATCTGCAAAACTTTCACTTGGATAAGTTTGAATTCCAAGAACCCTAAGAAAGAATTCTGCTGCATGATCATAAGTCACTGAAACTAGGTTCTCTATGGCACAAGATCAGTAATGATTTTTTTTAAATGCCATAGGAATGTGTCATTTCACCTTCACTAATTTCACTAGTCTTTCCTAGTAAAATCAAATCCCTGTTTGGATAAAAGTCTAAAACTTCTTTGGTAATCTAAGTTTTCTGTGGGAAGATTAAGGCTTCTGAAAACCTCCAAACTACAATTTTACATTCCTTTGAAGAATCTGAAAACAACAATACAACTGCTCAGATACTCAAGTATCCATACCACCCATCCAATTCCATTGAAGCATTGAAGTGGAAAGGGCATTCAACAGCAAGGACCTCGTCTAAGGGCCGCAATTCAGCTGCATAGAGTTCTTCTTATCTGACTCACCAAAAACTATTCTCATTTGCAGAAACACTGTTGTTAAACTAAAACTTTGTGACCTGGACCTAGACGATGTTCTTACCTGATTCCCTCCACTTTTTGGATTGACAAAAACCAGCAGTGGCTTCATGAGTGGAGAGGAGATAGGCTTTATCACAAATGGTCGGCCTTTGTTATCCTGAGAAACAGAAGCAAGAAACAGCTTTAGTACAAACTGTGTGTATTTCCCTGGCATAACATGTGCAGGAGACCCAGCCTAGCTCTGACAAAACTACCTCAGGTACTGGAAACAGTGCAGTCATGTTAATGGGGTGTTCAGCTGAGACCAATTTATCCAGCAGAGACAACTGAGTAAGGTAAGGGGGGGTGGGGAATTCACTTCAGGCCAGCACAAAACTATTTAGAAATCTTACTCAATGCTATTTCCCAAAAAAACAATTATTCACACAGCACTAATAATGTGTCAGACAAAGTGCTTTTTCTAATATGAACAATTTCCCAATGGAAAACAGAATGAGATAAACTACTTATTTCATTAATTCCATCTAACAGACAATTTGTGGCAGTACTTAGTTGCAGAAGATCTGCTTTTGAATTCTTGTCCTTGCTGGCCCTCCCACCTTTGAACATATGTCACAGGTCAAACATGAAGTCAACAAGGATGCTATTTGCCTCCCTACCCCCTGCAGGACACCGGAGACCACTAAGTGAGGGCACTGTTCTGGGCTGTCAGACACAGATTCAAGTTTCTGGTATGCAGTTTTCCCACCACCCAATTGAGGACCTTAGCCAGGTTATGCACAAGCGAGTCTCTCCCTAACTCTGCCCATGAGGCTGTCTTTCATTTATATAAATAAACCACTAAGCAGGGTCTGGAAACAAGGTCTCTAAACTGTGTAAGACAATCAAACCATCAGATCATTCATCTGTTCTCCCTGTCTCTGCGGCCCAATGTCAATTTTCACACCAAGGGAATATTTTCAATATGAGATCTCCTGAGGGAGATGCACTCAGACTGGACCAAGACCCTTGCATCAGTACACTCACCATGGATTTCACAACCCCAGTTTCATACCCCTGCTCTGCCTAGTGGAAACAGAGGGTCTGAGCTGAGTCTCTTACATCCCAAGGGAATGCTGTTTCATTAGGTTGTTGGTCCTTCTGGAGTCTGGCATGTTGTTTCTTGAGAAAAATCAACTCAGCAAATACAACTTCTCATACAAGTTTTATCAAAACCAATCTCTTCTCACCATATATTCAATAGCATGGAATTTTCCAGTAGAAAAAATACATTAAACACTGCAGTAAAAAAATTAAACTTTAAAGTCTGCATTTAGACATTTAAACAAAGGGAGCCCAATTTCCAAAGCACTTGAAAACCTACTTCATTGCCTCTTTTGCTGGCTTTTCTTTTGAAAGACGTTCTCTTCTTTCGCCGTGTTGAAGTCTTTAGTGAATTCTACATTAAAAGAAAAAAGAATACATGAAAAGCAAAACAAAATTTAGAAGACAGGCCCAGACAGAGCCCCTTTACGAAGCTCTTCCATGCATGTCCACTTGGAGAATGATAAGAGTATCTGGCACATGCGCGAGATTTAAATTACATGCGCTGCATGCTTTACACTTCCACACCACCGTTTATGGAGAAAGCCACACACGGAGACCAGACTGGTGCTTTTGGAACTGGAGACTTTCCCACGCTGTGAGGGGGAAAAAAGATCAGATGCTCCCATAGACTCACATAACACCACATGTTGTACCTGCCAACCCTCCCAATAGGGGTAGGAGACGCCCATTTCCCCTTCGGGGCTCCAGTCTCCTGCCCAATCAGGCTCGTCTCCTGGTATGGAGACCACCTGCATAAAGATGTAATAAAAAACATGATAAATGAGATATTTTTCATGTTTTTTTTTTTTTTTTAGGAAAGAAAACAACAAGTTTTAGCTCTGGCAACCATTATGACTCAACATAACGTAGGCCACCATGGCATATGATGCTGGTACTGTGGAGTCACTCCCAGCCTATCAAGAAACTTATGTAATCATCTGCTAAGGAACAAACTGAATTGTTAACATTTAAGGATTTGGATGACAGAGGTGTTTGTGGGGGTTTTGTTTGTTTGTTTGTTTTGATGTTTTGTTTTGTTTTGTTTTTTTAAGTAACAGTATCACTTAACTACACAGAAAAGAACAAAACAAAACATAAAACAGCTTGTATTTTTGCAGAACCTATTAAAATGGAACTTGCATTAAAGCTATCCTCCTGGCTGGTAATATCCTACTCAGTGATACTGAACCAAAAGGTGTTCTGGTGTGATAAGAACAGTTCAAAAAGGGGAATTTTATTTTTTAATTATTTTAATTCAGTAACTGAAGTCATACGTGCAGAAAACCTAAACTCTTTCCATATGATTGAAATACTGTATTATTGGAAATACTGTAAATATTTTCTCAGTACTTCAACTTCTAGTTTAGCCGTCACCACAAAATAAAGTAACACAGAGAATTAGAAGATTTATTGGTTCGGGGTTTTTTTTTCTGGCTTCAGGAGGGGAAGCAAGATCCATTCAGACCATCCAAAAGTTCATTACTGTCCTGACTTTATTCAAAAGCACACCACTAATGAAAGAAGTCAATGACCAGAGATCGTCAAATCTGTAAGCAGTGACATCTGTTCTTGATCTTGCTTGCTAACCAACATTAGCAAGAATAGCGTCTAGATTCCATTTAATACCTAGTAACCACTTCCAGAATTTCGAGACTTCAGTATGACACACCAGATACAGGAGTTAATGTTTCCACATCACTGAGAACTTAAGAAAAACTAGCAGTATCTAACTCAAATACCTAAAGACACTGTCCTTTTTCACCCAGACCAAGAGAAGCCTGCTGTAGACCACAAGGTCCCAAGCTTTTTGTCACCTCTCAGCATTCTTTGTGGACTAGGATATGGTCATGCTTTGTTGCTTATTGAAAATACTGAAGAGAAGCTGGCTCTGCAGAGCAATTACAGGATATTTGCCCTTTTACACCATATTTTGAGAGAACACCTAGAGAAGTGTTTGTACTTTTCCCTACTTTGATACAAAGTGATCTTAAAAGCATGATAAACCACAAAGACTGCACTGACTATGGAAGTGCATCAGCAATATCATCTGTATCGTCTTTCATTGCCCTACCTCAGCAGTCAGACTGACTGCAGACAGTAGTCTTTATGTCAATATAAAGGTACAGGACATTACTCTCAAAGCTGCCTCCTGTGGGGGCCTTAGCCTAATTTTTCAGCCTAGTTTCTCAGCTGTTCTCTACTGAATATTTCTCCCTGAGGTGGGGCAAAAAATATGACAGAGAGAGGAGATCAAGGCTAGCCACAGTCTTGTCAGTGATCTGCTGGAAGGTCACAGGTATTCGCGGGCATATCAAGCCTTTCCTCTGTGTATTAGTCTCTCTGGGTGTAAAATTCAAAATAAACTGCAGTGAATTCTGCTGGCTAAATGGTGTATAAATCAAGTTAGGTATTACACTAGGCAAGTACTTAAACATACCTCTGGAAGGATGACTGTACTTCTTTTTCTACTTCCACAGTGGATAGACCTAAGCCCAGTGAAATACTTCTAGTAAGGAAAAGACAGTAAATCCTGACTAATTTTTTCAAAAAGTAATAATATAGAGAAGGTTTAAATGTAGTTCTCATTAAATCCCATTAAAACATATCTCTTTTATTGCTTATGGGTGTGGTGGGAAGAGGCATATAGCTATATTAGAGAAACAGTTTTAGTCTAAACCTTCATTCATAATAACATTTTTCATTTCCACTCTCAAAAAGGCAATAAAATATGCTACGTCACAACTGTGTTATTTCACTTTTTTAAAAAAACACGTCTACACCTTCAGTGTTAAGAGAACCTAAAGCTTTGCTGTGATGATTACAACTGCATGTGCATAGCAGATAAAAGGCAAAAAAGCTGCTTAAACACAGGTAGGTTCTCTTTGCAAACATGCAGAAGAATAACAGCTATTAGTAATCATCAGTCTTTGCACATTATACTGAAGAAATGGATGCATACTACCTTGTCCACATAACAAGGTCATGAGTATTTTATAAGTGTACAGTGTTACTCAGTGAAGTACCTGATAGCAAAGCATACCTTCCAACAGGCACCATATGTAAATCCTAACCTGCTTCTAGAGAGGAAACCTCTCCTTTGTGGATGTCAGTTTGGCCATCTTAAAGAGAGATTTTTGGTATTATCACATAGTCGCTAGAGTTCTAGGCAACCTTAACTAGATGAACAGAGGAACTGGAGTCCTTTTTGTGTGGTGTTGGGTGGTGTTAGGGCCACAGACTATCTCAAGCAAATCCAATGGACCCTTTCAACCTCTTCATTTACAACATTTCAGCCTTCATTTTCAAACAATCTTAGCATGCTGGGTTTCAAATGACTTAAACAACGAACAGGCTCTGAGAAGACAAATCTTTATCATCTTCTGGTTGTTCACAAACCACAATCAGACAAGCCAGCTGCACTCAGCAATTGAGGAAATAAACAAACAAACCCAGAAGTATAAATTATTCATTAGCACTTTTTCAAGGTTCTCTAAGGAGAATAAGAAGAATACACCAGGTTTACTCACCTTGAACAGAAAAAAAACCCTGGAATTTTACAGTTACTACCTTTGCCTTCCCAAACAGAGGACAGATGGAATCAGCCAGATCTTTATTATTATCTACTTCTCTCCCACAACACAAGCATAACAAGTCCTTTCCTGAAGTTAATGCCACTCGGGCTACAAAACCTCACCTATAACAAATTACCACCGGTCAACAGGGGTGATCTGCTTTCACAAAGTAGGAGATGGAATTGATTTGAACCCCAGGAAATCAGAGCTGGTATCACAGTGTTGCTAACACAATACAGAAACACTGGAAATCAGTAAAGAAGTTACAGAAGTGGCTCACATTATGAATAACATGGAATATATACTGGGAGTTTTCCATTCATGTAAATGGGTCATTACATACAGGGCTATTACGGATCCCAAAGCTATTTGAACCATTCTGAATATTCTTCATATTGCAATCAATTGCTTACAAGAAGCAAAACCTCCACATTTAGAACGTAGGTTATCAGGACAGATTTGTCTTTAACCAATTACACCATAATGTTTCATTACCACAACATTGCTGGTAATCAGAGAGGGAGCGATTTCTTTATTCAAGCCCAATATTTGAAAGGTAGTGACCCATATTGTACAAACTAAGCATGGAAAACCATTTTTGTAGCAATAAAAAGAGAAATAAAAAATAAAATTCAGGGCAAGGTTTTGCTACAAAAAGCCATCTTATTTGCTTAAAAGAAACAACCAGCAAACAGGATGAAGGCACCACTAAAATCAATTTCATACAAGTAGGGAATTCAGTTCAGGAGTTGCCTGTGACCAACATAAGGATTTAATTAGAGCTGAGGAAATAATTTATAACAAGAAGGCTTCTAGCCAAGTTTATTCTGATTGTGGAATATGTGAAAAACAGATTGTTGGCTACACATTTATTTACTATCTGAATTAATAAAAAATTCTGAATATTTTGTTTGTATTCTGTGGATTGAACACAGTCAACATTTGATAGTGTTTACCAAACGTGCATATAGGGTGAAAAGGGTCATAATTCACAGAAGTAGAGCTGGCCAGAAATGGCAGGAGGGGAGAAAATATTTCCTTTTAAAAATAAATAATAAAACAAGACTGCTGCCAAAAATCTGAACACACATCTGAAAGATGCACCAGTGTTTTCTACAGCAACAAGAATGCATTCCCCAGAACTAACACTGCAATGAGTGATGTTAAGAAGTTTCATGGAAATACGCCCATTGTCTGTGGTAAGTATCATTTCCATCTATCTAATGCTTCAATTACTAAAAGTTTTTGCATGCTACAGACCTTGAATTTGAAGGAGTCGAAACATGATGGAGAGGGAATATTGGACTGAATTACTTCCTCTCCACTGATGACTCAAGCACACAAAGCTAACATTTTCTTGAAGTTTAACATTTTAAATCTTTATTTAAAAGCATTTTTCCTATGAATTACAATTTACTGGATCAGATATAGTTTCTAATTGATTGAACTTTTCTGAAAAATTAATGGACAAAAAAGAAAATTCCCTAAAAATATTATAAGGAAGGTACCCTGCTTTTATCAAATGCCAAATCAAAAGACAATTACAAATGTAGATTTATTTATTTTTTAAACTAAAAATTAAATTAAATAAGAATTAAAAAGATTGAAGGCTTCTTTTAGTAAGCTTAAACATGGATACATCTATCTTTATTAATATAATTTCTTTTTATTAAAATTAGTATTTTTTACTTCAATATTTTTCCTGATTTTATTAAGAGTACAGTGACTGCAGTGTACTGTCAACTCACAAAAAGGGGTTTTAGTAAGCCATGAAATGACATAACAAATTCAATACTCTTTCTTTTTTTAGGAAAACATACTCAAAACCACATGAGTTTTTGGTTGGTTTGGTGGGGGTTTTTTAATGGTGATTTAAAACAATTTGAATGATAAATAAATTGGAAATGTGCTGGGTGAAAAAAGATTTAATTTCTTTATCAGACCTAGGAAGAGGGTACCACCTCTGGCTACAGGAAGCTGGTTCTCCGATCAGTTGTCTCCTTTCTCCCACGTGTATGGGGTTAGCTCTAGTAAAATGGTTAGGGTACAAGATGCCCAAGGACTCTGGCACTACCCAGTTTCCAGGTCTAGACTGCAACAGTAAGGAAGTCCTTCCTAGTGGTTTCCAGCCCAAGGATCTCTACCCTATGGATTCATCTCTAGACCACAGAACCTTAAAGCTACCAATTCTGTGGCTAATTCCCAAATCAGATCTTCCAGACAGTCTGCTGTGAAGCTGAGGGACCAAAAGACTTAAGACTAATGGGCCATACAATCTCTTTAAGGACACAGAAAAGAAGCCAACCTCATTTTTGTGCCAAATGCCACACAGGTGCTAAAATAGAGCCAAGAAGATTAAGTTCCTGCCAAGGACTCTTCAACAAAGGAGGAAAAAAAATTTCTCTGGAGAAGGCTGGAGTAAAACTAACAGCAAAAGAAGGATGCGGTAAAAAATACAAATGCCAAAGAAATCATTTTTTCAGAGGAGAGGTGGCTAGGGATCTTGCCTCTTCTGGACATAAAGAAGAAATAGTGGTGTCTTTGATTGGCTTTTTGATCACTCTATACTTTTTTTTTCATCCCTTCTTGTCTTTAATATCCAGCTTGCTAGAAGTGCTACTCACACACAAATCTGACAATTGTATCCCTAAGACTGTAACTAAAGACTGACCAGTGCCCAATCTCAGACCTTTTTCCAGTTCTATGGGACTATTCTGTGCCCGTGCCTTGCCTACAGCCTGAACTTCTCTGCTCCTTGTTGCCAGCCAGAACACAGAGGCAGAAAGTCCTGGATCACTACCCAAGGATGGGCACACTCAGGTAAAAACTGGATATCATTGCTTGATTCTGATCAATGGAGAAAAATTACAAGAAAACCTGAGTGGGAAGTTTCAATACCCCATTCATTTCAGGGGAAAGAAAAAAAAACACCACACCCAAAAAACCCCAGCCCCAAAACCCCAACTTGTTTCAGTGCTTCTGAAATACAACTTTTACCAGCATTTCTGGCTCCCTGATATGTTCATAATGTGTTTGTCTGATCCTTTCACTTAAAACCTGGAGTGAAAGCAGACTTTCAAAGAACAAAATACTTCTTGCATGATGGGAATCCCCTTTTAATTTTTGGCCAGCTCTCTTTTGGATACCCTCTCTCCCTACCATGTTCACCATAAAACAGTATCCTGTCTAAAACATTTCACATCCATTACAAAAGCTTCAAATGGATGATTGTGAACAGTTTTTCTCTGTATTTGCTCAGCTCTATCTAATGAAACATGCTTGACTGCCTACAGTGTGTTGCAGTATGCTCACTGAAGTCACAGTTAGAGGAACAAACCTGAGCTGGTTTTGCTTAGAACAAAAGTCATGTTTGTTGCTAATCGTCCCAAATAGGGAAACCTACTGAATGGCTGGATGGAGGGGCAAGAGGATACAGGTTCATAATCACCATGGATGTATGCTGGGTTTCAGGGAGAGAGATGGGGTTGAACAAACATGCCTTAGTGAAGGAGTACCGAGCGGTGAAGCCAGGCTGGCCCTGTGCAGCCATACAGCTTCAGAAACAGACATCAGCATGCAGTTACCTGAGGTTTCTTCACCTTAATGATCCAGGTGGGAGGCACAATGACAGCAGCGTGAGCCCCCAGGGAACATGGCTCCTCAATGTGATGTAGCATGAAACAGGTGACTTTATTATGAAACTGGAAAAGAGAAAAAGAGTAGAGTCGATAAAGAGACCAAGAAAGACAAAGACAAAGGAGAAGCGTGAAGAGAAAGAAGTGGGTGACAGTACAAAAACCTGGAGCAATGTTCCAGACTCCACCATCTTCAAGTCCTTCAAACTATGGAGTTTTAGGAATATATATCTAAAGATAATCTTTCCTATTGACGCCTTCTTACAAAAAAAAAAAATAAATAAAAATAAATCACTCCTATTTAAACACAGATCACAGAGCGAAGACCACAACCTATTTTAGTGTAGCTCTGTGTATTAAGAACCCTTTGGCTCTCTGAGCTAGCAGCAGCAGGGCATTGATGGGAGGCAGCCAGCAATTATGTTGTGCAGCAAGACACTTCTCCTAGAGGCCTGGTGCCAGTCAGGTGACGTTATTGTGTCTTTGAACAAAAGGAACAGAAATGGCAAAACTGGGGGTGTTTCACAGAGAGGGAGCACTGAGAGCCAGGAGAAACAAAATTGCTCACAGTGCAGTTAACTCAGCAATGCTGCTACCTGCCTCCCTGAGTATTGTCCACTTACCGCCAGCTTGCACCAGGAACAACTGATGGCCACAATCTCTTTACTATGGAAGGAGAATTTCTGCTGAAAGCCCTAGAATAAGCAGAAAAAATGGATTACATTTCTCTTGACAACAAGAAAATTTATACCTTTAACTCTTGCCAAGTAGCTGTGTTAGGCTAAATCAGTTCTTTGCAGTCAGATACATTGGTTCAGCCTCAAAGCTATTAGATACCAAACATTTTGGAGGGAATAAAATAATGACAGGATCCAGAGAAGTTTCTTTAACTAGGGTATTTTCAGACACATATTTTAAAGATATTTCTCCAAAATTTTATGCTTTTTCTATTTATTTTTTTTAGTTAAATAGAGGAAAGAGATGAGTTTCTACGGTCCTGAGTAAGATTCAGAATTTTCGGTTGAGCAGAACATTCTCTCATTGCAGTATTTTTTGCTCTAAATATGAACAAGATTTTGAATTTTCCTTCTTTTCTTTGTTTTTTATTATTTTGGTTTTGTTGTTGTGGTTTTTTTAATACACATTAGAATCAACTACAATGTCTGTGTGGAAATGTTCTGATTGGGAAATTGTTTATTGTTTTATTGAACTGACTCAGATCAAAATCTTTGTAGTAAGTTCCAAAACCCAAGATGGTCTGATTCAAATCAAACAAATATATATTAAAAAAATATTTCTTTATCATTTTAAAGAGAAAAAAACACCATTACCAGCAAATACGAGATTTTCTTCTCCCACAAAAGAATTTATTTTTTGTAGAATGCAATTACAGCGGACATATTACTTTGCTCTAAATTCTATGGCTGGAAAACACAATTGGGTCATACATACCCTTCTTGCATATGGCAACAAATGGTGATTGGAGTTGCAGCCTGCAAATTTGTGTTAAAGCTTATTTTGGCCAGAGAAAAAATTGATTTGGGGTTAATGGCTGCAGAAATGGAAAGTTGAGAACTCCATTCTAGAGTTTACCATAGTCACTTTCACTCCTTAGAGTGTTTAGATCCTTTCTTCATTGGCTCCTATCAAGCCTCTTTACTACATTACATACCACCCAGAGTTTTCTAATTGAAAATTTCTCTATCAAGTCATGAATTCATGAGCCAGTTTTCTTTTCAACAGGCTGAGTTTTAACTAAACTTCCTACATGCTGGGCAATGTCCAAGACCCAGTGTAAAAAGTTATAGTAATCTGATTTAGTAACATCTAACAGACATTTCCTCAAAGCTTCTATAATTAAGGTCCTTCTTATTCTAGTTGCTGTGGAAATGAACAGGAAGATGGATACTTGCAGGAAAAATGAGCCTATTAGTGCTCAGTGCAATCACAATATCAAGCACACCAAGAAAGAGAATTAAATGAACAACAAAAAACCCCATCCAGAGACGCACCGGTCTTGTTTTTAAGTGAGGGATTGAGCTACAATCTGTCTATATGTGGTAGTTGAGGACAAACTTATCAATACTCTGAAGAGGAGGAGGCTCTCCCTGTCTGTCCACCATGCAGAAGTGCACATTGCAGCTAACTTCTTCAAGTGTCCCCAGCATGTTTTCAAACCAGCTTGCCAGATTGATCACAACACCAGCAAAGGCCTACTTCTAAAGAAGCCTTTGTGACCTCTGTCTAGATTTATTATTTTCTTTTCAATCCTTCCCTTAATGCCACAGGTTTTACATTCAGAGAAATTCAAAGAGTAAGTAGATTCTTCATAATGATGCCAATCTGGCATATTCAGGCTTATTAATGGAGCATGGTGAAACGGTTTCACAAAGACAAGCTGGCCAGCTGCTTCTGGCTGGGCAGATCTAGTCTGTCATTCAGTGTGGGCACAAGAACCAACAAGAGTGAAAGTATGATGATATGAGTGCAGGAACAGAGGTCTGACATTGGACAAAATTCTCTATTTTCATTCACTTAGACCAGTGCTTCCTAATGTTTGTCTTAAATCTTGTTTTTTCTTGTCCCTTCTTGTCCCAAAGTTTATTTAAAAAAAGTTATTTCAATCCCTCATGGACATGAAATGTTTTGTTTTGTTCAGCTTTGCAACAAGCAGTGAAGAAATTCTTCTGTCTCAAAACCTCCACTGATGAAACCTAAAATTCAGTACATTAATTCCACAGCCCATCAGTGGTGTATTTTAAACATAAGGACTGAGCAGCTTGTCTGGTTCTGGATGGACCATTTTGCATTTATTCAGTAAGGCACTTGGCTTTTAGGCAGTCATTAGAGAAAATGATACAACAATAAAAACATATTAATGATAAGTAGCAATAAACACCACTTTTCTTTCTCAAATTGCCTTATAAATGTGAGCTAATTCTTCTAAGGATACATGTTTGAGGTAAGAGAGCAATTATTTGAAAGCTAGCTTTACAAATAAATGAACTCATGAAATAAAACAATGCACTGCCGTCACGGTGAGATGTGATGGGGACTATCATGGTGAAATACTGAAGCCCCCTCATATTCCACCAGAAATCATCTCTTCTGCCTTTTCTCAGTGAGAAGGAAAATTATAATTCCGCTATCTCATTCCTAGGTCATACAAGGAGGTCTTCTGCATAAATTTAGAAATTTGGGAATAGAAAACTAATTTCACTTTTGCGAGAATATTGGCCTAATAGTACCTGATTAGCCCTGATTCACTGGCACCCAACTCCTGTACAACACATGATATCCCAAGCTGTGAGCTGCCCCTGCAGAAATAAACAGTTGTGCATACCAGAGGAAGTGTATTTGGAAGTAAAAGACACCTGAAACCCCAGCTTGGGCTGATGATTACAATCTAAGTAATTGCAATTAAAGTTCGTATCAATATAGACACACATGCACACAAACAGAATACATGGGGCTTACTAGCTCAAACGTGTTTTGGTTATATTCTCAAACATATTCATTAAAGAGTATTTTCACATTAGTGTTAGGGCTAATAATAATTTTTTCGGCACATATTTTCCTACTATATTTATGCTTTTTTTAATGTTCTCAGAGACATTCTAATGCAATATTACTGTGGAAGAGCCAGGTATTGTTACAATTTCAATACAGGCAGCAACAGAAGCACTTGGATGGTGATGTCTGCTGAAAGAAAAAGAACTAGAATTGTCTTTCGACTACTAGAAATTTCAGTCCTGGCATTATATGCAGGGAGAAGACAGAGCTCTGCATCAATCCACAGGCCTTCAAAGGGACTGGTAGCAGAAAGAGATAGATACTGTAGCTGCACGCTGAGCGTGTTTAATGGACACACTGCTTTGAACACCACAGAAAGTAGAAAGAAATGAAGTGTCTGTTTAGCATAATGGTCCATATGCATTCTAAATCTCAAAAAAAATCTCTAAGACACTGGTAACTGAAGTACATGAAGAAAAGATCACTCTGCTTCCATCCTTAAGTTTCTATTACTGCACGCAGTCATGGACTGGATGCTGGGCCACATAGTCTGAATGTTCCTATGTAGTATTACAGAATCACAGAATGTTAGGGGTTGGAAGGGACTTTCTCTTTCCAGAAGTCTGCAAAAACCGGCTATTACAATTTTGACACAGAGTACAGCACTGTGAGAATGCCATATTAGCACAGGGTTAGCTTAACAAAGATAGAAGCTAAAGGAGACACAGCCTTCCTCCTCCTCATTTTCACCAGCCAACGCAACGCGATGTCCCAGAACATGTAATGTGCTCCATTCCTGCAGATGCAGCTGTCTTCCCATGTGGGAATGAGGGCTGCTACCACTCAACATATCAAGCTTGTCATTTTCTGCGTAAGAGAGGCCAAGTGTTTGGAACATAAAAATTTCAGTGACTAGAAGGACCTACTGGCTACCATGAATTCATAAGTCCCCAGTGTCGTGCTCATGCTGCACTGGTCATCTTACCTTTCCACACTGCTTACATTTCCCCTCCTGCCTCCGCCTGTGCACCCAGTGATGTCGGACAAAGTTCTGCAAGAAAAGGACAAAAATATATGTTCTGAGATAAAATGACAGTTTGCACTCAAAGGTATTATCTGTGTGGAATTGGTCTAAGGGCACCAAAGGAAAGGTCCCTTCAGCCAATGCAATAATTTCTGGAGTAAAATACATCAGTCCCCACAGGAAACCCCAGACACAACCAAAACTGCAGGAGGAATAAGGAACGAGGTGATGTTCTTTATTCATGCTGAAGTGTGGCCAGAACTACTCTCTCAGTACTCTTCAACAAAAAGGAAAGAGTTCATTATGTGATGTGGAGATAACCATCATCCAAATACAGAACACAGAAGTGCTCAAACACGGCTGCGTCCAGCCCCAGTGCAGGGCCCTGCTCTGTTCTGCTTGGAAATACAACCCTATAATGCAAAAAAAATTAATATAAAATAAAATAAAATAAATCACAAGGCAATGCATGAGAAGGGAAGAAAGGGAACCAGCAGTTATCAATGCAGTCTTTTATCTTTGTTTGGAGTATTTACATTCTAGATGGCAGGAAGCAGTAGGCAAGACACGGGAGGGTGAGCAGGACTGCTGCCCCTCTTTCTGTACAGGCAAGGACTTTAGAAGGAGCCTGCCTGCACCATGTTGTTATTCCAGCCAGTGCTGTAGCATCAATGTGACAGGGAATTGAGCTACCTTGGCTAACAGCAAGCTGGCCACTAAATCAACTGTGAAAGTGAAGAGGTGTTTTTGAAACACTGGCTTCTAACTATGTAAGTAGGTGGAGGTTTTTGAATGTTTGATTTTTTTTTTACTAAAAAATCTTAAGACACTAGAGATAGTTCTAGAAGAA
This sequence comes from Aegotheles bennettii, assembly GCA_013398125.1. Taxonomy (NCBI): domain Eukaryota; kingdom Metazoa; phylum Chordata; class Aves; order Caprimulgiformes; family Aegothelidae; genus Aegotheles; species Aegotheles bennettii. The sequence continues at coordinate 53,124 of VZRW01001970.1, read as the reverse complement.
AACATGAAGGGAGAGGCAAGTGAAAGGAGACTTAAATGGAGAAAAATTAAAAAATAATAGTTCAAAGGTCAGGAAGAAAAAAGAAATGCTACTCAAAAAAAAAAAAAAAGACTGAATAACTGAATGAATGGGAAAAGAGGCAACAAAGATGAAATTGTTTCTGTCAGTGTAAGTAATGGAGTGCTTCAGCTAGAATTAATTTTATATTTATTCTGGGAAGAAGAACATGTCCCACTGGGAACCAATACTCTTTCTAAGACTCCTTTGAATCTAAAAGCACTGCTGCAGCTCCACACCAGGTGGATCAGCACACATCAAATGAAAAGCAATTGTCACTTGTCCATTACTTACTTCTCTTGGAGATCTGGAGCCTCCTTCTCGGAAAGTTGGTTTGCAGCGAAAATTAATCTGGCATTAAAATAAAGCTGTTAGAACTGAAAATGAGCTGAGAGAGAATTTATTCCAATTTATATGTTGATCTAGGCCAGACTTCCAAAATATTTATTATCTATTAAAATATTAGCTTCACTAGCTGAATAAAGTAACTTACCTGGGTGCCAGAAAATCTCTTTTCATATTCCATAATAATTCTCCTTGCTATATCTCTACACAACACTCATCTTCAGCTAATGCTATTGGCCTGCTCAGTTCAGCTATTTAAACTGTTTCCTCTTTGCCTAGAAGAAAACCATGTCATCTGTTTTTTATTTCTGAAGACCATTTGCAACCAAAGTGGACTTTAGCTGAGGTCTGAAAAGTTAATAGGAGCTGGAAGTCTAACTCTGTTAAGACCTTTTTGTACATCCAAGTTTTATGCCTTCATAAACAAAATCTGTGGAGAAATCTTCATTCCCGTGAGGAACTGTGCAAATTATGCTAAATTTCTACCTTTTGCTTAGATCAGGCTGCTTTTATCCACCTCCCCAGCCACAAACCAACTGGGGAACATTGTACTGCCTCATGCAGTGGTGTTGCCTCCTTCAGATGGGAGAGGAAAGATAGAAAGGGAACAGGAGTTACCATGAACAGAAAATATTTTTAGGAAGATGAAAAGAAAAAGCATTTCTCAAAAAACAAGGGAGTCCTATGAGAAAAATCTAAAATCTTTTGAGAGAATAAAATCAATATAAATAAGAGCAGGGGGGATGTAAAGAGAAAAAAATATACTGATAAAGAGAGAGACATGGGAAAAGGCCAAAGGATATGTGAGGTAAGGATGCACTAAATAAAATGGATTCAAGCTTAAATTGATAATTCTTCAAAGAACAAAATACTTGAGGATACTGTAGGGCTATACTGTTGTCACAAAGTCAGAAGGATTGAGTTTCCCCACATTTAAATACAATCCTTCCCATATAAATAAGTTCTTTCCTCATTTAATAATAGCCTTTAAAGTAATAGCTCAACAGAGAGGGGGAATAAGAAAAAAGTAAACAAAACACTTGTTACTTAAGATTAAATAAAAGCCACAGCAATATTAGCCTTCCTTCATTGTTCTTCACTTGGAATTACAATTCAGTGTCTCACTGCTGGGTCGTGGCAGGGTGGAAAGATCCACAGCTTATATTTATTTTATTTACAACTTACACCTTTGCAGAGAGGGTCAAGCAGAAGACTTATGTACCAGTTTTAAACTCCACAGGGTTTAAGAGGGATGCAGACTTTATAACAACCCTCTGCCAAGAGGTGAATTTCAAGGTCTCCATAATGGCATAAACAAGCTCAACAGAATGGGTTTTGCCTAAGTGCTCATTTGCTCCGGCTGGCACCACCACCAGCTCGCTGGTCTATGGAGAGTGAGCACTGCTGCTGCTGAAGGAAGTCATGAAAAATTCACTGGTAACATTTTGTGCTGAAAGCATGTGCTAATGCTAATTTCACTGTGGGTAAAAGCGTCGGCGGTGGAAATGGTACCTCTCCAACTTGGTATTATGGCAACTACTGTGACATTTGTCAACACCAGTCCAAATACTTGGAAAGGAAAAACTCCAAAGGGTTGCTGCTATAAATTTGTTATGCAATGGTTTCTTTTATGAAGAATAACACTGCAAAACATATAGGAGTGAAAACAAAGCTCTAATGAAATCAATGGGGAAATTCCCACTCATATTTATTTACACACATTACATCAGGAAAAAAAATAAGTGGGAGGAAATATCTTTAACACATTAACAGTTAGGCATGATGAAGAAGCAGTACTGATGAGAAGGTAACTCTGTGATAGATATTCATAGGCACTTGTGGGCAAGGAGGGCTCCTTGAAGGAACAAGGACAGATGCCCACAGAAATAATGGTACAGAAAAATGTACCATGGCTCACAGAAAAAAGGTTTGATGTTTTCCATTTTAAAAACAAGAATTTAATTTTTGAGGACAAAACAGTATAGTCTAGTAAACACAGTGACAATGTTCATAGTAACATCTTATGCTGCATTGCTCCTAATAAATATAGCTGTCATAAGATTAATTATGCTGGGTGTAGTTGAGGAATTCTGAAAAGCCAATTTTGTGCATGAAAGGATACTGAATTTTCTAGCTTCAATTTTCAATCTAGAAGTAGAAGGAAATTATTTTTTAATCATAAAAGTTGTGAAAGCATTTCATGGGGTTTTTTTCTTGTGGTTTTTTTTTAATGGTTCACAATGTTTGAAGAAGTCTATTTTTAAAAATGAGGTGGATTTTTAAGTCAACTTTTTAACAAATATATTGTCAAAACAGCTATGAAAGCCTACTTTGACAGATGATGTTTCCCAGACTGAAACCTCAGGAAAAGAATTAAATGAGTGTTGTCCGCATCAGGCTCCAGAAGATGGCAATGTCTTACCTTCTCTAACTGCTCCATGCACGCATTGTGGACCACAATCTTGCAGGCAGCACATTTCCTCCGCAGAGCAGATTTCTGCAAAAAGAAAAGGAGATGTGTATGCATGGAGGTGCACTATTGCCATCAGGAAAAAAGTTCACTGTGAAACAGGAGATGTTTCTCTTCTTATGCAACATATTATTTTTTTATCTCTTTCTCTCTTTGTGCTCTCAGCTGTTCTGTATATCGAAAAAAGATCTGAGGCTTTTCCAGTTAAGAACTGGACTTTGTGAAAGACAGAGAGACACAGCACTCCAGCTTGTGAACTGGAAGTAAAAAGCTCCCTTTAGGTAGCAGAGAATGCTGTTACAGCCCAGATCACCACTCTAAATGGGAACAGCCTATGAAGAGGATGAGCAGAGCCAGTGAACAGAAGAGAAAAACCATGCATGAAAATCAGGGAACTCAGACCAGTTCAAAAGAGTATTTTATTTCATGCTTATCATATAATATTTAATTTGATGGGCCTGACCATTGCCTTGCAAAAAAATACTTGGGTCATTTAGCAGAGAATATTAACCTTCTCACAGAATGTTGTTAAATGCTTATGAAATGTTACAACAGGGATAAAATTCTCAGTGTAGTTAGCATGTTGTTTTATTAATTTCAGTAGGACTTTTAAAATAATTTCCATTTAATTCCCTGGGCCATAGCATAGTAAGGGCAAGAGAATGCATCCAGGAGAGAATGAACACATTTACTTTTTTTTTTCTTGCATATAGTTAATTTATCAAACCCGATGGAATTAATTTTCAAACAAGTTTAACTTATAGACCTGTGCTTGAGTGACAGATAATTTATAAACACGTGGTAAACAGATTGATTAGCCTCAGATTTTTACATTCAATTTATTCATGTTAATTTAAATCTCTAATAAATTATTTCATTAGAATTTTCAATATATTGTAAATAAAAAGAAGAAAAAGGGAACACAGCTTTGGCTGACATTATAGAATAATTACTATAATTTTACTGAGTCTCATAATTATAAGTCTCATAATTGTCTAGCTACACCCTAACTGTGCATGATCACATGTATGTGGAACATTGTTCTAATGTTTCACCTAAGAATCATGTTGTTGTATAACAGACTAAGCTTTCACGTGTTTTGTGACACACTAATTTTAAACATGTTTTTAGTCTGTGTTTACTAAGAAGAGTGAGACAAAGAGTTGATTCCAAGATGAAAAACTGCAAAAAACCAAATAAAGGTAACAACTTATGAGGAGTTATTTTTATTAATATCTTGCTTTTTAAGTTGTTCTCATGATTTCTGAGTGCTAGTGGCATTGCAAGTAGTTACAACTATTTATAGTGAGAGGCTAGTAAAAATTCAGACTATATTTTCCATTACTTCTAACTTCTTTGATTTATTATGAAATGTCAGTTCAATATTCCAGAGATTATGAGTTCATGTTCTATATAAGCTAACATTTTATGCAAAGTCTGTCCAGCTACAGCTTAATCATTTCTCACTGCTTCTCCACTAAAAACATTTGATCTTAAATAGCCTACGTGTAAAAGAGCTAAATCAAAGGAAGACCAGGACAGGCGTAAAAAGATGCAGTGTCTTCAAAAGATTCAAACTGGAAAAGCACAGGCCTTTTGACAGATCACAACTGAAGTTAACTGGCTTTCCATCCCCATCTGTATTTCTCAAACTAACAAAAGCCCCATACACTGTAACGTTATCACTTTCCCCACATAGAACCAATACGCTAGTACCTGACAGTACTCAGTCAGGTCAAGCTAAGGCCAGGCAATTAGGAACTGAGTAACCTTAAAACCTGCTGCTTCCTAAATATAACTCTACATGTCCAGGTCTGTTGGCTGAAAAAACTTTTCATCACATCAGGTGTCTCCCAACTTTCCCAGTTAAAGTGTAAGTCAGTGGGTCTAATTCATCAGCTACTGCAAACAGTCCTTCCATCTCCTACAGAGATATGTCCCTAAAGCTAAGACACAGCTCTGCAAATCATATACAGAAAATTATTATATTTCCATTCTACTTTCAATTGGCTAAATCATGAGAAAGTATTTACTCAGTTTTAGAAAGGCAAACTTCTATTAAGAACACAAGAACAGTCATAAACGGCCAGACCAAAGGTCCACTCAGCCAAACAAATCCTGTCTCCAGCTTTTGCACAAAGCCAGTGCCTCAGGACCAGTATAAGTGCAGGGCAAACACACAATGACACTTCCCTTGAATATTACCCCACAATCAGTAGTCTGTTACTGTTAGGACTTTGCCTCAGTACTCTTTGTAAGCAGACAGACTTCCAGGCTTGGCCTTATCTTTATATGTCACAAAGTAACCAATTTGCTTGACAAGTTAGGGGGGATGGATATTAAATTTGAGCTATGGAAAGTAGCTTTGGATCAAAAGATCCCCAGAAACCAGGGGTGATTAGTGAACCAAAATGCCTCAATTGGGATCAGATGGTCTGAGGGTGTTTTTTTAAATAAAAGCAAAAGGATGGTATTACAAAGAGTCACAGACAGTATCCACAAACACCCCAGAGAAGACAGACTCCCCTTACATTTTGCAGTCCAAGGGCCAGGATGCTCCCTTGAGCATTGATTCAAAACAAGGACTTAAACACATGATCCTCACTCTCCCACCACATTTCCTAAATACCAAGCCAACAGGGTTGTTTTTTTCTTCTCTTCTGCTGAAGCACTTTAACTGAAATACTAGGTGAAGAGTTGCTGGAGTAGAACAGGTTAGAGATCAATCCAATGAAACTTTTTCATACACAGCAGAGAAGCTTCAATATGAGAAGGCAAGCTTCAAATAAGAGAATACAAACACTCAAATATGAGTGCACTTATTGCTGGTGAGTGCATTTAAGAGTTTAGAAAATGCAGTTCAAATCCTTTCAGTGATTAAAAAACACAAAAATTTGATCAGACTCTACTCTCAGAGACCCCAGCAAGTGATACAAAATCATAGAATCATTTATGTTTTAAAGAACCTTGTAGATCATCGAGTCCAACCGTAAACCTAACACTGCCAAGTCCACCATTAAACCATGTCCCTAAGCACCACATCTACAAGTCTTTTAAACACCTCCAGGGATGGTGACTCCACCACTTCCCTTGGCAGCCTGTGCCAGGGCCTGACAGCCCTTTAGGTGAAGAAATTTTTCCTAATATCAAATCTAAACCTCCTCTGATATAGCTTGCAGCCACTTCCTCTTGTCCTATCACTTGTTACGTGGGAAAAGAGACCAACACCCACCTCGCTACAACCTCTTTTCAGGTGCTTGTAGAGAGAGATAATGTCTCCCCTGAACCTCCTTTTCTCCAGATTAAACAATCCCAGTTCCCTCAGCCGGTCCTCATAAGTTCCCTAGGCCCTTCACCAGCTTTGTTGACCTTCTTTGGACACACTCCAGCACCTCAGTGTCCTTCTTGCAGTGAGGAGCCCAAAACACAATACTCGAGGTGCAGCCTCACCAGTGATGAGTACAGGGGGACAATCACTGCCCTATGGCTGCTGGCCACACTGTTACAAGTACAAGCCAGGATGCTATTGGCCTTGGCCACCTGGGCACACTGCTGGCTGATGTTCAGCCCACTATCTACCAGCACCCCCAGGTCCTTTTCAGCCAGGCAGCTTTCCAGCCACTCTTCCCCAAGCCTGTACCTTTGCATGGGGTTGTTGTGTCCCAAGGGCATGACCCAGCACTTGACCTTGTTGAACCTCATACAGTTGGCCTCAGCCCATCAATCCAGCCTATATATTTGTGTATATACATAAAATAGGCTAATTTCTTTGGACATTTCTTAACTACCTCAATATTCTAACCATTTTTTTTTCCTTACAGTGTTAGTAAAGGTACTCATTACATCCATTCTTACTGTGCAAATAATCTGGGTCAGTCAGAATTGTTTGGGGCTTTTTTTCCCAAGCAGTAAAGTATTCAACCAGCAGCCTTTTGCCCCCTTTGCACTCCGTCTGGAACACAAGCATCAACAGCATCAAACAATTCAAACTACCAAGTGTCTGAGTACTGTATCAGTCTGAAGTCAGACTTGTTATCTCAGAAAAAGAGAAGGAAATCTGAATATGACTCACTGAGTATTTGACTTGGCAGCTTTCCTCCCCCAGGTAGCAGAGGTCCCCAGACACATTTGTCTCCAGCCACAGATGTTCTCCGTTCACAGCATTTTCCTGAGAAAAGATGATCGTTTATCTGGTTTGTGAAATTCAGCCATGTAAGTGTACAGAAAAAAAAAATTTATTTTCACCACAAATTTAGAAAAAGAAAAAACTCCCCAAAACCAACAATGACACAACCATGTATTGTTTTGTTTTTCTACAACACAAAGCCATAACAGTATTACTCTGGCTAACCACTCCTGCTTAAAGGATGCTGATGATAGAATGAATGACATGTCACCAATCAGAACCCAAGTATTTTAGTGTACAGTTCAGGCAAACTTTTGCCCATGTTCCTCCCACATGCTGCAGTGTTTAATTATGACACTAGATTTCATAAACGTGAGCGGTATGCAGAATTTTAAAGAAACAGAAGATCAAGAGTGATGAAACAAAACCACAACTACTGAACTTTCAATTTGAGAAACAGGCCCGGTAGTGCAAAATAACATAATGACTATAGCTTTTGGATGATGGGATATTTTAGACAAGGAAAAATGCTTTCTTTAAAATGGCTAGATCAAGACTGTAAGCTTATGAAAACATCAGCAAAACATCTAGTGGCCAGGATAGATTAGCCTTTAATTTTATACTGGAAAGAATCATACATCAACTGAGAACACTTTCCAAAAAAATCTACCTACCACACTGACAATTAGTAGTGATTAACAAGGTAACATCTCATTTATTTTTTTTTGACAGCCTCAATTGACCAAATCTGTACCTTAATTCTATAAAAATTCTTGTTCTGAGGAAATTTGGCTGTAGAAAGACTACAGTTTTCACTTGACTGTAATTCTGGTTCAGCTAAAAAGCCTAAGAAATCTACTCTACGCTACTTGAGAAAAGTGAATAAATAGGTTTTCTGTTCAGTCAGAATTAGAGCATGATGGAAAACGCTTTGACAGTCTCTGACATTTGGTTCCCACACTGCAGAAGTCACAAATGATGATGCTTATCAAGCAGATGGCATCCGACAGCAGGATGCTCTGAAATAGCCATCTTGGTTACAATAAATTATTTTAAATACCCCTGACAGTTTCAAAGTGATGAAATGAGAAATCTTCTCTTGCCATGCAGATTTCTTAGGTAATGGCAAAATCCTTTTCCTTCTCGAGTACAAGTACATTCACAATAGTCAAGACCTATGCAAGTCTGCACATGGTGCCTACCACAACTGTGGTGCTCACTTCAAATAAACCAAGAAGACAACAACAACATTGTTTGGGTTTTTTTCTGGTGAGAGGTCTACCTGTCTACAGGTCTTCTAACTTAATCAAAAATGTTCCCACTCAGTATTAACCCTCAGGACAAAGAGGTGGGATGAGAGCAAGACTTGGATTCCAGTCTATTGCTATTGCACCCTGATAAATCTTCATTTAGTGACAAATTGTCCTATACCTCCATTTCTTCTCATCCTTTTGTCTGCCTGTCTACCTGAATTGTAGACTCCTTGGGACAAAGGTTTTCCTAAACCATACAGTTCAGCACATGATAGTTTAGGCGAGGCTTTTCAGCAAATTTATAATGCAAAATAGTTTTTGAGGACTTGAACTAGCTTAAAGAAATTCTTAAGAAATTCTTCAAGCCTTACCAAGATGGCAGATTATTCAGATTATAATTTCTTTCTTTTGTTCACTAAAGGTAAATCATGTTTGACCAACATGATTGCCTTCTACAATGAGACAACTACCTGGATGGATGGATGGATGGATGGATGGATGGATGGATGGAGGGAGAGCAGTGGATATTGTCTGCCTTGACTTCAGCAAGGCTTTTGACACTGTCTCTCATGAAATCCTCATAGGCAAACTCAGGTGTGGGTTGGATGAGTGGACAGTGGTATGGATTGAGAACTGGCTGAGTGGCAGATCCCAGAGGGTCATGATCAACAGTACACTGTCCAGTTGGAGGCCTGTCACTAGTGGTGTCCCCTAGGGCTCTGTACTGGGCCCAGTGTTGTTTAACTTGCTCATCAATGACTCTGATGAGGGGGTAGAGTGGAGGAGTGAAAGGAGTGGCTGACACCTCAGAGGGTTGTGCGGCCCTTCAGAGGGACCTTGATAGGTTGAAGAGATGGGCAGAAAAAAACAAACCTTCTGAAGCTCTAGAGAAAGTTCGGAGTCCTGCACCTGGGAAGAAACAACTCCATGCACCAGTACAGGCTGGGAGCCGAACTGCTGGAAAGCAGCACTACAGAGAGGGACCTGAGGGTCCTTGTGAGCAACAAATTGGCCATGAGCCAGCAGTGTGCCCTTGCAGCCAAGAAAGCTAATGGAATCCTGGGGTGTATTAGGAAAAGCATTGCCAGCAGATGGGGGGATGTTATTCTGCCCCTCTAGTCAGCCCCGGTGAGGCCACATTTGGAGTACTGTGTGCAGTTCTGGGCTCCACAGTACAAGAGAGACATGGAGCTCCTGAAGCAGGTTCAACGATGAGCCACGAGGTTGGTCAACAGTCTGGAGAATCTCTCCTACGAAGAAAGGCTGAGGGAGCTGGGCCTGTTCAGCCTCGGGAAGAGGCAGATGAGAGGGGACCTCATTAACATGTATAAGTACCTAAAGGGTGGGTGTCAAGAGGTTGCCAGGCTCTTTTCGGTGGTGCCAACCAATAGAACAAGAGGCAACAGGCAGAAACTGATGCACAGAAAGTTGCACCTGAACTTGAGGAAGAACTTCTTTATTGTGCGAGTTCCTGCACACTGGAACAGGTTGCCCAGAGAGGTTGTGGAGTCTCCCTCACTGCAGATATTCAAGAACTGTCTGGATGCAGTCCTGTACCCTGTGCTCTCAGATGACCCTGCTTGGGCAGGAAGATTGGACCAGATGACCCATTGTGCTTCCCTTCCAACCTTACCAATTCTGTGATTCTTTCCCTTCGAGTTTATCCTTATATTAAAACAATTTTCTCTGGCAAGAACTATATCGGTTTTACAGCACTTCATGGAAGCCTAGTCACATCATATTAATAACATTACTATACCCACAGTATTGCTCAACATATTAACTTCCTGTCTAGTGTATAAGGAGCTAGACAAGAGAACCAAAGCAGGAGGATATGAGTTCATCAATGAGTGTTTGACCTGAGCACGTTTTCTGCTGACAAAACTGCATATTCAACATTATAACCCAGAGCTAAATTTTATAGATTATAAAAGCTGTTTAGGAAGGATCAACTATGAAAGCTAAGAAAGCACACAGCTCCTGGGACATAATTTTTAATGGGGAATAAAAATTACATTAAAAATAGATTAAACACTCTTTCATTCAAACCATGTCCGCACAACTTGCCATCCAGGATTTCTAAAGATAAAGCGGCCTATTTCCATAACCTAGTTTAGACTGATTGAGTTTGTTCTCTATTATTCCAGACTGTATCATAGATTCACATGTCTGACTTTACATCACAGTGTAAATAAAATCAGTAAGTAGTCTACAGGGATGACCTTTGTAGCTTATGCTGTGGTAGTGTTCTGACAAGACTAGATAATAAAAATGTAAATAGCCTGATCTGGTATAAGTGGCACACCTCCAGATACCTACTGCCACAAACAATTTCACAGCACCATGTGTGAAAACTCAATTTCAATTCCAGCAAACTGACATTTGAAAAAAAATCTTCTTTCATCCTAAACCAGAGCAAAGACCTGAGACTTCCCAAGATGAAATGCCCTCCCTCAAAAAGCTTTGCCTGTCGATTACTTTGTCTCAACAAGATCAAAGGAAATTATTTGAACTTCACTGTTTTAAATTTCACAGGGCACTGTCATTTATATGATGAGACATTCTGTTGCTGCTTATGAAAATCCAGATGATAAAGTCAAAGGAAAATGCTTTGACCATTTCCAAGCCAAATTTTATATCCAATTCTAATATGAAATTTTGACAAAAATCAATACATTTCTATGAATAATTATTACATCAGCAAATCAGTATTTTCTACTCAAAAATTTATGTGTTGGACAAAAGGGTACCACATCTACCAACAGATAAGCTGACAGAGATCACTGAGATCACCTCTAGGTATGAACTCCTGTTTAACACAAAACTAAAGCACAAGAAAGGCTACGTTAACACTTGCATAGTTTGACACAGATTTTTCCACAACAGTTTTGAGGTCAGCAGCCTTTTTTTCATAATTTGCCAGTTTGGTTGATTTTGCACTTGACGTTTTTATGTTGGCTCTAGGAGTAAATGGCTACTAAAGAGGCAGTTGTCCTCTTTCTGTCCCTGACCCCTTAGACCTCAGTCTCATGCTCTTGCAATTTTCCTCATGCCAGACCTAGTGGCTGTGAACCTACACATGAATCAGTTTAACTGATGGAAGCAAAAATAGATAACTTATTACCAAATCATCTAGACAAAATGACTGACCCTGTGACCACATAACTGATGGATCTGACACAAGGAGTGGTGGGTTAAAGTTGGGTTCAGTGGGACTGATGCTTTTGGTACCAACTCTGTTAGAGCAGCTTAGTTGATCTGTCAAATCATGATTTTAGGCTGACGTGCTCATTTTTGCCTTGTTATTTAGAAAAGGGATACTGTCCGTCATTGTGGATAAAACAGCAATGAATACGATCCAATATTCTGCAGTTAAAAAGAGAATTGAGAACTCTGCTTCCTTGTCTGGCATCCCAGCCCTGGCAAGTGTGTGACTCAGTGTCCTCTGAAGAGAAGGAGCCCCTGCTCACTGAAGCAGAGGAAGCAGTGCTTTCCTGGCAGATGCAGCCTGTCTCACAGGGGGCACAAGAACTCAATATGCTCTCCCAGATGGAGACCTCCAATTTGATTGCTCCTGATCCGTTACCACCTTAATAGCAAACAAAAATAATTTCAGTATAGCAAACCTTCCTCGCATATGAAACAAAAACCCCACACAATCCCCTCTCAAGTGAGAGAGGAATAGGAATTCAAGGACTAGGAGTTCATAACTTGCTGTGCACATTTCACTAATTCAGCTAGGTTTCTTAAGTGTCCCAGCATGGTTAAATGATAGAGCAAGAGTTATCATTTTTCTAAAGCCCTTAAGTGTTTCCATACCTCACTGTTCTTCAAGCTGCAATCAGCATGGTTTCAAAAGCAATGCAGTTTAAACCTGGGTAAATTTAATTTGCCAGGTCAAGCAGCCATAAATACTCAGCCAAACAAATACACCAGTCAGCTCAACTTTATAGTTCAAAGGAGTTGAAACTCCAATTGTAATGAGAGGAATGGCGCTCTCCTCCACTCTTGCCATGATTGGCATTCTGCAAAAAATTATGTAAGACAGATTTCTAAAATAACCCATTAAAGAAATTTTTCCCTTTATTAACATCCCAGTGAGAGAGGGAAGTCTTGTTACAAATATACTTTTGGGTGATAAACATGATTATTGTAAAACTAGTGCTCATCAATCTAAATTTAATTAAATATTTGTAAGCAAAAATTATTAGCTTTAGTCCTTTATGAGGTCACTATCGAGCAGAAACAAGTTAATTTTTATGTCTTTTTCCCAAACATCTTTCTCTCATGTTTGGTTCGTGTTTTACCCTTAACTGTGAAATTCCAGAGTTTGTAATGTTCATGTTGTGAACGATAACAACATCCCAAATGTCTTTCTGTTTATATATACTCAACTTTGACTCTTCCTTGGCACATTTTAATTTGGGAATGTTCTTCTTGTAGAAGTCACCTTTTCTTTAATTATTACAAATTTAATACATGGACATAAAAGATCACAGAGCTATGGTGCTACATCATTACTTAAAAAAAAATGAAGATATGTAGGTTTCAACTTTCAGGCTATTTTCAGGTGTCTGACTTCTGGGTTTAGGTTCACCACATTCTCTAGCTTTTTCTGTCATCCTCCTTTCCTCCACCATGCTTCCCAACATCCCTGCAACAGTTGCTCCCTCCTGTATTCTCTGCTGAACTTTTGACATTGTTGTTACCATCATCTCAAAGATCATCTATATACAGAAGCTGAATAACAGTGTTTGTCTTCATGGAAGAAGAATGTCCAGATACTATCAACTGAGATGATGATTCCCTATGTTCTCACAAACCATTATTTTGGCTTAAAAGAGCTTAACTTCAGTCCTTTTGTCAGCAATGGGAAAAAAAAATACTTATTTTCAAGGGCACCTTCTGTAATATCACTGCATCCTCTATATCACTGAAAAAAAAAAGAACCACTTTGTAATATGACAGATCTCTTTTTTTCTCTTTAGATTTCTCTGGAAAGAACATTAGTTCTCAAACCTTGATGAAAAACAAACAGCAAAACTATGACTACTGATCATGAACACATTGCTTCAAGTGTCATCTGCACACAAAATCTCGGCAATTTTTAAGTAAGCATGGAGCCTGCACTAATCAGTAGTTGTTTAAGTGAACCTAAAGCTCCCAACACCTCTACAGGTTTTTATGTAACTAATGGGATACCCATACCCCAGGGTTCTCTTTTCTCACGTGAACATCTGATGATGTACATCTCTTTTCAACTGAATACTCAGTTCCCAATTACAAAACAATCTGGCAGACACTCTAACGGAAGGGAAATAACCTTCAGTGTAAAAATTAGTATAGCTTTCAGGAAACGATGCTACAGAAACCAAACCCTTTACACGGAAAAGAAATACATTTATCTAGATGGGAAATATTTCATCATATGTAGAACACATATTAGTGTATAAATATACATGTTAATTATCTAAAGTGTATCACTAGACACTTACATACACTTACTGTCCATGAAAGTAAGTGGACAGCACTACTGACTAGTGTCAAAAGACACAGAATATAATACAACAGATTCATTGCAAAGTCACATTCACTGATTCTAAACACCTCTTCTAGGACACCTCACCACCTATTTACCTAGTCTATACTTCATCAGTTTGCCTACAAGGATGTTTTGGAATGTAGTGTCAAAAGCCTTGCAAAAGTCAATATAACAGCCATTGCTCTCCCCTCATCTTTCAAGCCAGTCATATCATAGAAGGCTGTCAGGTTGATCAGGCATGATCTCCCCTCCATAAATGAATGTTGACTATTCTCAATCACTTTATTATCCTTAATATATTTGTAAATGGCTTCCAGATTTCCTCCACCCTCTTCCAAGGAATCATGGTGAGGCTGATCAGTGAGCAGTTCCCTGAATCCTCCTCCTTGCTCTTCTTGAAGACAGGATTGACATTAGCTTTGTTGCAGTCCTCAGGAACCTCCTCTGATCATCATGACCTTTCAAAGACAACAGACTGGCTTTGAAATTGTATCAGCTTGCATCCCATTAGGTTCCATGGACTTCTATACATGCAGTCTGTTTAAATGTTCCCTAACCCGATCATTCTCAAGGAAAGGTAAGTCTTCCTTGTTTCAGCCACTAGTGTCAGGGGCCTGTGATTCCCGAAGACAGGTCTTACCAGTAAAAATGAAGGTTAAAAGTAAGGCATTAAAGTAAGGCANTTTTTTTCCATGTCTTTTGTCACCTAGGCCCTTGCCTCATTCAATGATCACCTAATATTTTTCCTAGTGTTCCTACTGCTGTTAATGTGTCTACAGAAACCATTCTTGTTGTCTTTCACGCTCCTGTCAGATTCAACTCCAGATTGGCTCTCTGGCTTTTCTTACCCCATCCCTGTGAAATTGGGTAGTGCCCTCTACAATCCTCCTGGCCAGCCTGCCTCTGCTGCTTGCACCTGTTGTATTGGCAAGGGTCTTGTTTTGGGTTTTTTTCTTTGGATTTTTTTTTTGCTGTTGTTTTTTTTGTTGTTTGTTTGTTTTTGTTTTGTTTTAAATATTTGACTTTTGTCTGGAGCTCCTTATGCATCCATGCAGGCCTCCTGATGCTTTTGCTTACTTCACTGCATGTGAGGATCGCCTGTTCTCTAGCATTGAGAAGGTGGTCTTTGAATACCAATTAGTTTTCCTGGAGCCCTTTTCTCTTCAGAGTCATATCACATGTTATTCTTTCAAAACAGTTCCTCAAACAGGTTATAATCTGCTCTCTTGAAGGGCTATGATCATACTTTTTGCCTTGTTCCAGCTTTTCAGGATCCTAAAGATCCTGAACTCCACCATCTCATCATTGCTGCAGACAAGACTGCCCTGACCTTCACATTCCTTACGAGTTCTTCCTTGTTTATAAGTAGGAAATCTAGTAGAGTACATGCCCTCATCAGCTCCTCAATCACTTTTGTCAGGAAGTTCTCCTCAATGCATTCCAAAAACCTCCAGGATTGCTTGTGCCCTATTGTTCCTTCAGCAGATATTGGGATTGCTCATGTTTTCCCCATGAGTAGCAGGGCCTGCAAACATTAAGCTGCCTCCAGTTGTCTGAAGAAGACCTTATCTTCTACCACTTTCTAAACAAGTCATCTATAGCAGACAGCCACAATGATGTTGCCTATGTTGGTTTGTTCCCTAACCTTGAGCTCTTCACAGGCTCGTCATCCATTCCAATGCAGAGCTTCAAGCATTCCTGCTTCTTTCACTTATTAAGGAGAACTCCCCCTTCTCATCATCCTGGCCTTATCCTTCCTGAAAAATCCTTATCTATTCATTGTGCCACTCAGTCACTTGTACTATTGCACTATGTCTCAGTGATCCCAGTGAGATTACACCCCTGCAATCTTCTGATAGTTAGTAAAAAATATAAAGAACAACTTTTTCCTGCAGGTTAAAATATCCTATGCAACTGAATAGATCCTCTCAACCAACTAATTTTACAGAAGCAGGTAAAAGTAAAACCTACAAAACCGGTATCACATATTGTCAAATGCCAGTTTTAAACTTCTACTCAAATGCATAGTTTCCATTCTTGTTAGGATCTATAAGAATATGTCTTTAATATATATAATTCATCATATAAGGTTATAATATTGCTCCTCTGAAGAACATTCGTTTTCACCCAGAGAACTCCGTGCATTTACAGAACACAAAGCACAGATCAGTCTCAAATTTTTTCATTGAATTCCAAGAATGGAAGCTGCATGTCTTCAAATGTCTCTTAATGGATATAACTAGAGGTCTAAGGCTTGTAGTCATGGGCCATAAATGCCTACTATTGAGAAGGCAAGAAACTGGCATTAGCAGACAAATGCATGATGGGCAAATAAAATAATGAGACAATTTTGGCCAGTAGGAAGCTCAGCACACTAATATTCTAAGTGGCTGTCAAGATTATTGTAGGCACCAAAGAAAGCAAGAGCAAGAAGGCAGTACTTAAAAGGAAATTACAGGATGACTTTGCACAAAAGCTTATGGTTATTTACTTTGGGAGCAAATGGCAGTATGAAAACACACAAAGACCTAGATCCACAATGGTACACAGGCACTGTATGAGGTGGCTCAGTTCGTACTCACTTGAGAATCTGAGCTAGAATTGCTTACTTTATGATTTAACTTGTGGTAGTGATGTCTAAAACGAGGGAGGGTGGGAGAAGCAGCTATGCATAAACATATCACAAGGACAGGCAGTTAAGGTGGTTCCTTTTTTGGTAAGACGTATTCTGCATTGCCCTGTGGCTATAACATCACCTACTCCAGATAACATACTCTGCACAGCCCTGCTGTGAAGAGATAGTATTAAATTAGCCAATAAAGCAACAAGTTAACTCAAATTAGGTGTAGCATGTGTGATGAAACTGAACATTTGTAAGTATGTGAAAGAAAAGAAACCTCAAGGACAATAGATAGTAATAACAATAACAAAGCAATGCTGTTTCTTATGTGAAGGGTCTTAAGAGACATCAGAATCATCAGCTCCATTTTACAGTTAGAGAGCCTAACTTATTGAGGGGCAAACCAATTCATCTGAGCTCACTCACAAGGAGATTCCACTCTCTGGATCAGTGTCCTGTTCACAAGATATGATAAGGGCAAATCACCTGCAAGGAGTTGTCAAAAATGGAGACTATAGTCAAGGGAATTCTTTTCAGGTATTACTATGATGATAACAAGGAGGAAACATTTTCTATGGCAAAGTCAAGTGACAACTTATGCTCATGTCACTTAGACTCTGGAAAGTTCTCCCATCATGAGACCTTGAAGAATGACCCTCAGAAATACTGAAGATCAAGATGATATAGAGGGGAATGCAACAGGCACTGATTAATGCTGCCTTCCAGTAACTAAATACAAAGACTTCCTGTATGGCTGTGGTACATTTTAATCCATATATCTTAACTCTACCAAATAGACCTCTGGAATTAAACATCAGTATTTAAAACTTTATTTATTTATTGTTACATGACATTCACTATCCATTATAAACTTTGGTCCATTTCAGCTTATTCACACCTCCAAATCACCTCCCTGTTATCTCTTTTACTCATACTGTGCCTCAGAGTTGAGAAATGCTTTTCTCCTCTACATGCACCAGTTACTACAGCTGGCTGACCAGCCACAGATGTCTTCCACTCACTAGCCTGCCACAGGGTTGTCTCCCTTCTCCAGTCAAAGTGTGAAGTAAAGCAGCAACACTAATCTGAGAGGCTGGAACAGATGAGAAATTGAACTGATCAAAAATCTAAAGCATAAGCCAGGAAGTGTAAAAACACCCTCCCCTCCCCCCCGGGTTAAAACACACAATATTTAATCAATATTCACCAACCTCTATCAAGTCTTGCAGTATTTACATATTTGAATCACATGAGGAAGTACCTGGTAAAATGTGCAGCAGACAGCCAACTTTGAAGAAGGGTAAGTTGCGGTTGTTGAGTTTGGAGTTTAGGGGTTTTGTTTTGGGGTTTTGTTGTTGCTGCTGTTGTTTCCTAAGTCCAATTTTGCAAGGGGTTTAATTCAGTCTGTGTCTAACCCTTCACATATGTGACTGATCCTTCAGATTCCTACTAACCAGAACTGACGACTCAAAGCAGGCATGTGTTTTAATATCTTGCTGAATCAGGACCCGAGTTTTCCTGGAGGGAAAGATCAAGGTATTCTCCACAGCTCTTCCAAGAGGATTCTACGTAAGCTTTCAAACACTCTGTGTTACAGTACAGTAGAAGACCATAGTGAATCTAATCCAGCTTTCTGCAGCACAGTTTTTGTCCCCTTAAACTTTAAATGCAACAGCTGGAGTTGAAGCAGAGCACACCGTCTAGAAAGCCATTCAGTCTTGCTATAGAGAAGAGATAAACATAAGCCATATTCATCAAAAAATAAGTTATCTTCACCTAAAAACCGCTTGGGTGACTGATGCATAGCTACTGCACTGTACTGAGTTCTTCACCAATAGCCAAATGTAATATCTACTGTATGCTTTGCTTTAAATGGGATGTTTGTGTGATCTGCTGGCTTAAGGCTCAACTTCTTAGCATGTGCCAGTGCATAACAACATGGAAGGTGCGTGGAAATGGTTCAAAGCTGTGTCAGGAGAGGTTCAGACTCGGCATTAGGAAACATTTCTATACAGAGAAGGTGGTCAGACACTGGAACAGGCTTCCTAAAGAGGTGGTCAATGCCCCAAGCCTGTCAGTATTTAGGAGGCATTTGGATGATACCCTTAGTAACATAAACTTTCGGTCAGCCCTGAGTTGGTCAGGCAGTTGGACTAAGATGATCGTTGCAGGTCCCTTCCCACTGAAATACTCTATTCTATTCCAGACAGTCCTAAACCGGTCCTTTCTGAACTAGCCCAGAAACAGAAGAGAAGCAAGACGGGTGGGATGGAAATATAAGCTTTCTGTGTCTACAACCCAGCTTGGGCCCAGAAGAAATCTACCTGTACCTACAAAGCATTGTGATAAAAGATTTCTGCTAACTACTCTACAGACCCAGCCAGCTCAACACATGTATTGAGCTTTAAATTTTTACTCATCAAGCAGAGGCATAAAATCCTGTTGTGCTAAAATTGAATCACCTTTGGATGGCAGACCTTGTCAAGAAGGCAGTGAACAAATGTACCCAGACAGTTCCCAAGATGGAAAATCTAAAACAGCTCTGTCCTGTGCTGTTCAAGTCTCTACAAGTTTTCATGTCTCTCCCTTGTGCTTAATTTCATAATAGAAGCATGTTCCTGATGACCAGCACGAATTCTGATAGCAACGCAATGTCATATGTTGAGTTAAGGTTGGAGAGAGCAGTAGCCAGAGATACTGCTCAAATTAACTGCCAAAAAAACCCCAAACACCTACAGTCCACTCTAAGGCCGCCCTTGGTTCCTTCACAGGTCCATTGGAGACTGCAATGTTGAGGGAATGCACAGGTGCCAAGTGCTGGAGGCCTGACCTGGAGATTGCTTTCCTGCAAATTGGAAAAAAAAACAACAAACAAAAACAACAACAAATAAATGGAGTGTATATCCAGTATAATTACCCAACATAATTATCCACCCCACCCTTCTCCAGAAATCAGAAGAGGCAGTACAGCATCTAATTTCAGCTTGGGTGAAATGGTGCTTGAATGCCATCTCCTGCTAAAGCAGTTTAGGAAAAGAATAAAGTAATCTGATCACTGAAAATTACTGCTTAATGAAGATCGGTTACTCATCTGGCACTAAGCTGAAATATCATATCCAGTAGACTACATATGGTTCTGTTTTCCAGTTTCAGTGGAGTCCTCATTCATTACACCTATTTCTTACATACCAGCTGAACCTGCGGAATCAATGTATGCGTAATTCCAAATAGCCTTTACTGAATGAATGAAATAAAGACTTCATACAAAAAGTGCAACATCTGTTGCTTTTGCTAGGAAAAGTCATCCATTCAGCATCAGACTACATAAAACAAGACATGGGGATACCACTTAGTTGGGAACAGGAGTCATACACTACTACCTTTTTTGATCATATCAGCATCCCTCAAGGTATTACCGCTTCTTTTCAATTATATTCAATTCTATCTTTTTGGTCTGAAATCATTCTTACAGCTCTCGAGGCATAGATATGGCCTCCTTTAAAGGCACAGATGGTGATGACCAGAAACAGTCCTGGAGCTCCACAAGTGCCGACAGCATTATTCACTGCCTGTTTCCTTAGAGGCACCCAGCCCTGTCAGATCAGACTCAAATAGCAAGCCATCAGGTGGAAATAAATGCAGTACACTGCTGGCACAAAGCTCAGCTGCACTTGGACAGTAGGTTCCATAAAGCTTCGTGACATGATTGTGTTGTATACTTTAGCACCTGATGGTGGTGGCCAAAGCAATCCTACAGCTTCAGCTGCGGTGATTCAGAAGAGGACAAAAACATCTCAAGGAGACATCTCCTTTTGTAAGCCAAATATCCTCATCTCTGACAAAGTGAAATGACAGTCTGTTTGTGTAAAGTGCATTTTTGTGATACCGCTCCCACAGTGCAACAGCTATTTATAGCACCTCCTAATCTTGCCACTGTCCCAAGGCAATAAAGGTCAATTGAGCCAGTGATGACAATCCAGGTCAGCCATATGCTAAATAAATCTTTTCATTGTCCTGAAAAATATACAGTACAGTATATATCCACAGTAAAGGAGGCTGGAAGCCTCACTGATCACAGTGCACATTCAAAAAAACCTGAGTAAGCTGAATCAGGATCTCTTAAATTCCCTTTCCTGTGGGTAGCATAAACAACTCAGCACATTAACATCAGCCTCTGATCATGCAGTGCCCTTTTTCTACTTAACAATGTGGACATGACACTGTCAGTAAGGGGTTTTTCCAAAATACTTTGCATTTGACAAAAAGTCATTAGAGGAAAGGAGCCCAAGGAAAAGATTTTCACTACCTGACAATGTATCAGCAGAGAACAATTTAACAAGAAAGTTTTAATGCCGTATACGTCAGTACAACATAAATTCAAGTCTTCTCAATGACAGGATTAAGACCTTAAAGAATAAACCACAAGAAACTATACATTTAATTTATTTTTTAATATATTTTTCCAGGAAAGAGTGTCCAATATTTGGCAGACTCCTTCCATGCTGTTTTGGGTATCAGTTTAGTTATTAGTGCTTCCTATACAGAAGAGTACATGGCTTATAACATGGCAATTTGTTTTGTTGGAAATGGGGCAGCATCACATTTTCCACACTGCATCACTGACAGTGATAAAGCAAACCTACTTAGTCCTGCCCTCATAACAGAGGAAGGTAACATTCACTTTGTGCAAAGTAGTACTTAAGTAAAGGTGGCTGAATAATAAAGCATTAGCAATTAATTATTATTTGATAAAAAATTCCACCATTTTCAGCCAACACTCCTTAAAGCCTGTTATTTGTCAAGCAATAACAGTCTGCAAAGTTGCATGCATCCACTAAGAGAATTTACTAAAGCGAAGTCTGTGATGAGTGTTCCTAGGAACAAATTTATCTGACCAGCCTGAGGACAAGGCTTCCAGCTGGAAGGCAAATTCATCAGAGATTAAAAAAGTACATATGTCTACTGAACAGCTACAGACTTCTCAGCGTCAAGCCTTGGATATTGTTTCAAGTCAGAATTGGAGATGTGCAAGCCTCCTGCAGCAGAACCTGAGACTTGGCCCATGTTATTTTAAAAGTGAGCCGAGGCTGATGAGCCTTTTGGGGGAGATTTGGCACAGTTTCGTGCCAACAGCCTGCCCTTCCTCTGCATGCCAATCTGGATTTATGGCTTTGTCTGGAAAGCACACGAAACACAGGCATGACAATAATGCCTTTTTTGCCGGGTTTGTTTTAACATAAAAGCCTTAAAGCTATCTCAGGCATTGTAAATTTGCATGAACTGGTCAGAAGCAACCCTTAGGCCCACATGCAGGCTAAAAATGCCTACTTTTACATAGCTTCTTATCAGAACTTTGTCTCAGAACAAAGAGAAACACAGTGTCAAAACACACTGCATGCACCACAGAAGCCTTTCCCAGAAAAAAAAAAATATGAGGAAAGGTGGTCAAGCCAAAGAGCTAGCACATGGCCTTTCAATAAGTGTAAAGCAGACAAGAGGCAGGAAAATGGAAGAAAGGGAAGGTAGCACAAATCTGGTAACACAGCAGATGTTGAGTATCCAGGTGATCATCTCATATTACTTTAACTAGCAGATTACACCATCTGGCATTTTTCCAATAGTAAGGTAACACGAGTGGCTTTTAGTTATCTATCCCAGCAACTTCATCTCCACTGTGCTGAGTGCATGAATGAAAACATAGGCTCAACACGCAGCCTTTCCCATACAAGCAAAAGTAATCACTGTTCCCCTGATAAGAGACAGCCAAAAAAAGTGAATCTGTGCTCTCATTATATAATTCCATTTGTCAGACTACAAAATCCACAATTTTGTTGAAATGGGCACACCAGTCATCTTGCTGATGTAGCAACCAAGAGCAAGAAAATGCCGCATCAGTAATTTGTAGTAGATGTTATTATCAACTTAGCTAACACACCACCATTGTGAACAAGCATGGGTGCACATACATGTGTATGTCATTAAACATACAACAAACAAAAATATCTGATACTAATTCCATAGTTGATACCATTAAGGAAATTCTTTAACAGAGCAGTTGGCTGTCCTAGAAACCAAAAGCAATCAGACATTCAAGCTATTCAAGTATACTAACTGTATGGGTTTTTTTAAAAAAACATTACTTTTTCTTTTTCATTTTGCTGAAAAGTCAAGCGAGACTCAACTCAAGTATTAGATCAAAGGATACATATTTTATTAGGGGGGATTTGAGTTTACATCTGAGGCTTTGGCTTTACTGAGTCTTTTCTTCCACATAAGGAGCAAATCCTCCAGTGAGTTGTTTAGATGGAATCGTTATGCCTGAATCCTCAAAGACCACAAAAGTTAATTAGTCATTAGTACACAGCTCATTTAAGTGTTAGAAAATTCAATTTGAAAAAGAAAGAGTAAGGTAGTGCTGCTCATGGTTAACAGACCTAAGTGTCATTTTAGTTGCCACTGGTGTTTGAGTTGCTGCCTTTCCAGGCTGGGGTTATTACCCTCCTTTTCACAGGGGCATAAGTTACCATTGGGGTAGTCTTTCAGCAGCAAGATTGAGGCATCATAAAAATGCAGACACTGGCTTCCACAGATCCTATGGGTAGGACATCTGCCAGCAGAGTGATTTTTGGGGGTCTTTTCTCCAAGCTGATCTAGATATTTATTAAGAAAAGAACAGTCATTTGTATAACAATGTTTAAATTACAATAGCTCTGCTTTTCTTTGAATATTCAGTGTAGATAAAACCCATGCCTGCCAGCTCTCAGCTTTGCCAATCACAACTTGAAAATCCCAGTACAAGGCCAGACAGTACCTGCGTGCTGTACGAACAATTTATATGCACACAAGTTTATTTGGAGGTGGTGTTGATTCCTGCAATTTGCTGCTTATGAAAGCCATGAACAAAATGTAATGGCTAAACTCTAGCATTATTTAAGTTTTCCCTGTGCATCTCCGCTAAATGTTCAGCGCTCCTACAACCTGCTGTTCCAAGCTTGCCCTCTGGGCACATGATGTCCTCCTTTAGAGTGGACCACAAGGCAGTGAATATTTCACTGCAACATTATAGAACATTTTAGGTTGAAAGGACCACAAAGATCACCTAGTTCCAATCCCCCTGCCATGGGCAAGGACACCTACCACTAGACCAGGTTGCTCAAAGCCCCATTCAACCTGGCCTTGAACACTGACAGGGAGGGGGCAGCCACAGCTTCTCCGGGAAACCTATGCCAGTGTTTCACCACCCTCACAGGAAAAAATTTCCTAATATCCCATCTAAAACCACTGTTTCAGCTTAAAACTGTCACCCCTTGTCCTATTGCTACATGGTTTTATAAAAACTCCCTCTCCAGCCTTCCTGTAGCCCCTTCAGGTGCTGGAAGACTGCTCTAAGGTCTCCTCAGAGCCTTCTCTTGTAGAGGCTAAACAAGCCCAACTCTCTCAGCCTGTCTTCATAGCAGAGGTGTTCCAACCCCCCGATCATCTGCATGGCCCTCCTCTGGACTCGCTCCAATAGCTCCATGTTCTTCTCGTGTTGGATACTCCAGAACTGGACACAGTACTGCCGGTGGGTTCTCACAAGAGCAGAGTAGAGGGGGAGAATCAACTCCCTCAACCTGCTGGTCACACTACTTCTGATACAGCCCAGGATATAGTTGGCTTTCTGGGCTGCAAGTACATGTTGCTGGCTCTTGTTGAGCTTCTCATCAACCAACAACCCCAAGTCCTTCTCCTTGGGGCTATTCTCAATCCATTCTCCACACAGCCTCTATCTGTGCTTGGGATTGCCCCTACCCAGGTGCAGGACCTTGCATTTGGCCTCATTGAACTTCATGTGATTTGCAGGGTCCAGCTCTCAAGCCTGTCAAGGTCCCTCTGGATGGCATCCCTTCCCTCCAGTGTGTCAACCACACCACACAGCTTGGTGTTGTTGACAAACCTTCTGAGGGTGCACCTGATCCCACCGTCCATGTCGCTGACAAAGATATTAAACAGCGCAGGTCAAAAAAATCTGTCTGGTCCAGTATCCTATTTCTGACAACAGCCAGTGACAGGTGCTTAGAGAAGCAATGGCACAAATTGGGTCATCCTTCCCCTGACATACTCCAGTCCCAGCTTCCAGTAATCAGTAGTTTAAGGACTTCCTGAGCTGGAGGCTGCTTCCAGACCTTTGTGCTTAATAGCTTGTAATGGGTCTTTACTCTAGGAATGTGTTGGTCCTTCCCTGAACCCATTTATACTCTTAGTCTCCACAGCAGCCCATGTAATGAGCTCCACAATTAAATTATGGGCAGTGTAAAGTACTTCCCTCTGTCTGTTTTAAAAATTCTGCTTGATAATTCAATTGGTGTATCATATTGTGAGGAACAGCAAGTAATCATTTGCCTCCCTACACCTTCTGCGATTTTATGAATCTCTATTCATTTACCCCTTCATTCACCCTTCCCCACACCAAGTAGAAGCACCCTAGATGGGTTAGGCTTCTGCTGATACTGAAGCTGTTCTATCTTTGTCAACATTTCCCAGCTTGATTATATTTTTTTGAGGTAGGAGTGTCAGAACTAGAACAAATATTCAATATCTGGCAGTACCAGAGGTTTATCAGTCATGTCACCATGCTTTCTTCATTGTTCTCTTTTTGCCCTCTCCCTCATTCTGAGCCTTTTACTTGCCTTTTTATCACTGTGAGCACCAAATTAATCTTTTCATAGGAGTACTCACAGTATTCAAAAAAATCCCTTTCCTGACTATAAAGTCCAAACTTTAAAACTCCCCCCATGTGCATTATTTTGCCTTCAAAAGTCTCACATTTCAACTGCAATTTTCTGTAGTCAGTCAACATCATAAGATCTTTCTGCAAATTTTCCACAATCAGCCTCTGCCCGCCCCAGCTCACTGTGCAGAGCAGCAGCAACCTTTACCCCCCCACACACACACACTTTGCTCCCAGTGAGCAGCACTGCTCCCTTCACAGATCCCCAGTGGCCCACATCAGTAAATTCCTAGGTAAAACTGAAGATCATCCGCTGATTGCCAGCCACCCCATTGCTTACTACTGTCATTCAAACTGTCATTTAACCACATGAAGACCATCCCTTTTAGCTCTAGTTTCTGTACAAAAAAAATTTCCTACCTTACTGCAAGCTCTCTGGAAGCCTGCGCACAGTTCCCTTGGCCAGACCACCCCAGTTCATGGGCCTTGTGCCTCTGTCAGCAATTTCTGTCAGACTGAAGTCTTGGCTTCCTTAGGAA
This sequence comes from Aegotheles bennettii, assembly GCA_013398125.1. Lineage (NCBI taxonomy): Eukaryota > Metazoa > Chordata > Aves > Caprimulgiformes > Aegothelidae > Aegotheles > Aegotheles bennettii. The sequence goes on along the minus strand of VZRW01001970.1, from coordinate 27,462 downwards.
AAGCTGTGCTGGCTCTCCTCCAGCACGTCACATTCAGCGGTGCCTTTACTAATCCTGCATCTTATCAGCAGCTCTACCAGTTTCTCTGATTAATACTTGCTGCGGCCTTACCCCATCAGCACTCTGTGAGCTTCTATGGGACAACCTCATTTCTTTAGGACTGGAGCTGGTTTAAGGGAGCTATTATAAAGCCCTCTCAGCAATTTATTATTTGAATTCCATCAGAATACTTAGCCAAATCAAATCCTAGTGATCAGTTCTTGGTCCTTTTGTCAATGTGGTCTTTAGCCTCTTACACTAACCTTCTGATATTCCTTATGTTCATCCATGCAAACAGCAGCTCAGCCTAAGACACTCTGAGGCACCCTCAGCAGTGAACGCTGATGCAAGAAATTCAATTAGCACTACAAGAAATAGACTGTTCAAAACTCCTTGTGATATATTTGCTTACGCACTTATCATTGCGGGTTGCCCAGGGAACCAGGATATGGAAAACCAGAGATTTGGGTAACCTCTCAGCCATTCAACACCAGCATCTTTAAGACCGCAACAGATCTTTCTTTCACCTCTCTCAACACCTCACCACACAGACCAGCTTGATAAAAAAATTCATGGAAACTTGCACATCTCCATGAAACACTGCAGCTCTACGCAGCTGTGACCAACTCTACTTTTGGCCTCAAGCCCAGCCATCCTGCACCAAATAGGTATCTCATGTCCACTAGAAACCAACCTGAAGACAATGAAACAGATTTCCTCTGACAATCTTATCAAGTACTTCAAACAGCAACACCAGAGCTGAGAGGTAACTACAGTACACCAGCTCCCTAAGTAAGTTCTGGTAGAAACATTCAGATCTAACACATTAAATACCGTATTTTGCTTGTATTGACCACAGCCACCTGGTCTTTCTGCGACTATCTTCTTGACTAAAGTAACAAATCCAGTAGAGACACAAGTAATACACAGGGAATATAAAAGGAATTAAGAGGCAAAGCAAAAGGAGCATAAGACCTCCAGAAACCTTGATCAGGATAAGAGAGGAAGAGCCTCTACCACATCATGTTGTTTCTTCCGAGTCAAAGAAAAAGACAAATTCATGTGGAGTTCTCCAAGCTCCTGTCAGAGCTCAAATTTATATATGTTCACATCATTAAAACCTTTCAAAACTTTTTTGTAATTCTATCCAATATGCATCCCCTCCACAATCATCTTTAAATTCCTATTATTAGGATTTTCACCTTTCATCAAAAGAGTTAAAGTTGAACCCACAACTGAATTTTTATATGACCCTTCTACAGAATAGAAGGCACCTGAAAGCCTTGATCTAGAAAAATCTTTAAATCCTTGGATTAAAACATTTTGAGTGAGGTTATGTTAGGACAGAGATTGGCATAAGGATTTGGAAGCTCACATTTCAAATATTCTGGAATCAATCAAGTAACTGGGATGGTAAAATTTAATCACTGTCTTTCCAAGTAAACAATGAGAAAAGCTCTAGGGAACTCTGAGCATAAATGATTTCCAGCTGCACCACAGACTGGACATCAGCATTACAGAAGATTAATAGTTTTTACTATTTCACAAAGCAAAGGAAGTCTGAATGTGAAATATTTTCATGACAATACATTTGATCCAGACAAAATCATAGGATATACAGAAGCTGTGTTCTGTAGTACAAATGTAGACAAAAGTGATGACAGCAAATTGGATAGAATGACCACAGTATGATCATGCCATTTAATTATTTTTTTTATCATATGCTAAAATAAGATATACTAATCTTCAAAAAGGGTACAGGTATTCTTTGTCACTCTACCAACCAGAAAAAGAAAAATATTAAGGTCTGTTTTCGGGGTACTTCTTGGTGGCATCAAACAATCTTTATTTGATCTGGAAGATAAAGAAAGGGAAAATAAAACGATATCATATAGGGAGAGAGAGAGAGGGAAGGAGAGCTAAATCCCCAGTAGTTCAGGATAGCAAAGAAAAAAAAGTAAGAGAGTTATTTTTATTTTTTAACATTAGTCTTGGAAATGTTTTCTTGCTTCTCAGATGCTCGCACATTGTTTTCAAAAATAACCTAATTTAAGGTAATTTCTGCATCAGACCAGGATCCTCTGTTGGAATAAGCTATTTACACAAGCTGAAATGTCATTACCATTCAAGAATTATATGGTCTCACACAAACTGTATAATGAAGTATTCTGATTTTCTTCTTTTCTACAAATCAAACATGTACCCTGCATTTTTTCACTGGAAGCTTCAGAGTTGTCTCAAATGTGGATTTTTTTGAACCTATTTCCATGCCCCTGAATTGTTAAGTGTTCTTTTCTTTGTTTGTATAGTCTCTCTTCCTTGAAAATGAAAAGTCAGAAATTCTCACCATCTGCCTCCACACCTTTTTCCCCCATTTTGTTTCCATTTAGCAAACAAGGGTCTCACAGGGGTTAAAAATAAAAGTCTTCTATTTCTGATTGTGCAAACAAAAACTGACAAAGGCAATGAAGATCCATACTCATTAGTCAAGCAAAAAATACTCCAAGAGTTGTTGGAATATTCTATTTTATACTAGAAGAATTTTGTTACCAAGTACTGATGCACGAATCAAAAGCTCTTCCTGCCAGATGCACAAACACCTAGGACTCAAGGAATGAACCAGAACAAAAGCAAGCTTTAAAACAAACAAGATTTTCTAACAACAGATTTTGAAAGCACACAGAGAGAAAAATATTCTATGTCCTCTGAAAAACAAGTTAGACCTTTGAATTCCAAATACAATTTTTACAGAAAGAAGAAAGTCTAGATCACAGATCAGGGGAGGGAGTTCAGGCTTTGCCTGCATAATTCTTGGGGGTGGGGGAAGAGGAGGGAAGACTATATTTACTTTTTATAAGAGTGACACTTGAAAAAGGCAGATAAGTAAAACTACCATTCAACAACCAAATAAATTCTATTTTCTCTCTCAGGAAGGAAGCCCAGCAACTGAGATAAGACAAAGCTTTTGTCCCCTACCTTTTATCCCCAGGACTGTATGAGAGACTGAAATAGGAAAAAAAAAAAAAACAAAAACAAAAAAACCCCCAAAAACCAAACAAACATTCAACAAATGTCTTTTTCTTCTCATTCCTCACTACAAAGGCTGTACAGTTCAAAGGTGCATACTGCTGTGCTTAGAAAATCTTGTTTTGAACACCTGAAACAACAGGCCCTTAATTCCTCTCACGGCTGGCAGCTGCTAGGGTGGACAATTACTACCATGCTACAACCACCTGCACCTTCGTCCCCTTCATATCAGTTGCTGACCCTCTTCCATTCTTCTGGCATGGTTTGCGTGCACCAGACTAAGTCACAAGGGAGCAGCTGCATATCCACCACTTCCAATTCCTCTGTTTGAAACCAACTGGAAAGGTAGAGCAGAGGGTAGAGAAAGAGGATGTATTGCAGTAAAGAGAATAGGGGGTGAGGAAAATAGAAAAGCAAGTGATGATTCCCCAGAAAGTCCATGTAGCAACCTGTTCCTGCAGGACCCCAACCCAAAGCTCAAATTCACTCAAAAGGTTTTGATTACTTTTAACAAGTTTTAGGATCAAAGACCAGAGGTCTTCGGGATAAATTTTCAGATCTTTACACAAGCCAAAAAGCTAAAAAAGAATGGGGGATCCAAGTAGAAAATATAAATTGTAATAAATCCTTCCCCTCTCCCCATCACCAACAACTGACTGGCAGTTCACAAACAAGGAAGAAAATTACACCTGATGTGACAATATTCCCTCTTCCTTCAATGCACAGAAAGCAGAAAACTTAAGAAACCACTTAAATAAACTTCCAGAACTGAAGAAACAGAGCAGAGCTTTAGTCAGAGGTACTAACCTCAGAATACCCAGTGTTTATAAAACATGAGTTCATACTCATTTAGCCCTGAATAAAACATGAGTTGTCTACCAAAAATACTTACATTCAAAGCTTATTCTTGATTATCAACTTTGGAGTTACGCATAACCATTCAAAAAAAAAAAATAGTCTCCCTATACCGAACTTTAACATTTCTGCCTGGAGGAACATCTCTTATCAGGTTAAGAAGACAACATCGCCTGTGTCATGCAACAAAACAATTGTCACTAGCATTGTGTTGAGGGCCTGCTGCCTTCAGCAAGCCATGGCCACAAAAATGGTGCCGCAGGGAGGATCTAAGGCACTCGCAGTCAGGGGCGAGATTATTGCACTCCCTCTCAACCCCAAGGGACAGCTATTACAGAGTTGTTCCTAGGTCTGAGTCTTGGAATAAGACAGCTTTCAGAGAACACCAAGACAGAAAAGTTCAGGAGGTACATCGGCTAGAGCAATGATTTTCATGGCTGAGAAGAAAGTGGAGATCTTCAGCAGTTGTCAGCACCTCCGCTGGATCTAATTAAAGAGATGCTGTAACTGGAGTCTCTATATTTATTTTTTTCTTTTGGAAATAATTTCAAAAATGCTCAATTTTTCTCATGATCTGCCCTTGAAATGGTTTTTTTATTTTTCATCTAAATTCTGTTAAAATATACATATGGGGTTTTTTTTTCCTCCCTGTTGACTCACCAGTTGTATAAAAGCAGACTATAAAAAAAAAAGCACAATACAAAGCACTGTCAAATGCACATAAGCAAACAGCAGGGAGGAAGGAGATTTATCTTTTCTCTAATTTCTTTTCAGCTACAGTAACACTATGTGCTGCTTCTGTGTTGCCTCTACAACTTCAGGAAAAGACACTCTAAGTTGCTGGTGATCCTTTAGGGTCAGAAAAACCCTCAGACACCATGACTTGACAGCAGCCTTCCCACTTCAGCCCACTGCAAGCTGGAATAGAGCTGGACATTAACATCATGACAGGACATGTCACACTACTTTGACATTATTTTAATCTGAAAGAGATTCTGAGAGTACAAAAGGGACCCGTAATGCTACCCTCTTAGCACTTGTGTTGGTGTATCATTTATTTCTGGAGTCATTTGGAGAGAAATACTAATTTGAAAGTGAGTCCCTGAACAAGACCACCATGTGTTTGAAGGAAAATATTATCTGTTCATTCACTGGTTTTGTTATGAAAGAATAAAACCAGCTTCTGAGGCTTATTTTATCAGTGAGCATTAAGATGTGAATATAACTGACAACATGGGAGATTAAAATCCTTTACCACAGAATTACCAGAGCAAAAAGTATCAACTGTACAAACATCCTGCACATCTCGACCCTGGAGCACCTCGCCCTCTGCCCAGAAATAACACTTGTAGTGGTGAGAAAGTAGGTCAGTCACCAAATTCTATCCAACTTTGACCTCATCTTAAGGCTTTTAAACTAGGGAGCCAAGTGTGTTTTTCTTCCTGCACACAATAAAATACGCATCCCCAAAGATTCGGCCTGTGTGGGAATACTGCCTCTTTTTACAGGGACACACAACTGAATAGCCATTATATCATGGTGTTTTCAGTTGGAACTAACTCTTGCTGGATTAAAATCAGCAACAGAAAGTGGACTGCTCGTCACACCTTAAACTGTCACATTCTCCAAATACAGCGTTATTAAAAGAAAGAAATCCAACTCTGAATTAAAACTAAGTAGCACTTTTCTTGAAAACTTATTTCATTACATGAGCCACACCAAAAGCACAGTAAGGTACAGAAATAAACTTACTGTATTTTTCCCTCTGCTTATTTTAATGTTGTATCACCTGTTCAAAGAGATACACACAAAGAAACCATTGCTTTAGATAGTAGCCGTCTGGTGGATGAAACAGAATTATCATTGCTATAACAAACAGGCACAAAAATATCCCAAGAGCCTTTTATTGCTGACAAATACAGAAGATGCCCATCCAGGTTGCCCTCTGTGAGCTCATTGCACATGTGCAACTCAGGAAAGATAAAATCTAACCTTCTCTTAGTATGGAAATCCAAACAGCTTTAGAACATCTGATCCAGTGAGATCGTAATATGTATGTTTAAAAACACCCAGGTGCAGGATGACTAAGTTACTTAAGGTTACTTCTTAAGTCACTTTCCCAGCACTCAGAAATGCACTGAATCGCTGGGTCTTATGCTGATTTTTGTATTACATCTCCTTTTAAAAGAGAAAGAAATTCTTCCTCCACACTCGATCCTGTATATCCATTGAATAAATAAAGCCTTCACAAAATACTAATTAAGAGACTGTGAGAAAAGAGAGGTGAGAGAATAAATATTTTGGAATAGAGTGCTATTGAAATAGTATCATTGCCTTCCTTCTAGGGCATTTTCCTCAGCAGAGGTAACAGCACAGCTCAACCAAACCAACCTGCCTGCCTGGGGACCTGACCCACAGCATATGAGTCACTGAGGAGGAGTATGTGAACAAGGCTACATGCACACCCCCAGTGTGCTACTGAATCAAGCTGTTCCAGCTTCGTTCTTGTAGCTGCCTTTACCAGAGCAGAAGGACAGAGTGAACACAGTGAAGAAGAGAGAACATGAACAAATGCCACATAACAAAAGATAGATAAATCATGAAATTTTAAGGAAAGCATAAACAATTTCTGCTTTAGCCAAGATTAAAATGTAATTTTTAGTATTGATTCAGGTGAACATAATCAGTCACTGTTGGTGATGGGGGAGATGCCCACAGAGGAACTGGACTGCTAGGACAGACAGATGAACTGCAGTCCAGAACCATTAACAGCAAAAGTGTGGTGCTGCGGGTATAGCTGTCAAAGAGTTCACAGGCCAACACATATACAACAGCAATGGGGAGTGTTAATCCAGTACTTCCAAATTTTGCAAAAAACATCTAACTGGCAAAGTCGGTACGCCCACCAGACCTATCCTTGCTGGTTACCCTCACAGCAGGCTGCCATGTCAACTCCACAGTCAATGCTACTTCCCAGCAGCTGTATTCAGGATTTCAAGGCATGAAGTGGTAGTGAAAAGGTTAAGGAAAGTTCTTACAGAGACAAATCCACCAGGGAGGCAATTGTAACTACCCAGTAGATTCCTCGTAATTATAGGCTGGTAAATTCTATAAAGCAAATATCATGCTAAAGTTCTTGCACAGGTAAAGTGCTGGGCAGCAAAAGACTAAAAAAAAAAACAAACCAAAAAAACCCACCATGCCATCCTTTCACCCTATATTTTTTTCAGTACCTTCTCTGTTCCCTGAAATGAATCAAGATGCCCACCTCTCCCTAATACTTGAACCAATGAGCAGCCTTGCCAGGAACAAGAGACCAGATCCTCAGCTGGTGAATATGGTGTAACTGGCCTTCAGTGAAGCAATACCGCTTTGTATCACTTGAGCGATTATCCACAAATTAAGTGTTCTTAACTGACCAACAGTAACCATTTTTTTAAAAAGTAATACCAAGTAAAGACCAAATAAAAAAAAATTAAACATTTTCAGGGAAGAATAAAAAGAACAAGAAACCTCTCCCATTTCCATTGCTGTTGGAAACCACAGCAAGAGAGAACTTCTATAAACGATGAGAGCTAATAAAATTATGACCCACACCAAAAAAAAAAACCAACCACGGAACAAAGACAAATGCTTTGTTTACCGGAGAAAATTACACTACTTCAACTTAAATGAATTTTAAACTACTTTAGTCTTACTAGCGCAAATCAGAATGTGGAAATAATTTCCTCTTAATAACACCTTATTGTGATTGAGGTCAAATCTGTGCCCCTGGGACTTAAGGCAACCTAAAAAAAACCCTAAAAACAAATCTACTAAAGGAGTGCCTACAGAAGAAGTTGTAGGTGCTCTGAAGTCATCCAGTTCACATCAATATGTGAATCAAGTGTAAACTCCCCACTTAGTAAAGCTCCAAGAAAAACACAACAGTAAATTGTGTACAACAATAAAAAAATCACAAAATCTACCATGCAATAAATAATAAATCAGATCCTCACAGGTCTTCCAGAACCTCCATCTATTTTGTTATTCTGATTGCTTTGTTTTTTAAGGCATCTGGTTGCACAGAGCAATACTGAAACCACAGCCCATCCATAATGCAGCAATGCCTGCCTGAATTTGCAGAGAAACTGATGCATTAATTTTGGTTATAAAAGGGTCATGATTCACATGCCAATGACATTACCTCAACACTGTTGACAATGCACTGCTAATCAAAGCGTACAAGAGATGAGGCTGAATACCTACACAGCCTATTAGAGTGACGGATCATTTTAGGTAGGCTTTTAAAACAACATTGCTGGTAGCAACAATACTGTAAGCTTCATTTTCTTCACAGGTCGGGATTCAACTTTCCAAAGTTGAGAAATGTTACATTAACTGATGAAGACTGTAATTCCATCTGGGGGAACACAATAAACTTGAGCTTTGTTTTCATGGTCTAGCATGTCACCAGAAACTTTTGCTGGTGTTATACAAGTACCACATGCAGATGAGAGTGTACTACCTCATCAACAAAGTGTTTCAGTTTTTCCAGAAGTAGCAACAGAAAAACAAAGAACAATTGAACTTTGCGAGAAACTATTTGTTCTACCTTATGAGTTAATTTATAATGCCAAAATATACTATTAACTAGCGTAACAGTTTGTTTGTAACTTCATTTTAAAGTCATCAGTAACCAAAACATCTTTCCAGCACTATATATAGTGAAATTTAATTTCTACAGATTTGTTCATATTGTAGATTTTAAAATGCATTATAAAGCAGGGAGTAAGTCATCAATATGTAGATTTGAACCAAAAGAGGTATCTTCCTCAGCTATAATTTGTCCCCACAGAGCTCTGGATTTCAAAATCAGCTTTGATGAGAGCAGCTAATATTTTCATCAGATGCTGAGGATTAGGATTTTATTTTTTTTTTTTAAATAGAAATGAAAGGCATTTGCCATCACATCTCATCCAAATGACTGCATCCTAAATTTAGAGCAGTATCTTAACCTTCTAATCTATACAAGAACTTGTCCTGGGATCACAATCACTTTAGTGTCTCCATCTTCACAGGCTTGAAATTCAAATGAGAAGGAAAAGCCCTAACAATAGTTTTCTGATAAATACTTCTAGGGAATACCTAGGAGAAGGGAGGATGTTTTTATTCAACACTGTCATACATATGGTCTTTCTCACTACCATTACGTTCTTTCAAAAGTCACCTGAAAATGGACTTACTATTGACTCACCAATTGCAGAGCTCACCAGTCTCATTTTTCTCCATAATTTCATCTGACAGAGACATTCTCAAGAAAATGAGGCCAGAGTCTATACAAGGGGAACCAGACTGACTAGAAGTTTGCAGATAAAGTAGGTTTCCCAGAAGTAAGAGTTCTGACGCAGGTGCCCTTAGCCTCTCCCTGCAGTCCTCACATTTAGGAATTTCGTCTGTCGCACTGAATATCAAGTGACAAGACTGGCGCTAGTCCCCCCAATGAAAGATTTCCCCCCAGACACCTACCCACCCCTATCTTTTCATAATTTTTAAGAGCTGCCTAACACTGAAGTAAATGCAATTATGCTTGCCATCTTTGGTTCAGCTCCATATGTGATGTCCTACATTCAGGGAGCTCAAAGTGGAATTGTTACCTCCCTTCACTAACAAGGTTCAGAGAGTCAAGATGTGACTTTGTCAGATTGCAGTATAAGAGGAGAAATCAGATGGAAACAAAAATTAAAGCCAATGCTGAATCCAAAGCCACCTCTCTGTTCTCATCTTACTATTTATAAGTGATACATCATGCAGGTAATCTTGTCACATTTTAGGTTTAATTATCTGTGCTGCTCCTTTGACACTCTGGCAAGGGGCATTTATATATGTCAATGTTCTCATTATGCCAGACAGGTTAATATTTGCAATTGGAGAGAGTTATCATAGAATGGTTTGGGTTGGAAGGGACTTTAAAGAGCATCTAGTTCCACCCACCCTCCATAGGGGGCGTTTCGAAGAATGTGACAGAAGTAAAAAAAGTTCAGATGCAGAATAAACAGAAACAGCTTCTATTCCAGTGGAGAGAGAAAAAGGTTGTTTTTAAAATCAGAACAGGGATTTGACTCAGATGTGGAAACGATCTGGTGATTTGTAAGAAGCAAGGAGATGTAGAGATGTATACTGTTAAAAATCTTTGGTTGAACCAGGTGTTATCTAAGACAATAGGTACATTATGATCCACATAGATTGGATCAGTATTTTATCCCTCAATTTCAGTAACTGTTTTAAAAACTGTAGTTTCCTGTGTCACTAGTTAAGCCTTTTTAACCATATTCCTTACTTTGCCTTTTGTTCATTCCATCTTTCCGTGCACTGTCCATGGCACCAAGTATGTTATAAAGTATTTTATTAGTCTTTTGCAGTAAATATACTATAAATACTTAAAATACAAAATATGTATCAAGCCTGACTTATATTTAAATATTCATTTATAATATCATGTGTCTCATACTAAATGGCTACAAATATTGACTGCAGAAAAAAATGTCTGTACAGTTACTGATTTCCTTTGACACTAAAAAATGCAAAAAAACCCAACAAACCAACTCCCAAAAAGTCATAAGACATAAATCTTGCACTAGGAAACCCATGATTCATAATAATGAATTAGAAAAGTGTTTTAGATTACCTTGTTCATCTAGCATTTGAAGTAGAACTAATACTTCCAATACCTGTTCAGGGATTTATCTTGTCTAGCTATGACGTTCAAGTGGTGAGTGTCCCATCACTTCCCTTGGGAATCTAACCCACAGAGTACCAGACCTCTGGGACAAATTCCTGGCTGCTGTAAACTGGTTTAGTTCCATTGGCTTCAGGGTAACTAGGCTGGTTTTTCACCAGCTAATATATCATTACAGGATTACAGAGCACAGTTAAATGTCATTTTTATAACTGTCCACCTCATTTAACACAATACCTCTTAGAAGATTTCAGCTGCAGGCTTCTTTGTTTCAAATGCTTAAACACAAGAGAAAACCCAATAAATAAATTACTTTAAAGATTCCAAAGCCATTTTCCCATGTTTCCATGGAAATGGGGACCTCACTCCTTTAACCAAGATGACAGTAATGATCAGGTATCTGGAGTCACACAAAAGAGAGAAAGAGGACAGAAATTACCAGCTACTCAATGGTGTGTCAGTCTTGAGCACAACCTCCCCAGTTAGGGGTAGGACTTGACACCACTTTTGCAATCACAAAGCTTCAGCAGAAACAGCTCTCATGGTGTTAGAACAGAGGAGAGTTGCTGTTTTATTTTTAACCTAGCTTGCTAACTAAGTTAGCTAACTATAGAAGTAAAACAAATAAAACAATGTCATCACCATCTGAGGGAGGAAGAGGAGGAGGAGAAAGAAAGAGCAGCTTTAATAAAAGCAACACTTATAAATGTGTTGCTGCGCTCCAGCCCCCTCGCAATGTGTCTGTATCTCAGTTTTATCTAGCTCTGCCAGCCATGGACAAGTGTCAGGGACTGTAAAGGATCACTCTAGATTGCTATGTTGGAGATTATCAACATTACAGCATGAGATGAAATCAAAAATCATGGCTTTACTGAGCTTGGCAAGTATACTGTTACTAGCTATTGTTCTAAGAGTGAGTGGAAATTAAGCAGAGGTGTGAAATGACTTGTCCAGGTTCAGTCTTTACCAAGGTGAAGACAAAGGAGCCAGGTTTCCTTGAGACCCTCATTGCATGTCTCAGCCACTGGAGAGCACTGCCTCTGTGCAGTGCTGAGAAGATTTCCAACCTGGCATATCAAAACCATAAGTGACTTGAGTCACATCCCTTCTTCATTCGTGTCAAAGTGTCCCACTCTCCCATCTAACTGCAATACCATCATTTCTCAATGAGCAGAGCAAGAGCTTTTAAAAGGATTCAAACAAAGAACATGCAAGATCAGTTTACACAGTGCCCACCTGAAGGGGAGGGTCTGGGCAAAGAAACATCACCCTCCACACTGGTGTTAAACCTCAAGGAAAGGACCTCCAATACCTCAGCCAGAGACATCCTTCAGAGTGCCTTGAATCCAACAGAGGTGTACATTTGGCAGAGAAAATTTCTGCCAAATTACTATTTTTCAGAATGTAAAAAAAACATACCAAAACCCAGTATTTTCTGATTATTCCTACTTAAGTATTTCTACTTCAGATCCTCCTCTTCAATGCTGCTCAGAGCATGGATCTCCTGAAGCATCACTGGGCCCAAACTCTTGCAAACTGCTGCTGAACTTTGTGATTTTTAACACAGAATTAATACCAATAAAGTGAAATTAAGACTGGATCTGAGAGCAGGATTGCGAACCAGAAGTCACACTCTGGAAATGAGAATCAGACCTAATATATTAGTATATTCTTCTAGGCATGCAAAACCATAGAGAGACTGCATAAAGAAAAAAAATGTTCCCTTTATCCTCTCAAATTTAGATCCATAAAAGACAGTGGCTTCAAATAGTCTACAAATTTTTATCAATTCTGTACAAAAGTGTGGGTCCTGCCTCAAATGAACTCAGGGCACCACAGGGTAGAAGGGATGCCAAGGGTGATTCTTTTGTATAGTCTAGAATAAAAGACAAGCAAACATTCAAGAACTTTTAGGTTTGTTTGAACTTGAAACTCTCGGTAGATCTCACTGTGAACCAGAAAGAGAGAAAAAATATGCAAAATAAACATCTTACGTAAAGAATTTCCCAAATGCTGTAGTGATTCTATGCATTAATCTGGAAACAATTACCATTTTTCAGAATACATATATTTACAGGATGTTGTTCTCTGAATTCCAGCACCTTATACAAGAATAATTTTCAGAGTAATACACATTACTTATGTGTGCAGTACTACCTGCAACAAAAATGTTCTGTTGAAAAATTAAAAATTTGGGTGACTCATTTTACAGCTGTGGCATTTTCCTTCTTTTTATTTGAAATATGATCAAGTCAAGAAATTCCACAGAAGCCCAACCACGAATCCAATTCCGGATCGACCATCATGCAAGTTATCGGCTTGAAGCCAAGTCACAATGACAGTAGACTAACTATGACATTGACATAAGACTCTCGAGACACTTTGATGAAATGGAGCACTTAATGCAGAGGAAAAGAGCAGCTGATTTGTGCTGGTTTAGACCATACTAATCAAAAGCAGCAGTGCTTTGCCAACTCGGACTTCCAAACTCAGTTTTACATAAAGACCAGAACTAGAAATAACTTCATGTTTTGGGTAAACTCAGTGAAGATACAAAATGTAAACACTAAACACAATCTGTGATATTGATTACAGTAAGTGTATGAATCATAGTGCTGTAGCCATGTGTCAATATATTTTATACCGAGATTGCCTTTGAAGCTAATATACCTGAAAATCAATTAAAAAGTAACCAGCTGAGCAGAACAATGAATCAACTTATTTGGCTTTTGCCACATCTAGTATTTCAACATCTCCCAGCATTTATTGATTTTTCTAATAGTGCTACCATGATAGAGAAACAATCATATTTTGACTTTTAGAAATTAAAATGGAAAGAAGATAACACTGGTGACTTGTTCAACTCCCTACAAAAAGTCAAGATCAGTGAAGGAAATCAAAGCTAGGCTCTCAGACCATTACCAGAAGACCCACACATTCTTATCCACATCTATTACTGCTTATTGATAACAGAGCACTGTGCTAACCCACTAACTTAAAGAAAGCTAATGGATAGTGTTTGCACCTTCTCAAAGCACTGCTTAAAGGGAACAAATGGAGAAATTTCACTGGAGCAGGCAAGACCAAACATAGTGTGAAGAGAGATGGAGAGTGGGTGTAAAAACAACTTTGCCTTTCCTGTTCTTTAATTTTTCTCTCCCCTGTGGTTCTCTAAGCATTAATTTTAGTAGAGGCTTGGGTCTCTATGCTGTTACAGGATACCTCCAGAGATGATTTTAAAACCACATATAGGTAACAAAACACATTACCATATCAATTTATTTTAAAAAACAAGTGAAAGCAAAATGAGTACTAGTCTAGAACAGTGTACAGTCTTTGGGGCAAAAATCAGAAACGCGCAGTCCATTATGGTAATCAGGTAGCACAATTATGAATGTTGATGGATAAACTAATAAAGACAACAAGCTGTTAACAATATCCTTGTTGGTCGTGTTTGGAAGACAGGACTTGAGTTACCAGAAGAAGAGTCCAAATAGAAAAGTAGTAAAGACATTTTTCAAAATGAGTTACTCTTCTTTGCATCCAACTTGGTTTAGCTAACTGTTTTTGAAAACCACTGGATGAACACCTCCCGAGAATTCAGTTTAAGTCTACACTGCAGCATTCTGTTCCCTATCAAGATGCCAGAGCTTGCTCTGTCACTGGAGAATGTACAGACATGTTAGCGTGATGCTCTGACTAACATAACCCACTCTGACAAGAAGCCCAGAGCTGCTCGGTAGTAGCACAGGTGTGTTGCACCCTATACCAGCCACTTATGCCTCTGCATCGCACTGTGCCACGTGGCAGACACATAATACCCACTTTGCATCTAGCCACTGAGTAATCTCAGTGGGGCCAGCAGAAATGGACACTCCATGTACTGCCTTATTCCCCAAAGAGACAACTCCTTGCTTTGAAGGCAGCTCTCTTGAAAGCATGCAGAAAACATCTCCCTCCCTGCCCAAGCTCACTCAAATGCATCTAGGGTGAGAGCAGGGGTGGTAATCAGGAACAGAAATAGGATGCTACAGTACTGGGCAGACCCAAAAGTGATGTCCTCTGGTTGCTGCTATCTATGCCACTGTCGTAAAATGACTGAAAAAAATAAGTTCAAAATATTTAACTTAATGACACTACTGACAGTCATCTACAGATAAGATAAAATCAAACCAGGGCTCATCAAACAGCCATACTGAGAAAAACTACAGCATTTACCATATCAGACTCAACTGTTCATGGGCTATACAAAAATTCCCAGTCTAAGGTCCCGTTTCTAGTTGTGTATGGGCTGGACTGTCCTTTAGACACACAGGCTGAATTTTCCCGTGACAGTTTGCTGCCTCAGGATGATGAGGTGTTTTCATTTTACCAAAAAACACTTTAGCTGTAGCCTAAAACAAAACCAGAAGAAAACATATTGTTCATTTGATGTTTAAAACATTCAGGAACCTTTTCTTTGACCTATTTTTTGCAGCAGTAACTTAAATTTGGTAGAGGACAGGGGACTGAGACAGACAAGCACTAAAGCCAGGCAGAAGAGGAGAAAAAATCTAGGACTGGGATTTAAAGTGGGACACTGGGAATGAAGATTGTAGCTAATGGAGCTAAGAAAATCAGAAACACTTTGTAAGGCTGCTTGTCCGAGGCAGACACTCAATGCTCATGTATTCGCAGTTAATGAATGGGTCCAGCACAGCATCCAGGATCAGATGGAGCCACTACAAAGAGTGTTCGTGAAACACTGGCCACTTACGCTGCGGTGAAGATGAGCAAGAAAACAAAACAATAAGGTTATCACTAATTCCTCCCTCATTGAGTGGCCTGAATAATGCTATGAGAAACAATAAAGAGAAAATAAAATATTGAATAGCTTCTCATTCAAACAGCAGTGGATGTCCTGTGCACAGAGGGAAGCAGGAATTCTGTGGAAAAACAGTGTGTAATTGTGTAATTAAAGACTGAATCATAATGCATATGTGCAAGCGGGTGCAAAAATTAATGTCCTGGCATTTCCTAACTTTTGCATGTTTAATTTTGCAGTCCTGATAGCACTCTTTTTCCATAGAACATGAATGCATGTCCAGTATGTAAACACTCATGGCTGTAATTCAGCATTGTGCTCCCCAAATTGAGCGGCTGCACCCTGCTGAACCATTTCCTTGCAGGTGTGACCATCAGCTGGTGCACTTGCATCACAGCAAGGACAGTGGTCACCTGGAGCACTGCTGCCGGGGAGAGGGACAAAACCCAAACCCGTTTTATTTTCACTCTATAGAAATACCCTGAAACAGAATGATAAGAACAGTTCCATTTCTACAAGTGAAGGATTGACTAGAAAGGTCATAAATACACTGCAAACAGTAGGTAAAGAAAAATAGCTTTTAAAAGGAGATTGTAGCCAGTGCACAAGGACTAGCCCTCACAAGCAACCTGCAGTAACTCAGACGAAGAGAATCCAGAGGAGAAGCCAGTCACTAAGGGAAGAGTTTCCAACATCAAGCTGTCAAAGTGACGTTGCAGCATCAGTGAGAGGGTGGAGGAAGAAAAAAGGAAACCTCTCAACAGTGTCTCCTTCTAAGAGACTTCAATTGGCTGCAGCCACATAACCCAGCTCACAGGCCACGCTCCAGTTCAGTCAAGTTCTCCACTTTCCTCCCATAACTCCTGCCTGCCAATAAAACATGTGATAATGAATAACTGGATTCCAATAGTCTGATTTTTGCCACTGAAAGCACTACGTGAGCAGTTCAGAGGCCGTTGATATGCACTGTTTCCTCCTTGCAGAGATATGCTTTTAGTTTAAATTATTCCACTTCAAAGCCAATGCAGTGACTAGAGGACTCCAGGGGCTGACTGTACTGTATTCACCTCCAAAAGAAAGGAGGAAGGTGACATTTTATATTTAGATTACCTATAGAAAAGATTGCAATTCTTATAGCTGCTTGATATTAAGTGTTATTTAATAACAAGTGAACAATGAATTTATTATATATCAAGTTTTGCAATTTTCACCTCCTCTGCTTGTGCACTGAATGCATGCGGAGGAGTAGGGGGAATAGAAAATAGATATTGAAAAATGGAACACCAGCACACCCTAGGAATAGCTGCATTTTTGCTCCCACTCCCAGCTTCTCATCTCTCTGACCAATCTTCCTCAGGTAGCATGTCTCATCCCCATCTCTCTCAATGACACTCCACCCTCAAAGCAAGTCTTGGGGTACAGAACATCACTTAACCACTCCAACCTTGCCAATTCAACTGGGATTAGCTAGCATACTCTTCTTTGGAGAAGCTGAGCTGTGGACAACATCAAAACAGAATTATCACTTAAGATCAGTCCTAGGAACAAAGCAGAGCAGAGCAAAAAGTACTGGGAGAGGGGAAGGGAAATGACAACAGAAAATGTCTTGCTAGCATGATCTCTTTGCACCATCATAGATAGATGTGCTTTAGTATCTAGATAATGTGGGAGTTTGTTCTCCCTCCTGCCTGTTCTTTAAAGCCTGTCTTACGACCACCCATAACACTGCCCAAACTATCCTGTGAAATTCAGCAAGTCAAAAGGGATTGCCAAAATAGATGCACCTCTAGGGCTTTAGGTATACCATGGATCCATGTCATCCTTCCAACTTGCACTTTACGACAATCACCTTATTATCTCAACACTTGCACATAGCAATATGTGCAATAGCCCAGCCAAGACTCCATTTTAATAGATCACAGTCTGCTCTAAATCAATTAATTTGACATATTTTGCTCAGAACATTCCCAACTAGTTTTTCCATATCTTACAGTATGCAGTGTGAAGCTAAGAGTTTGCAGATTTGTTGCCAAAACTAATCAATCCTTCATACTATAATAACAAATACAATTAACAACAGACTAAGGAATGACAAAATATGTTCAGTAATAATAGTGTCTCTGTGTTGCAAGTCAATTTTGTGAGAGATAATCTTAAGAAAAATGTATTTTTTACTTGGCCACAGGAGCTATCAATTCACATCAGGGTATCAATTCTGATGCAGCAGTTTGTCTCAGTCTCCCCAGAAACAACTAGAAAATTCCCACCCCAGTTCCATCCTCTAGACAATGTTTGTCATTGTTGAGATTTCCTTTCCTTCAGCATTAATTCAACCTGCTGCAGTTAGCTGCTTTTGGGTTAGTGCCCTCAGTTAGATTTATTTATACAATCACTGCCTACTAACAATTCATGCTAATAGTTGAACTCAGTATACAAGTCAATCGGGCAGTCAGTGTTACAAAATACTTTTCAGCAATACTCAATCGACTACCGGTTGTTTCAGTGATGAAATTGTGGTTCTACTAGAGTAGAGCCCTGGTGAACACCTTGGTTCATTTTAAAATAAAAGGCACTATTTTGAAAACAGTAGTTTTCAAAAATGCCTAACTACTTGAAAACCTAAAAATAGCCTTAGATATTTAGTGCAATCACCAAGATTTCGCAGTCAGGCCTAGAGTTAAACCTTCAGATAGAGGACAGAGGCAGGAGATGAGAGTCAGAAGGCACAAGGTCAAGACAAAGAGTCAACAGGGGCACACATAGTGTAGGACAGGCTGTGCCATGGGCTCAAGTCCAGCAGTGACCAGACAGCAGTCTGACTTCAGAGTCACCATGTGGCCATGTCCTGGAGATCGCACTCTGGGGACAACCCAGAAGAGCTCCTAACAGCTCCCAGCATCTCCACAAACTGCTGCAGAGTGTGCTAGGGAGATGCCAGCTCCTTGACCACACCAGGACAATGCATGGGGAGACCAGGTTTTAACAAAGAAACTGACACCTCTTCAGTTACCTAGGTTGTTTGTTGTTTGGTTTTTTTAAGCTGTTACCTATGTTCACCCAGAAAACCTTCATTCATCTAAAAGCCATGGGATAACACACGTCCTGTGTAAAGCTATGGATTTAAACTCTTTCATTTAAGCCTGACCCTGATCAGCTAAATCTACATGAAGAAAAGTAATGTCAGTAGAAATATTAGTGTCCAGATTAATTCTGTGAGTTTAAATTTAACTCAGAAGTGCTACAACCTCCCCTTTCAGCATGACCTTACTTGGCCAAACAATTAGTCTTCTTAACCATCTCTACTTCCTATTTCCTTTGGATCAACCAGAAAAAAAACAAAACAAAACAAAACTCTCATCAACTACTGCATTTAGAAAAGAAGAGCAAAGAACACAAGTATTTGCAATGGTAACATGAATGAAAGAGAAAATATAAGAGCTACTTTGATATGTAAGATATGTTGGAGTCCCAGCTGGTCACCTTGGGCTGTTTCAAATAAGGTTAATTCCATACAGTTTTGGTAGGAGAAACGGGAGGATATTCTCACTGAAGAGACTTGGATGAAAAGAAAGTCTTGATTTTCCACTTAGGCACTTTGAGCTCTAATGAATTTTTCACACACAGGAGAGTACCAAATACAGATATCATATACAAGGTATGAAGTGCCTTTTCCGCCCCAAAAAAAATGTTTCTCATCTTTAATAGAGAGACATATGGAATATCCAGCCTATCAAGTTGATTTAAATTGAAATTAAAGACTTTGTTGTCAACAATGCATTTATTGTAAGTGATGTGTTCTTCCATGTTAAACATGCTTTATAAAGCATAATCCAGTTTCCTTATAGGTCTCTTTACCAGTGCTCCCTCCAAAAACATAAGTAACTTGAATATTCCCCTTATTTTCATTACTCTCCTTGTTATCTACCACATAGATTAGGTTCTGTATCCCCTTAGTTTATTTCCTGTGCCAGTTCAAATCATTATCTTCTTCCCTTTTAAATCCCCTCTGAAGCCTACTTCTACTGTGCTACTTAAAGAAAAGTAGGTAAGCATAGCTTTTGTTCTCCTTACCTAATTATCGTGTGGGCAAAAAGTCAAAGCAGGGAAAATGGGGAGCTGAAGTATAAAAAGTGTTGGAAAGAGGGAACTGACACTTTTCCAAAAAATAAGTCAAACAAGGCAACCCAACTACACGCCTATCACTTGCAGCCATTGCTAACAAATCACACTGTTCACACCCCATTTCACCCCTACCAGATCTTTCAAATTCAAAACAATTACGTTTCCCATTTTTGCTGGCATAGAGTTAGCAATAAATTGCTTTTGTGGGAAAATATTTTTTTAAATACTTAACCAAAAAGATTGGAAGCAAAGAGGTATGTTAAGTGCAGAACTTTCTGTCAAAGCATCTATTTTCTCTCAGTTTGACACATTACTTTATGATACATGATGTGCTGAGAGGCTGCTTTATGTACTGGGTACACCTTGGAAGGGTTCTGAAAATGAGCAGCCAGAAGGGCAGGTCCCTGTGTGAACTTGCAGACTTTAAACAGAAAAGAGGGAACCCCATGTAATCAACCTTTTATGTGATTTTTCCAGGTTGTTTGCTTCAGGCAAATCAGAATATCCTTATTACTTTTATTACACTAATGACTAACAAATCCCATTCAAGTGACACCCCCACTGTGAAGAAAAGAATTAAACTCCCCCAAAACTTTATTTTCCTATATTTGAGATGAGAGTGCTATTTAACAAGACCTACAGCTTTTCTTTTTGTAGGCTGAGAAAGCTGGGACAAAAAGATCTCTCCAGCCAGCTAAAGCAATAAGCTCCCCATTCTCCAAGCCCTTGCTGCTAGAGCAGAGAGTTGAGAGGTGTCAAACAGATGTATGAGATACATGAAAGTAGGCAAAGGACACCAGCTGCTCCTTTGGTTGGTAGGTGCATCCACAAACGTGTCAAGACATGTTATACTAAGCAGGTGCCACCCACATCATTCCTCACCTGCTCTCAGAACAGGACAGAGACAGCTCATGTAGCACCAGCCTCCACTGACCCAATGCTCCTATTTCTGTACCACACATTACTCACACCTTTAAAAGCCCATGTTGAGCAGGAGTCACCAAGGGGGGATGTTCCAAGTCCGACAATACTTGTTTGTGCAAGAGGTGAGAAACCACTTGTTCCAGGCTAGAAAGGTCAGCCATGGGGAATGGGGAGGGCAGACTTCCCCCAACGTGCCAGTGCCAGGAAAGGTTTTCCATGGCCAAAGATAACCCTCAAAAGATCAGCACCAGGGCACAGAACTCCTTGAAGCAAACAATGAATCAGAGACAATATAATCTGATCCCACACACCTTAGCTTTGGTACTTTATACGCAGTTAAGAATGAATTCAGTTCTTCAGATATCTTGTTTTCTTCTCTCTCCCACATTTCTTCTTGTAAGGCCCATTTTCCGTACATTTTTGGTTTTGAGTTGGTTGGTTGTTGTTTTATTTTTGAATTTTAGGATGGGTTTGGGGGGGGTGGGTGGGTAGGTTTTTCCCCTCTCCACAAATCACTTTGCACGGGGCAAAGCAAAACATTTTTTCTTTCTAGTTTACAAGACAATGAGATCCTTAAGATCAGAAGTAGATAGATTAAGATACCTGAAAAATCACTTTACCCTTGCAAACTTTCATTTTCCTCATGGGAACCATACACATATTTTCATGGGACTGAGGGGACCACCTTGACTTCTCCTTCAACCTCAGCTATAACCAGCCAGGGAAAATGCTCAATAAAAAATAAATAAATAATTAAAAAGTAAGGAAAAAGCCCAAAGACTTTTGAACTGGAAACTGTAGCAAAGAGATGAGGTTTACAACAAGCCAGTGTTTTCTTTCTTTAAACCACATTACTCTTCCTTAATGTAAGAGCCAAACCTCAGAGGACTGGTGGAGGGCACTGTGTACACATATACAGGAAATGGAAAGCACTTTTCATTGGTTTTCCTGGAAACTATGTGCCAGCTTCTGTAGAGAATCTCTTTTTGGCATGGATCTCTAGGATACCACGTGATAAAGGACAGGTGGATGTATGCAGAGCTCACTGAAGTCAATGATAGTGCCTTGCATAAAACCTTCACTAAACTTTGACCAAATAACAAACTGCTGAACTGCTCAGAAATCAAGTTTTCAGCTGGTATAAACTGCAACAGCACAACAGAGTAACATCAGTGTGCAGTGGCCTGCTTCATTCTGTACAGCTCTGCAACCAAGACTAAAAAATCAGGAAAGTGGGGGAAAAAACAGCTTCCATTCCTGTTCTCTTGCTTTGCAAACACAACAGAGATCTGACAGATGCAACCATTGTTTTCCTGCCTGGAAGCTCAGCAAAATTCCTTCTTTTGGACTGATCTTTACAAAGTTCGAGGGATTTTCTGAGCATGGGCTACATGCCTTCAACAGCAAAACTAGAAGCATGTGGGTAACATGGATTATTTCAAGCTCAGTGAACTTTCTCTTCAGTTTCTAACTTGTTTCAGAATATTAAACCACACACAGGCACAGCTAAAATTTCAGCTCTCAGCACAAATTGAAACACTGAAAGATAGCAGGAACCATCCCTAAAAAATTAGGGTCCAGTACAAAATCTTGAGGCAGAAGCAGATTCATGTGTTTTGGTGCAGAGTTTTGTAATGCATACACATTTTTAGATAACTGGCCTCGCATTAAGAATCATAGAATCATTATGGTTGGAAGGGACCTCCAGAGTCATCAAGTCCAACCTTTATCCCATCATATTCTTAACCATTAGACCATTAGACCATGGCCTCAAGTGCCTCATCAACCCGTTTTTTGAACACCCCCAGGGACGGTGACTCCACCACCTCCCTGGGCAGCCCATTCCAGTGCCCAACCACCCTCTCAGTAAAGAACTTCTTCCTAACATCCAACCTAA
>VZRW01001969.1:0-130801 GCA_013398125.1 Aegotheles bennettii | reverse complement strand
CAGCCCCCGGACAAAACTCAATAACTCAAGAACTCAGTAACTCAAAACTCAACCATAGCTGGCTGTGGCCTGACCTTCAAGGCTGAGCCATGTGCATAGCCAGTAAAGGTGATGGAGCACAAGGGCATTGGTGACCCATTTTTAATCTCTACCTGTAAGACAGCTGCTGCATTCCCTCAACTACCTCTGTTGTTCCATTTCTCTGCTGCCTTCTGACTCCACTATATCCTTATGGAGGCGTAGTGACTGCTATTGCATGTGATACTTAAGATGAAGTTGCATTGATGTTTTATACTGTAGTAAAACAATGGCTTTTTTCTTGTTCTTTCTGATTATACTCAACATTTTATTGACTATCTATTTTATTTATTTTTTTTTTTTGGTTGCAGCTGCATATTGAACAAATTATTTCAGAGACCTGTCAATGACCTGTCAAACCCTTTTTTCTAACCTGTAACTGCCCAGAAAAGTGTTCAGGTACATCAGTCTGGTGTAGGTTTTTTGAAGATCAGACAGTGTTTCAATTGCGCTAAAAAGTGCTGGGTATTACCTGAAAACTAAGGACGGTACATCAACAGATGAGCTCCCATGCTGGATCACAGAAATAGACTGGTACAAGGAAATTAGACAGGGAGGGCATTTCTCTGAATGCAAATATTTTTTTGCTGAGGTCTGTTTTTCCAAAGGCAGAGAGCCAGGAAAAAACCCACCAGCACAGCAGCAGCGGATCTGTTTTTCCAACTGCAGAGAACGGCTAAAGAGCCATTGCCATATTTTTTTTTCAGGAGCTTTCATAGCCTATGTCAGGTGGAGCTGAAATCTATTTGTCCTGCTCATACCTTTCAGTTTGAGATGCTTTCACTATAATTACTGAATCTTCTCAGATCTCCTTTATTTTTCCATGATCCGTTTTGATAAATTTTTGATTCATACTGTATTTAGCAAAGCTGTTCACTTGTCATTCAAGGTATGGAATAGAGCTTGCAGGGATTACTCCAAATCTTTTAAGAACCTATTTACATAACTGACACTTTTCTGTATGAATTTTGTGCAAGTGCTAGAGACTTTTATACTCTGTCATCGTGTCTTTTCAGAGTCCTCTCTGTTTCATTGTTTTGGAGAAAACAGAGTGGGAGCATTAGTTTATGATGCACTCCATATTCTTAAATATACAGTAAGAGAGAGACTGCTGCCACTTTAAAATCTTTCTGAAACTTTCACTGCTTTTGCAGGCATGGTCTGGCAAAGAACCCATTTTATTTTCTGTTAAGGGTATCTTCATCTAGATCCTGCTTCTTGCTGCTTCAGGCAGACTCTTTAGGGGAGTAAAATATTTATTCCAGTTAACTCCTCAACTATTGGATCCTCAATCTCTTGTTACTATAGCCAGTAATCCACCCTAGGAACATCAGCAATAAATTGGAAAAATTGTGTTGCCATGGCAGCCACCCACTCCTGTTTTTATGCAGATTCATAAGATTAAAGGCTAGGCTTTAAAATGTATGTACAAAATAGAAAAGGAGTGGGATTCTGCTTTTTCTTGTATTTGTGTTAGTTTTCCCATTTTTGTTTTGTTGCTTTTTTTAGAATGCAGAAGAAATGAAAAGGTAGGTACTGTTTTTAATGGGCAAGTTAACCTTGCAGGGCATGGTGGTTTTGTTTTTTTACAAAAAAGTAACCATACGTCTGTATCTTTGTTTTACAAAGAAGTTACCATTTATCTGTATCTTCTGACCCGGGTTTCAGTGAATTCCTCTCACAGGGACGTAGTTAGTCTGAGATGCTGGAAAACTGTTAGGAAGATTACTGAAAGCAGCTTTCTTTTCTGGAGTTCTGGTCTTTCAACTTTAGCAGCCAAATGGTGTCTAGACCTAAAATGGTGCTTAAAGATTTGGAGCTTTCTTTTGAAGAAAACTTCTGAGAGTTGTTTGAGCTAACACACGTTTCCTGCAAAGTAAGTTCAGTGCTGTGCTCTAGAAAGGTGTCATACTGGGCTTAGGATTCTCACTTCTACTCTTTCAGCTGCTAGAGCATCAATGATAAGGTGCAAGTATGATTCCTCTGTATAGCGCAGTGCCTGACAGGCCTGCAGTGCCTGCAGTCATTCCTCATAGGGTTACTGCAATCACTTTGTTTTAACCAACTTTTTACTGAATTCTCTTGAGCACAGTGTAATTTAAATAGAAAATATTTGCCTGTGTGAGGTGGCTGTTACTTGCTTGTGGGGTTTGTGGTTTGTTTTTTTTTTGGTTTGTATTTTGGTTTTGGGGTGGTTTTTTAGACACCTCTTTCTGGAAGGAGTGCAATGTTGTCCTCACAATCATCCATTTATTACTAACAAGCTATTTTACATGCTTGGTTACTCAACTTACAATTTCCTCCCCTGTAATGTATGAGGACGTTTTAAAAGCATCCTGTACAAAACCAAAGATTTCTCGAAGGTCCTTTCTGTCGTGTTGTTTAATGATGATGTAACATTATGTCAGGGCTAGCAGTGAAGCAACTGTTTTCTAAAGGGATTGCAAGTGCTGTATTAACTGGCTTTGAAGCCTCGTAGCCTGCTCTGCCAAGCAGAGAGTAAGTGTGCAGTAACTTCTGTGACGTGAGCAGCCTCTTCTGGTCCTGCAGTGAATGAAGATCAGCCTTAACTCTAGTTTTTAATTGTCAGAAACGCCGTGCTATTACTGACATGTGATTGTGCTGTTGTTAGGGTATTCCTATACCCTGTTTCTCTGCAGGACAGATTTAAGGGGCATGTAGGAGGCTGCATAGTTCTACTGAACTTCCAGCCTATGTGGGCTGTTACTTAAATGAACAGGCATATCCTGTAGTGAGAGAGAATGTTTTAAGTACCTTCTAAAGAACTTGATAGCTGCTGATACTAGTTATTTATTTTGCACTATGATTTTCATCTTTTAGAGCTTTTGTGTTAAATGAAAGTGTAAATGGAGAGAAAATTATTTGTGCTAATGTTTGATGATGTAATACAATAAACCCATTATATTTCCCAGTTAGTTTCATAACAAAGTCATTGGCAATTTTGTTTTTGCGAATAAGTGTTTATAAGCTTTAGAGAGAGTAGGAAACTAAAGCCATAAATCATAAAGTAAATATTCTGATACATTTACTTTCATTTTTGTTTGAAGTTGGAATGAGTTTTATACACTCCTATATTACTAGCGTTTTTTTGTCAAAAAGTCCAAATATAGGTAATACAATGGATTAAAAAAAACTCACATAAGACTTCCTCTCCCTTGAAGCAGCTGGTTTCCAACTTACATGCTTGAAGAATTTCTAAAATCTAAAGTAAAATCTAAAGTAAAAATTAAATGAAAGGACTGTGCCTATGATGTTACAAACAGTCATTAAAAAATGCATACTGTTACAAATGTGTAATTCACTTCGGTGTAAATTAAAATTTTCAGTACCAACAGAGATTTTAGGGGTTGAATCAAATAATTTCTTTTAATGGTATATTTTTCATTAAGTCAGTGAGATAGTTTTAAAAAAATACTTTGAAAATAGATTATTTTTCAATTAAATATTACTTCAAGTCATCTTCTAAAAATTTTCTTTTTTGTCCCATTGCTGTAGGTTTTACACAGTCTATATTCATTCACCTTGGAATCAACCTGGCATGAAGTTGTTTTTTTGGGGAGGTGTTTTTGCTTGGGGTTTTTTGTTTGTTTCTTTTTAAGTAACAGCAATTTGTACTTTTTATATTTTGTGCTTCCATCTCCTATTTGAGTTATGAACCTGCCCCAGAGGAGAGAGGCCAGAACTTTTTGTTAGCATTCACAGCCTTAAAGTGATCAGATTCCTGTCAGGGAAGAACTCCTCCAACTGAACAAAATGCTAAAAATATGACACTTTGATGCTTTGAAATAAAAGAAGTAAGACTGATGTGAAATTATTTTAGCATAAACTAAATGCAAGGGAGGAGGAAGGTGCCACGTTTAGATAATTATTGATTGTGTCTGACAGTGGTGCCCTGTGTATTCTTTGCGCATGATTTTCCATCTAGACTTTTGAAGCACAGAGGCACTGTGCAATGCTTCATATCGTCATCAACACTGTGTAAGCAATCACTCTGGGTATGGGTGCTTTCAGGAGCCTCAGTGCCTGATATAGTAATGAGTCCCCAGGCTCTGACTGAAATGTAGACTCCAATAAACTTTTTTTTCCACTGCTGCAGTAGTGACTCAGAACCCTGTAAACTGGGAGTAAAAAATAAAGCTGAACAGTTGTAACCTAAATCCTGTACCTGAGAAACAGTATCTTCTAAGTTTATTAGACTTTTTGTAGAACTAGGTGCTTGCTAATTCTGACAGCTTTTTGTTATGAATAAGAATGAATGAGAATGTAGGTGATAGATGTTACTTTTAGTTGTGAGGATTTAGAAAGTTCCTAGGCTTGAGATATTAAAACAGGCAGTGCTCAGCTCTCATATATAGAGCACTATTGATCTGTTGATACATTAACCGTGTTTTTAACATATGTAGAAATCTACATATTTTTCTAATTTAATACACAGAGAAGAGAGATGTATATTCATCTTAAGAATTGGAGAGCTCTACTTCAATATTTAAAACTTAAGCCTGTTATGCATTTGACAGAGAATTTAGCTTCAAACTGCTAATTATTTCGAGGTTGAGGCAAAAAATGAAGCTGACAGAAGCATTGTTTGGTTACTGCCTGCAGCTAATTTAATCCTGTGAAGCTGACAGAAAAGACTATTTTAATTGGTTTTTTTCTTTGACATTGTAAAGCCTGGTGATGCTCTGTGGAGGTGTTGGAAGAGAGAGACCTGAAGGAGTCTACTCTGAGTGCTACATAGGTAGCTACAGGGGAAATTGCAAAAGCATGTGGGATTTGAATGTTTTTTTCCCCTAAATCTTACTTGAGTGACACAAACTGGAATGTGTTGAAATTGCACACTTCTTGTTTGTATAAGGCTGTATTTACAAATTCTAACAAAGTCTGGAATTAATAATAAATGAGGGAAGGGGGAGAAAAACAAAAGCTAAGAGTAGTTGCGTACAGGGATAAAATCCTTTACATGGACTTCTGCTCTCAGAATAATGGATATGCTCATAATATCCTTGTTAAGTGAGCTTAAACTGGTGTTTGGTCCAGGTTGGTTTAGTTGAACGATGTGCTTTTTCTTCTACTGGAATTCTAGATGGGAAAATACATAATCAGTTTCTTTGTGTATTTTGGCACGTTTCCCCATATCAATTCTTGGTGTGTCTCAGAGGTTTGACAGCTGTCTGTTAGTTAGCACCACTTAACCTGCACTTAAGAAACTTGTAAGCGTAGCTTCTCTCCAAGGCAAATATATGAGTACTTTTCTTCCCCTTTGGTCAACAGACATTATGCCCTTGGCCCTCCTTTGTGTGTGAGGAACTTGTCTGCATCCACAAACTGCTTCTGTTGCTGGTACTGCTCTTGTAGATTGAGTTGAAAGGTGTAAATGTTGGATTCAGCACATGAGGCTTTGAGGAGCTTCTAGAAGTTGTATAGGGTTGTACACAGCCTTATATAGTAGTTTCATGTAAAACATGGTCAGCATCTGCATGTTTTGCTGTGCTTCTGTGGCTGTTCCCAGGGCCACAGAGCAGCCGTGAGATCAGCTGGGTACATGTGTGCCAACTCCATGCAACAGGCTTCTTCCCCAGGGAAGAAGCAAGAGGTGTAGGAAGCACTGAAAATCTGACGCTTCCACTGACAAGACAAATCTGTAAAGCTCCATACTGCTGAGGTTTTAAAAAGCTGAGAGATCCTGTATCCAGACTGAAGAGAGAACAACATCTTACTGGCAGAAGTATTTTTCCTTGCTGAGAAGTGTTGAAAAAGTCTGTATTAGTTCTGCATTCTCTGACTTCCTCATGATCAAACTACTTCCATTTTTCCTTTCATACATAACAGATATGTCACATCTATCCAGCAGCACAGATACACGTGCTAGGAACAGATGAGTTTTTAAATAAGAGAAATTAGCCTATGGAGAGATTTAGCTGGTAGCAGTTGTGCTCTTGCAGCATACACAAAGTTGAGTACTTTGGCACTGCATTACTTTGCTCTGTTTAGATATTCTGTCTTTAGTTTGCTTTTTGGATGTGAGGAGGAGGACTCCCTGTACATAATTTGAAATTCAGTGCTCCCATGTCTGGAGTTAAGTACAGTCCCAGTTGTGGAAAGCTGGGAGTGAGGCTTTTGAAGGTACTTGAGCCCAGGTTCAGACAGGTACCGGGATTTTTTTCCTTCCCTAACTCTGAAACTTCCTTTATGGCATTCCTCATTTTAGTGCCACGTTCATAGATGTAGCATAACATTTTTGTTTATTTCTGAACTTGGAAAGGAATGTTTTAGAATAAGCACATCTTTAATGCTTATGAGGTAGACAGTAAATAAATGAGTCTACAAAATTGAAAAACTGCAATGATTTTCACTCCTCCTGTCTTATGGATGTGTTGTCTGGCTTGTTCTCTGAATAATGAGGAAATAAAGGAAATACATAACAAACCTTTCTATTCGTTGGATTTGACTGACATTAATCATCTGAAGTATGAAGGACGCTGGGGGGGGTAGAATAAACAAACATGATCAGGCTGCCATAGTCACTGCAGCAAAGCTATTGTAACAGCTTGGTTAACTTAGTTTGCATCCTTAATATTATATATACTTTAAATGAAACTATTACTTAGTGACAAGATGATCAGTGCTGGACATACACAAATACAAGCTAGCTAAAATGGTGCTTGTAGTGTTGTGCATGCCATATCCAATCTTCTGTGTCAAAGGGCTGCACTGAGAAACTGAGCTAAAATGAAACTACTGTTTGCAATAATAAATATCCAAGCCCAACCCACACTACTTATTAAAGAAAAGTCCTAAACTCTGCTACAGCTTTTCTTCTGTGAGCATTGGTAGAAGTGCCCTGTGATGTGCTGTAAAGGTAGTAGCCTTTCTTGGAGAAAGAAACCCAATGAAAGGTTCTTTGAAAACTCTCTCTCTGATGTTCAACACTTAGTTTTGTGTTGGCATTCTGCAAAAATCAATTCATCCTGCAGTGGTGTTTGATGTCTGCATGCAGGTAGTATGGAAACTGACCACACAGCAGCTTTTCCGACACCAGAGATGTGCAAGCAATCAGCTTTTTTTTCTGTCGCGCTGTGTTTGTGATGCTCAGAGGTGACTCAGAGCTCAGATGCAGTGGACGCAGCTGAACAGAGAGAAGGTGATGTGTATGGGCAGAGTGAAATGCACCAAGGAGTGTGAAGCTACAAGACAGTCATGCTTGGTTGAAATTTCTCATTTTCAATAGGTCAGCCTCATTTGGGATGATCTTCTGATGATCTTGTACTCTTCTGTGTGAGCGTGCTAATAATGCCTTCTGACATTTCTGGCTGCTAAGAGATCTTTAGTCTGGTGATCATAGTTGCTTAGCTGCAGTTACTCAAACCCGTTTTTCACCCTTGTCTTCCTACGCTTTTCATGGTGGTGGTGCAACAGCACTTACTTATCTTAACAATGGATCTAAAATCGTGGAGTAAACTTACGTGAAGGAATGGTTGGCAGTAAACAAAACACAGTATATAAAACAAACAACCAAAAGCCCAGGGTGTGTAAAAGCAAAGGTACTTTTCTGACTGGAGAGAAAATGAAAGAACAAATTCAGGGCAGATATGAATCACATTGCTTAATGCTATCCTGGAAAATGTTTGGGTACTAAGATGATGTGTGTGGTCTAAGAACATATATATACAGCAAATAAACATGCTTACCACATTTTGATTATACTTGCAAATGGATGTGAAGAGATTTCTAAGAAATCGATTACTTCTTTCCTGAGTTAGAAGCACTGGAGCTAGAGCACCCTGTTACTAAATTCAATATAAATAAATAAGTGAAATTCCTTTACTGTTTTTAAATACCTGTATTTATGGTGTACACTCTTCATTCAGGGTTTCTGGAGTAACTGACCAGTGTCTTGCTGCACTACGTTTGTGTATTGCTTCTTCTTTTAATGGCTTTAAGTTGATGTTTGCATTTCTAAGAAATATTGTTACAGATATGTCAGAATATTCTTTGTTACACCTAATGGCATCCAGTCACTAAAATCAATTCTAAGGTTTGGTTTTCAGGCATTCCCCGGGTTTGTTCTCGGTGTTATTGTTTATGCCTTCAGCATTTTACTTATTGCTTCTATTTCTCTCCATACATTTACTAAGTAACTTTGCCACTGCATACGACTTGTTTCTAATAATTGAGGACCAAAACTAACAGCTTGATTTTATGCATTTTTTTGCTTCTTAATGAGACATTGTTTATATTTTCAAATTCTTAGTTTCTAAAGCAAAATAATTCCTGTTTAATAGATGCTGGTCTTACTACACATAAAATACTCCATTTCTTTGCCTGAAGAGATTAAAAAAAAAAAGCTTTTCATACTGCAGAGACAAAAGAAACAAAGAAGAGAAAGGAAGTGGAGTGAGTGAACTTAAGTTGTAAGTCTGAAGTGCCCACCTTCAATGGAAAAGTATTTGTGGAACTCAGTTAACTTTAACATACCTTGCTTCGTGGAAACATGCTTTTAAGCACCAGTCTCTTTCACTAATTGACCCCAAATTAGTGTCAGTTATATTAAATTACTTGTTTCTCATAAGTGGAAAATGACTTTGTGATCCTCCAAAAAGAAATAGTTAATGACAACATTTGCAATAAGGTTCAGTATGGCTTTTTTTTTTCCCCAAAAATTAGCAAGCATTCTTATAGTTATTTTTAATCAAGAAATATGGTTTATGCAAACAGCTATTACAAGAATTTATCATGGGGAAAAATAAAGCAAAAATTTCTCTTTAATGTCCATAGATATTTTGAAGAACTTTCTCTGGATTATTAATTTTTTTTTCTGCTGAAAAAATAACAGATTAAGTTAAAATCAAATAACAAACTCAGTTGGATAGTGGGAGGGCACAACTCTGTAACTGGATGATATAACACAATTTACAGAACACTGGCAATTTTTAAGCAGGTTTACGGAGTGTTATTTATTAACATATGTTTACTAAATGCCCAGCAATGTTTTAATCCTAGTTTCTTATTGATAGAATTGACTGAAAGCAGCCATATTTTTTTGTTTACCTGCTTAGTTTAATTTACAGGTCCAGCTGAGTTTTCTGTTGTTTTTATGAGATGATGTTAGATCACCTATTTGAAAGTTCAAAGACCTAGCAAGGCTGTTCTGTTGGACAAGTTCAGCTTGCAGAGGCAGAAGTGGAACTAATGAAGCAATACAAACTATTGTATGTTATGACAAATTTGGATGTTCCCTGCTTGACAAGGGGCTAAAATTCTCAGCTGAAGTTCTATTTGTTATTTGGTTTTGGTGTGATTCATGATGAGGGAAAGTCCTCTGCTACTTAAAACAAACATGCACACCCCCAACCCAGCAAAAAGACCCCTAGCCCCACCTCATCTATGTTGTGATACCTGCTGTGTACTGCTGTGACTTAGAATACATGGCACATTACAGTTGGGGCTTGCTTTTTTTTTTTAAATGCCATTGCCTTGTACGGATGTGACACGAGTGTCAAGTTCTGTTGTTTTCATGTTCCTGTAAGTTCTGATGGCAACTTGAACCAGCTGAGGGAGATGACTAACCAGAGGGAAACAGGGTTATTGCTCTCAAGGTATTCCTTCCTCATGTCTCCCCAAAAAATGCCTGGAGAACTGTCTAGGGTAAAGTATATCCCATTTCAAACACTGCTTATTTTTTGCAGTGGTGGTGTTGCAGTAATTTTCCCCTGTTAAGCAGATGTTGAAAATTCTAGCACATGATCCAGAGACAGGAAATTTTGGAGCAGTGACCAAAACCAGAGGTCCAGTATAATCTGTCATGTCACAGTAACCAAATATGTGGTATAAGCTTTACAAAGACTTACAGTTTAGATAGTTTTGAAAACAGGAGACTATAGTGGAAAAGTAGAGAGCAAAAAAAGAGACAAGGGGTGGAGAGGTAGACCTTAGTGATGTAAAGTGACCAAGAGACAAGTTATTAAGGAATTGGGGAGGGAGGAGCATGTAAAATGAACCATGAGAGAGATCATGGTGCAAGCATAATAAGGAATTGTTTGACAGGACAAAACTTGCTAGGTTGAGCTCTAATACTTTTCAGTCCTTTTTTTCCTTACTTTGAGCATCATTTGGTTGATGTGACTTTTGCAGCTGGTCCTGGTGTCCCAGGTGTCCTTTGTTCTGAGCCAGTGTAGCTGCTGTCTATCCCTGACTCACTGGTATTCTGCTGTGTAGGAAGAATCCATCAGTAGAGAGAACAGATTGTTGACTATTCAGTTGTTTGTCTAGACCATTTGTTTCTGAAGAGAAACCAAAGTGACTGTTTCTAAGAAAGAGCAGTAATTAGGTTTGACAGGATTTCTGCTTCTGAAAGTATTTCCAGTAGCAATCATCTGTCTTGTATGCATACGTTCATACATACACAACCAAACCCAAAAACCAGAACAGGAACACTAGAGGTAGTCTCAAGTTGCAACTGGTCTCCAGCATTTTTCTTCTTTAGCATTCAACCGGGTTCTGGTGCCTGTGCTTCCTCTTGCAGAGGGAAATATTCGTTCTCTTACACAACTGTCAGACGGGAGGTGCTCCTCTGAGACTTTTTGCAGTGATCTCACTTTTCTGATGATTATAATTCATAGGTGATGTCATGTAGTACAACTTTTTTTTTATGATAGCAGTTCATCAGTGAGGACCCTGATGTACACTTGCACTAGAGAGTCTGATTTTCTGATTTTACAGGAAACCTTTAATGTATGTGAGACATAGGCATGCTCACAAAGTGCTTGACAGGTGGTGGATGTGTGCAAACCACATGAAGTTCAACAAGATCAAGTGCAAGCTCCTGCACATGGATTGGTCAGTCCCAAGCACAAATACAGGATGGATGGAGAACAGATTGAGAACAGCCCTGAGGAGAAGGACTTGGGTGTGTTGGTTGATGAGAAGCTCAACATGAGCCAGCAGTGTGTGCTTGTAGCCTGGAAAGCCAACCATATGTTGGGCTGTATCAAAAGAAGTGTAACCAGCAGGTTGAGGGAGGTGATTCTTCTCCTCTACTCTGCTCTCCTGAGACCCCACCTGGAGTCCCGTGTCCAGCTCTGGGGCCCCCAACATAAGAAGGACATTGAGTTGTTGGAGTGAGTCCAGAGGTGGGCGATGAAGATGATCAGGGGGCTGGAGGACCTCTGCTATGAAGACGGGCTGAAAGAGTTGGGATTGTTCAGCCTGAAGAGAAGGCTCCGGGGAGACCTCATAGCAGCCTTCCAGTACATGAAAGGGGCATGTAGGAAAGCTGGAGAGGGACTTTTTACAAGGGCATGTAGTGATAATACAAGGGGAATGGTTTTAAGCTGAGAAGAGGGTAGATTTAGATTGGATATTAGGAGAAATTTCTTTACAGTGGTGAGACACTGGCACAGGTTGCCCAGAGAAGCTGTGACTGCCCCATCCCTGACAGTGTTCAAGGCCAGGTTGGATGGGGCTTTGAGCAACCTGGGCTGGTGGGAGGTGTCCCTGCCCATGGCAGAGGGGTTGGAACTGGATGATCTTTGAGTTCCTTTCCAACCCAAACCATTTTGTGATTCTTTAATTCACATATTGAACAAATATTCACAGTGCTGCATACTGTAAAGATGCTCTTGAGTATCTGGAGTTTGAACTGCAATTACTAAAAATCTTTCTCAAGAACTGCAGTAATATGGTAGGTACCATTTACATAAGACTTGTCCCATTGATGTTTGTTTGAAGAAATGCAGAACAAATTTTAATTGCCCAAAATGAGCAAAAGATGACCTGAGTTTAACTACTCTTAACAACAGTGTAACACCCAACTTGTTAATGGTATTATCATCTCAGTTTAAAGCAATAATCTTATAGCAAGTTAGCATTGACAGTTCATCAGTGCTCAGTAGTAATACGGACTAAGCAAACCAAAGTCTGTCTGCTGCTGACAAGCAAAGAAAGTGGAATTTCTCTCTTATGTTGAAGAGGTAGATGGCTGCTATTGCATGGTGCAGGGAAATAGTGCAAGACACTGCAGATATGTGTGGATACCAGTGCTAATAGAATATTTGAGTGCTCTTGCTATGTTAAGTAATAAGCCATTTAATATGAAGCAGATGTTTTCTGTATCTTGTGTCAGGTAGGAGGCATTTTGTGGAGGCATAAAAAGAAATAGTGCTTTCTTTTGTTCTTCATTCCACCCCCACCTTTTCCTGTGACTACTTTGTGATACAAAAAGCAGAAGTTACACCAGTTGCTAGCCATAAAGAAGAGATGTGAATTTGACACTCTCTGCTTCCACCATAACCTCATTTGTTTGGGTTTTTTGTAACTGTGTGGTAAAACTTGTCCAAAGCTATACTGTTATATGCTATGCACCGCACAGTTTCACAGTTTGAAGCTAATTAAGGTTAGCATTGAGGACACAAATTTTCTTTGCTTCTTTAAAGGAGGTAAAACTTGGGAAACAGTGGAAGAAATGTAACTTCTGTTCTGTAGATAGCTCTACAAAACAGTTTCATCTAAAATAGAAGGATCCTTATTTTGATGATATATCGCCTTGTCCTGAAGGGTGATTTTTAGAGAGTACAGTCTTTTAAGTGCCTTTGAAATAGATTCACCACAATGCTTTATTTGGCATTATATGGTGATGTTTTCCTATGGGGTTGTTTGGGAGGTTTTTTGCCAGATAAGTTAAAATGGCATTGCATCTTCGCTGATTTCTTAGTGTCAGTCCCCTTTATCTGGACATCAGTTCTTGTATACATTAGAATAAAGGTCACTAAGGTTTGTCTCTAAGTTTCATTTAAGCTGTTGTCCTGTTTCTGACAGGAGCCTGTAGCAGAGACTGAGGGGACAGGCAAATCAAAATGGAGCAAGTAGAGAGGATTACTTCTTTTCCCACCTTCTACTGATCAGAGATGTACATGAATGCCCATCATACTTCTGTTGGATTACAGAATCCTTAGAGACTGGGTCTTCAAGAATTTGAAACTAAGTTCTTCATGAAAATCCATGTTGTGTTTTTCCCAGACTTGCATAGTTAGTGGAATTTACTTCCATATACTTAGTAAATGGAGAAATATCCTAAAAATTGACAATTCATTTTCATGCTAATTGCACAGATACGGTCAAATCGCTTTTGTTTTCGACTATACAGGGATACCTTCAGTTTGTATATGCTACCAATATTCAACATTATGCAAATCCTTTTTACTGCTTGGAATGATAGATGTTTTACGCATATTTCACATAAAATGATAGAAGTTCTCTCGTTTTGGCATGCATATCTAAAGCATTATGGTTGGTAAATATTTTCTTTCTTTAAAACAACATTTTAATTTAAAAATATTCAGTGCAGTTCACAGACAGTACAAGGTTGCTACTCCTATATTTTTATAATTAAAAAAAAAATTGTGGTAGCAATGGAAGCGAACAAATTTTCCTAAAAAAGACAAGGATGCTTTGAAGATGGAGTAATGAGGAGACTATTGGGGTTTCCTGCATATACTGTTTCCATTTGTTTGGCTTTGTGTTATATGTTTTGGAGGTTTTTTAAAGTGTAGTCCAGAGTTTCTAAATCATACATTAATGTTAAAATCTAATAGTTATTAGAAGGTTGAGCTTTTTAAAGCCTTTGTATCTCCTGTCAGATTTTTAAATCACTTTTGCCATCTAGTCACTTGTACAGGAGAAACCCTTATTAAAGTAAACTCCATGTCCTACTCAAGTGATTGAGACAGCAGAGGTGGTATAAATTGATTTTGCTCTGGTTATGTCCTTCCAGCTAAATATAAAAATATATGAATTACAAAATAATTGTGAAGTGATCGCTACATCATAACCTACCATCTTTCTCGTCTGCTGATATTAGTCAATGACAAATCAATGCCTGAAAGGAATAACTGGAAACACATTTCGTTAAGCTGTTAATTTTTAAGTTGTTGGGTTCTTATGGGAATACATCTCCTCAGCAGCATTTCTAAAACCATGAAGTCAAGAATAAGATGGGATGCTTCGAAGTGCTGTTCAGTTTTCCTATCTATGGGTTGGTGCTTGAGGTGTGCCTTTCCTAAGTAAGGAGCACATCAGTACTGTGTAACCTGATCTTTTGTCAATGCTGCAGAGCACTTGCTGCCTGTCCAGCCTCAAATGTATTTGCAGAGTCCTAACTGTAGGACTCAAGTGTTTTCATTGAGCATATTAATGTTTTATAATTCATTGGGGCACAGTGAACTATTTTAGAGCTCTCTGTACATATGTTTGTGTCTTACAAAAAAAACCCAAAAATGTTTCTGTGGACGGCATGAATGATACATAGATGACATTTTCTTCTCCAGTTTGAAATTTAGCCTAGTGTTCAAGGATTTTTCACTTTTGAAGTGCTGTTATTTGGATCTGATCTAAAATGGAGGGTTTGATCATCTGTAATTGTTAAACACAATAATTGTTAATAATTACAAAGAACACATAATTGTTAAGGTGTGTTAACGTCACAACTTGCCAGTTAATCCTTTTAGTATGAACTGTTTAATTTTTTTCTCCGGGAAAACAGGGACTGCATGTTCATTTCTTTTTCTGCCCTACAAACCTACTCATGACTACACAGAGTAGTATTATTTTGTTTTGATTTGGGTGGGTTTTTTGGTTGTTGTGTTTTGGTTTTTTTTGTTTTGGTTTTGGGGTCTTTTTTTTGTCTTTTAAGGTTGTTGGTACAGAATGTTTGTCATGTTTCCATGGTAAAAGTTGATGGGATTAATTTTCCTTAATCAAAAGCATGTTGTAGTCCTTTCATATAAAACTGGATGTATATTTACAAACAGTTTGGCATTTGAAAATTGGTTCCACTGCTAGCAGGATGATTACTGCTGTTGTATAAAAGTGAATACTTTTTTCCATTACTCAAAGAGTGGAAACCTTCAAGAACTTCCCTCTTTGTCTCGTGTCAGACTCTGCACTCTGACTCTGGCATTTTTGCTGTCTCTGGAGTGCAACCTGTTAGGAAAACTTATATTAAATCCTGATTAGGTATGTTGAACAGATACTTTTTTTCTAAAAGCACCATTAAAATAATTACTTTTTTTCCCTGTGTATAGTAATGTAAAACAAGCCTGCTTTAATCTACTTCTTTTGTGTAGTCTTATTCAAACCATCAAATTTAATGATTCTTATGTCCTTTTTTAGTTGTCATATTACAATGGCTTTAGACCAAAATATGCTCAGTTATCTTGGTAGCTGGCTGAATGAGCTAAAAAAACATTAGTTCTGTTTTATTTATATGATACTTCTATTTATTTATTTCCATTAAAAAATAGAGCACATAAAACCAAAAGAAAAGCAGATTGCTGTCCCTTTAACAGCCCTGGTCAATACTGTCATTGATAAGAGAGAGAGCTTAGCCATAGAAAGGAGATCATCCCTCTCTTGGTACAGTGAAATGTGAAGTAGGAGTTGAATATTAAAAAAATGACTTTCTTGAAGAAGGAAAATAAGACCTGACAGAGCAAGTTCAGTGGATATGTGCAAAGTGTGCATCAAACCCATCCCCAGCAGGGTTACACTAGCCTTTTTGGAGAAATCCAGAATGGTTTTAATTCTGAGGATTTCAGTAGTTCTTTCAGTGGGAAATATATCTTAACACACAGAGATCTCTGTCTTTTCAGATTACTTTTGTATAAAGAACAATAATTGCATATTTTCAGAAAAACTGTTTTGAAGGTAATTTCTTTTGCAGCAGCTCAGGGATGCACAGTGTGGCTTTTTTCCCAACATAGTTAGTTCCAAATCGTATTAAAAAAAAAAATAAATAGCTGCAAGCACTCCACACTTTCTGGTGCCTAAGACTATGCTCTGTAGAGCCTCCAAACTTCTCAGGGCAACCAAGACTTGGTTATCATTGACCTAGAAACACAAATAACAGTCTCATTTCAGTGGATTAGGAAAGACAAAATCCAGTTACATAAGATTATTGATGCTGGAAGACATATTAATGACCTTCATTATGCCTCATTTTTTTTAACCTTTGCTCAGTTAAGCAGTGTCTCCCTTCTTCCCTAGCTGGATTTAGATCCTGTAGCATCTCTAGGGAATGCAGAACTTGAAGCAGTTCTTCTTTCAGAAAAGACTAGAGAGACTCTTTCTTGGCAAATCATTAACTGTATGAACAACAATTTTTATTTTAATTTTTAAGAAAAAGTGTAGCCTTGTACTCTTTAATTCAAGAATAGCTTTTTAAGGGTTTTTTTGATGCAATCTGTATGAAAATTAAGCTTACCTCTGCCGTTATGTTGTAGTATTGGATTCTTTTTTAGTGCACAAAGGAGTCCTTTCAAAGTCTCTGCAAGGTTATTGTATGTGAAAACTTTGCAAACAGGCTTCAAAATGTCTTTTTTTTTTCTGATTTTAAAATGCTGTTAGAAGAAAATGAAGAAAATAGCCTTACCATTTTTAACTACTTTAACAAGTTCAGAAGGAAATCAATTACCCTTTCTTAATTAAGGCATCATCACATAAATACGCAGGTGCAGTTTGGGATTGTCAGTTTATTAGTTTTTTAAAATGTTATGAAGAGCTTCATATTTCATGCTGTTACGTTTGAACAGTAGAGATGATAAAGCATACTTTCCATCCTCTATCTGTCTGTACTACTGTGAAGCACTTTTTTTTGAGAGAATTAGTTATAGATGCTTATGTCATGTAATGCGTATTTACTCATGCATATACCCATGCAAATGGGTGCTATCTTCAGCAAATAGCCATGACCGCATGCACTCATCCACAGACCAGAGTGGGAAGGGAAATTATCAGGGGACAAATAGCCTCAGTGAAGAAATACCTGTTTCTGGCCTGAAGCATCTTTTTTGATAAATAAAAGGGAAAGTCTTGAATAAGCTAACATTTATTGCCCTCTGGTAAAAGATCACCTGTATGCATAATCTAATTCTCTGTTTTTCCTGTATTTATGTTCTTATATTCCTGTCAATTCAGTTTCCCTGTGCCTGCATGCAAAAAGGGAATTCACTATGAATGTGACTTCCAAGCCTACTTTCACATTAAACCCTATTTGGACAGTCTGTTTTGCCAATACAGACAGCAATAGAGGCGACAAGTGGTAGACTGAGAGAGAGTGTAGAAAAATGCAGCCTTTGCCTCTCACTTGTCTTTCATCCTTTTTGAGAAGCCTTTTGCAGGTGACATGGGATAAACCTCCAAAACTTAAACTTCTGTTTATATTCTTCTATTTTTAAAAAATTAATCTGAAATGCTCAGTATATATTTATTGCAAATAAATGTATATTATATATTATTATAATATATAATGAATATAGTATATATTAATGTATAATGTATATAATGCATATATATTTATAAGTATATAAATAAGCTTACATAACATATATATATACACACATTTTTTTCCCCACTCTGATCTTTGCCATCCTTTCCTTACCCTGGTGTTGGTCACTGTTTGTCATTGAGTATCAGAACATGTAGGACTGGACCTCATCTTTGATGTCCCATGTGCTGCATGTGTCTCTATGTATCTCCAGGTGTTAATAGTTGTGTATTAGACACCATTTTTCTCCATTATTTCTCTTGCCACATTGATTAGGTATGAAGTAATAAAAGGTAAATGCATGGTGAGATGCATCAAATTAAATATTGCTCTTTATTTGGATGTATTCTTCGTCAGCTGGGGTAGATACATTTTGAAACTGACTTTCACATAGAGTTGTATCCAAAGACCAAAATACTTCCTTTTGAAATTTTATGTATACATGTTATATTAAATAGTGTCTGTTGTGAAGGGGCCGCTTTTAAACATGCTATATTTTCTTTCTAGTTGATTCTTCAAAGATGCAGACAGCTGGCAGAGACTCAGTCGCAACCTTGATCTTTGTGTGATCTGTATGAACAATTCCTCTTTCCATTATTCAAGTTTTCTCAATCATCCTGTTTATTCTCTGCATTCTATTATATACCAGAGATGATTTTTTCATTTAATTTTAAGTGTATAAAAGTAACAGAAGTTTTTCAAGCACTGGGTGCAGAATAAAGATGACTAAGTAATTAAATGCTACAGGAGCTGCTGATTGGCACATAAAGCCACAATGTGATAAACTGATATGAGTTACAATAACATGCATCTTTACTTCCTTGAAAGAGAGCATAATGAGGCCTAATTTCAATATGTTCTGTTTTTAAGAAACGTCCCATGTGCTTTCTTTGAAATTAGCTCTGCCTTCATCTGTTGGAACTATTAAGCCGATCTACTCCTTTAATTATTGTATACAAGCCTGTACAATTCAAAAGAGGAAAAAAGAGGCTGTAAATCAATGGTGCATAATTTTGGAAGCCCGCTTACTGTGCTCAAAAAATAATTTTAAGATGCAATTAAAGGAGATGGGTGCTTACAAGATACACTTAATACTGTAAAAATTAATGAATAGCAGAAGTTTTTCTAGTTTTCTAATTTTTCAAGAGTGAAAAGGCTTCAGCTACAAAACATTCCCAACAGAAACTTTGAAATGCCTTGATTTAGGCAAATTCCTTGTCTATAAATTCAGACTGAGTTAAAAAATGCTAGCTTGTAAGAAGAGTTAGTTTTTATATTAGAAATCATAAGCATCTATGATGAAGAGAGGGCAAATTATTATCTTGGTATAACAGGATAGATAATATATAATATCCAAAGTTATAATGGGAATAACCTATGTTTCACAGTTACTGAAAAAGGGAAAAATCAAAATGTAGAATAAATAGTTGGCTAGTGGTAGTAAATCAGGGAGCTAACACTT
Organism: Aegotheles bennettii; assembly: GCA_013398125.1. Lineage (NCBI taxonomy): Eukaryota > Metazoa > Chordata > Aves > Caprimulgiformes > Aegothelidae > Aegotheles > Aegotheles bennettii. The sequence goes on along the minus strand of VZRW01001969.1, from coordinate 111,923 downwards.
TGTTCTCTTCCTTGAGAGAAGGATTGTGTTAATGGGGTCCTGAGTTACTCTGCAATGGTTAAGTAACTTGAAGGATGTCCCTCATACCTAAAAAATGAATGTTGCGATACTTGTTGCTTTGTGTCATGCTGCACAAAACATTTCAAGAGTATAGTTTTGTAAGCCCTTGTCCATATACCAGTGAAAGAATTCTTTCAGGTCTGAAAGGAGGACTTTTTAAATTATTCTTGGCTAGAATTATTTAAGGTCAGCTCTTAAAACTGTTTGTGTTGACACTTCATTAGCACATCAAGTTTCCAGGTTTTTTTTCCCCCCTTCTTTTATAAGAATCAAGAATGCCTAAAATCACTGTTTGTTTCTCTAGGAATTTTTGAAAAATCCATGTATTGGTTTATGTAGGAAGTAAGAATGAGCTTGCAAGTGCAATAAAACTGTTGGAAGCGTAAATGTTGGATTTGGTAGTCTGTCACCTGTCAGATTACTGAGGGAAGTGAAGCTTGCATTCTAAACCATTACCTAATGTATACAATAATTGTACAAATTAGAATTGTAGTATGAGAAATAGTAGTATGAATTACTGCCAAAGTTGCATATAGCAGTTTTTTGTATGACCAATATAACTTTAAAATATCTTTTTACTTTTATAAAGGAGCATATCTGGGAAAAAAACTATTGTGCTATAGATGTGCTCAGCATTCACATTTTCTTTTTGCCTTTACATCTGCACACCCAACACAACTCAAAAAATACTTGCATCCACGTGTTTACCTTATTAATGGACAGTTTCAGTGACAGGTTTTGAGATGCCGCTCAAGTCTTTTGCCATACTTTCACTTATTATTTATTAATCTAAACCAAAACTCTAGTCATATTTTTTTCTTAATTTTCCCCCTGAAAAGTATAGCTAGCTACAGGGAAAGAATTCTCCCTCTACCAAAACCTGTGATACACTGAAAGCTGTACTAATGCTCTATTTTAGTCTTTAATGACAAACAAGGGGGAATGAAGTGACACAGTAATATATTTCTGTAGTGAAAGACGAGCATCCATTCTGAGTAGCCATTGGGGAGATATCTTTTCCTAAATTATATAAAACACCACAATACACGATTGTACTTCTTCTTATGTGAAAATCTTTAATACAATAATCAAATTCAGTATTGCAGCTTTTATGTTTCTTGCTGGGATTTTTATGACTGACTTTTCCTCTGTAGTGTTCCTGTAGATGTGATTTTCCCAGTGAAATCTTTCTTCAGTCCACTCAAGACAGATGATACTTGAGCTCAAGATTAGATTTATAGTGTTTCTTTTTTATTCTGTTGCAGAGTGGTTTGCCTGGAAGGACAAGAGGGTATTATTGATATATTTGGTTATTCTCATTTGATGTACTCTCATTGCTGTTGTTTACTGGCAGAAAGAGAGAGACGGGGAGATGTATTGAGTATTGCTAAGAAACAATATGCAAGTCTGAGTGGCTGTTCCAAAATTTATTTTTGCATCTGTGGCATAAGAAAAAAATGTATAAACAGTAAAGTAAGAAGTCTGTAGTGTTCTCAAGATACTCTTTTTACTACTAAATTATTCCAGTATTATTATTTAATGTGCAAGCTTGCTTTCATGCTAGAAGATTTCTTTGTCAAGATACATTAATAAGGAATGCCATGGACGACTTAGGCTTGATGGGCCAAAGTCTTAAAATCTTTGTGTTGTTAACCTCAATTTGAACAGCTTCAGTGGCAGGGATGGTGGAGGGGGACAGAGAATTAAATCCAAGATCTTTTAGGTCAAACTGGATCAAAGTTTTAGTGAGGGTGATCAGGAGAAATTAATGAACACAATATGTGAAGGTAAACAGGAGGGACACAGCAAAAGAGATCCCGTCTCCAGATTATTTCTAACTCCTGAAGTTCCTTAGTAGGTTCAAAATCTGTCATAGGCTCCTTTTTCTTGTATGCTTTCAAAATATTTGGGAAATTATGTGGAGGGGAAAAAATTAATTCTAGAAATATTTCCTGCTTCTCACTGCAGTAAACACTGCTCTGTTTCTGACAAAATCTTTGAGATAAAATGTTAAGATTATTTTAATGGTGCATCCACACCAGCTCTACTAACCAAAAGCTTTTAAATGGGTAATTTTTGAGCCTTAATTGCACAGTAGTGATAACACCTTCCTGTATTTCTCCTTTCCTGAAACAGATTCCTGCATAAACAATGTTTTCATGATTTGTAAAATATGGATGATTTTGAAGAGTCTTATTCTAATGTGTGTTATATGACATTAAAATATTGATACATACTGTGCTGATTTGAAGGGATTCTTCAGGAATGTTGCTTTTACAATACTTCAATTTCTGTAAAAAAATATTTTTTTACAAAGTGGGGCTTGGTTTTTAAATTAAAATTTTTCTTTCTTATTAAACATAGTATATACTGAATTCTACAAAGAATAGTGCTTATTGTTATTGCTATACAAAAGCTGGTAGAGGTAAAATCATTCTGAGGCCTTTTTTTTGTATAAGGACAATGGTTACTGAAGATAAGACTGTATAATTCAATTTCCTAGATATGATGGAATTTAGAATATTTTCAGTGATTAATTTTTGTTGGGTTTTTTTGTGTTGTGTTTTTTTTATTATTTAATCTGGAGCAGAAGTAGAGTGACAAGGAAGGTTTTGGGAAGATGGCAAGGATAAAGGAATATAATGGGGGAGAAGAGGGGGGGAAATAGCATCTTGCCTCATGCTAAGCTAAAGTCAAGCGGTAGGTGTTTGTGTTTTTGTGTTTGTGGCACCAAGAGACTTAGTGTTGATAAGTATAAGGTAGCATTTGTGAGACTTTCGTGGTAACTGTTTTCACAATTTTCTGTAGTGGAAGGCACTCAATTAGTTATGTAGTGTTGAGAACTAACTGCTGTTGACTAACTGCTTTCTTGAGTGGGAAAGGGGCCTGGGTAGATTGCGTCAGCAAAATAAGCCTTGATTTTGTATTTAGAACTAAAAAATATATTGGAAAAATTAGGCATATTGTTTTAATAATGTTTAAAGTATCTTTTGTGTTTTCTGTTGGTAGAAAGTAATGCAAATAAAACCTGCAAAGCAGCTTCCTTCTAGGTGGGACAGATTTATACTTAAAAATTTGAATGGAAGGCAATGCTTTATAAGAAACACTACAACTGACTACTTATAAAACACTTTTTTTTAAAAGGGGTAGTTACACTTAAACCTTTAAAAAAGTCAAAATTGCTGGAGAACAAAATATTTCATTAGCATGAAAACAATCTAAAGAAAAATTTGTATGTTTTTTTCTGCATATAAGGCTCAACTGTTCCTGCATAGTAAGGCTCAAAATATTTTTGACTCATCTGAAGGATGTTTTTTCAGACTGTATTCTCACCATAAAATTTTTCCTTACATATCTTCTAGTCTATTAATAATAGCTGTAGTGATCAACAACAATATTAGCAATCCTGTTAATAGCAGTAAACCCTTTAATTTTCCTTTTTTTTAGAAGTTGAATGTAGTAGTTTCAGTTTGTTAGGTGAGTGTTTTAAAAACCTACCATCATCATCTTGTGTTCAGTTCTTCAAGTCAATTCTATAAAAATTACCCTACTAGCCTTAATTAATTTCTCAGCATTTCTGTTTCATAAAATTTACATTTTCTCTTGCAATCTGAATGACATGTTGGTTGTTACTCACTCACTAGGCAGGTCTGGCCAGAGAGGCTAAAAGAGAGAAAAATATCTGTTTGTATCTGTTGTCACAAGATCAAATTACAAATGGCATTCTTCTTTCTCTTCCTAAAAGGCACTGAGACGTGAACTGAAGGATAAAGAGCAAACCATTCTCAATGCTGTGGACCAGGCACGAGTTTTCCTTGCTGACCAACCAATTGAGGGGCCCGAGGAACCAAGAAGAAGCTTGCATTCAAAAACAGGTCAGAAAAGACTTTTCCAGAAATGGTTAAAAGGAAAGAAAAGGAATTTATATGTCTCTAGTACATATTTAATCTCAGCTATTTGGTTATATTTCAGAATTTTCCAGTTTTGATTGCTTTCATTACAGTGATTTAGCCTCAAAGTTTTACTGCTTCACTTTGTAAGCACTCATATCTTAATGGAAAAAGTAGAAAAATCTCTATTTACTTTTCCAACTTTAGATTCAAGTGCATAAGTCATCAGTTCTGATCTTTTTTTCTTAACACAGTAACATATGCACCTTAAATGTAGACAGAATAGTAGTTCAAGGAGACACATTCAAATGTATGTATGTAATTATTGAAATGTTTTACTCTATAAATAAAAATAAATTTATTCAGTGATATATCTCATTAGAAGTAAAAAGAATCAGCTTTAGGAAGGCAGTCATTACAGAATCTTAAAGATTTCAACGTTAAATTAATTATTACTAAGGAATAAACCACAGCTATCCTAGAAATGATATTTGCATGGTATTTGTTGAGATATTTGTCTGTATCAAAGACCAACAAGGAGGTAATAGTTTTCCTTCACCCCACCCCCCATAATTTCAAAATAGAAAAATACAGCAAATATTAAGTCTTAGAATTATGTTTCTGGTATAAGCTACAACATGATAAAAATCTTACTTTTAATCATGTAAGAATTATTCTTGGAAAAGGTAGTAATCTGCTTTTACAGAAATATCAGTTATTGTAAGATATGAATAATATACTCTTCTGTATAATTTACAAACTTACAGTATAGCTGCTTCTATTGGAAGTTAGTTTTAGCCTCCCATATGTCTTCCTATATATTTCCATAGCAAACTTTTTGAGTTTGTTCAATGGAAACAACTAGTCTTTCTTACATCCATATTCTGTGTTATTTCTGTGCAAATTTTTATGTAGTCTCATATTCCCTAATTCAGCTTTGTGATAAAGTTTGAATAGCTGGTGATTAAAGCTACTGAACCATTTTTCCCTGTGATCAGTTCTAGTACCTTAGCTGTGGTAACGTGTATCTCTTAATGTTTTAGTCGGTCCAAATCACAAGCAAGCTCGCACTTGAAAAATAAGGAATGCTCGCGTTACACTTGCTCATTTTTTAAGGCAAAGTTTGAAGTCACAGACTCTCCTCTCAAAAGCCACAGAACCACCCAGCACAAATGCTGCCAATGCCTAACATGTTAGCAGTGTAAAATGTTCGTTTTCTAGCAGGGGTTGATATCAATAATCTACTGTTGACCAGAAGTGGAAAAGCAAACTTCAAATGTTGGGTGCTAAAAAAAAAACAAAAAAAGCAAACTTCCTGTGTTGGCTTTCTGCTGTATGATGTGGTAACTGGCACACTCAAACACAATTCTTCAGCTTCCAGGAAACTTCCTTCCAATTTAATTTATCTCCCATCTGTTAAGAGGTAATTAAGTTGTCCCATAGCATCTATTTCCAGAAAACTACAGAAGATTACAGCAATCCTGAGAACCATTCTCAGTTACACTACTAGCAACGCAGATAGCTGATGGATGTCAAAGGTTAGAACCTGATTTGAAAAAAAATTCCTTTCTTACAGTCCAGAGCAAAGTCCAGAGCTCAGAAGTCCAGAGCAAGGTCCAGAGCTCAAAGACATTGTAAATGAGCCTCAAGAAAGCAAATTGAAAATTGCAGAATATTAAACAAAAAGTGTATAGAGGAGAAAACAGCCTGAGGAAACTTGCTTAGAAGGTTCAAATAAGTTCAGAACATGAGTGTGTTAAAGTCCTGTGTTGTTATAGGATGCTATTAAGTCAGGGAGCCCTATTTTTTGTGCTGCCTGACTTGTCTTCGTTTTCTGGTTTTGTATTGTTTTGGAATAAAATAGATGCCTTTGTTTTGTTTTGAAATGCTGTTAGGGGATGTATATCTGTCTCCTGCAGCCTTGCTGAGGAGCTGCCTGCCATATGTGCTGTGCCAGAAAAAGGTCTTTATTGATCTTTGGAAGAAATAAAAGGCCTGTTACAATCTACAGTCGCAGGTTTTGGAAAGATACATAGGATTAATTTCTTGGTTACCTAGAATAACTGGGACACAGTGATGATAGCCTTCTCTCCATTAGTACTCTCCCTTCAACAGGAATTGGAAGAAGGCATAGTAACTTGGTGATGCTATAACAATACTGTTATATTTGGATTTTTCTGCTTTTGTGGCAGGAGCAGACTAAAACTGAATTTATACCTGTTTTTGTTCCTGTAGCAATGCAAACTTCAGGCTTCCACTGTGCAAAACTATTGTGAACTTGCTTTGAATCACACCATTTATTACAAAATGATGTCTTGATTTAGTAAAAAGCATCATATGTGTTTTTATTATGTTGACAAATTACACTGGTTATGCTGCATAAACGCATGGTTCTCAGGCTTCACAGAATCACAGGGGTTGGAAGGGACCTCGAAAGATCATCTAGTCCAACCCCCCTGCCAGAGCAGGGTCTTCTGTAGTTTTCTGGAAATAGATGCTATGGGACAACTTTAATTACCTCTTAACTAGAAGCTTATTTTTTCTTTGTTTTGTCCCTCTGTGTCTTCCTCACCAGTGCACACTGGGAAATATCAACAGCCATTACTGAAGGATATGTATATTTCCTAGCATCGTTATCATTTGAATTTATCTGCAGCCCATACTCTGGGCCCTTTCCAGAAGTATTCATCATACATGAGGTTAACAGCTTTCATTTTCTCTGCTTTTGCAATTCTGTCTTCTGCAGACCAAATTTAATTTGCCTTCTATCCTGCAGAGACTTACTTCATTTACTCTTTATTTAATTATATTTTTTGTTTGAAGTACTTTCACTTATGATAGAAGAAAACCTAAATGGGCTAAGATGAAAATGACTCTGCTTTGTCTTTTTTTAACTACATATGCAATAGATATTTTAATAGGGGAAAAGGGTGACATACTGGGTTATGCCTGCATGGTTGGGTTCTTGGAGTCTGACTAATCACTGGGTTCCCACATTAACCAGTTGCTGCTTATTCTTTAAACTTCCCATTCCCATTCCATCAGAAATAAGTTTTCTGTCCAGATTGTTAGAAACCCAGGGAATGGTTTAGCTGGAGTGATGCTAAAGACTTCATTATGCAACGATAGCACTGCTTTTGATTCTTCTGCTTAGTTTGACAATGTGCCATTGTGTCTCTTCAAATGCTCTGGAAATGTTCATAATAATTAAAGCACTGTGTCACCCATTGTTTTTTTTGCTGCAAAGATTGATTGAATCAAGGAACAGATGCTTGACATAATAGGAGAGCTGGGAGGCATGAAGTCAGCTCCAGTTCTAGTATATTTTATTAAGAAAATAGCAAAAGGGAAAGGAAGTTAATGTAATTGTGGAAAGATGGAAAGAGATCACTGGTTCAAGTCCACATAATGAGGATTGTTTAGAAAATTGTTTAGACTCAAAACTGCTAGAGCCAGGAATAGCTTAAGTGATCTAAAATAAAGAATACCCCTTTCCTGGGTAAGTATTCTCCGTATATGTAAGCATGTAAGGAAGCTATATGCTGTAAAGTTCAGGCTTGAAAGTTTTCTTTCCATGGCACTCTGTCTCTGCTAGAGACACAGAAAAGCCTTTGGTGCTTTCATTGCATTGTGACAAAAAATGCTCATTAAAATGAACTTCTTTCCACTACAGAGAAGACACTTTATGCTCTTTCCCCCAACTGCAGAGTCAGTCGGTATCTTTCCTCTCTTAGTAAACAGATGGTACGGTGAATACAGGCTTTTCTTACTTTCTGGGCAGCTACTGACGTGGAAATAATGTAATAAGTACCATTTAAAAAAAATAAAATAGGAGGGGAAGGGTGTGGAAAGCTGATCATTGAGAAGACTTTATATAAAGTGGGGACAAAAAAGCAACAACTACTGTGTAGTGTGTTTTTCACAGCAAAAAGGAACTCTATCTGGCAATGTGTGTAGTGGTAGACGGGTGAAACAATTTCAAACTCTTATTAAAACTATCTTAACATTTCTTCTGAGGTTTACGATTCTATACTATGCAACCAGTATCTTGGAGAATGTGTTATCTGCTTGGAAAAAAAAGTAATGTGTTGCTCATTAATAAGTTGGGTTTTCATGATTGAAAGCATGAAGTTATACAAGATGTATTTCCACCTTAAATGAATAGATGCTGAATGGTTTTATAGCTCATAAAAATGTGTGTTTTGCTTTATGTCTCTAGTAAATGTCTTTTTAGAGCAAGTTTACAAGCACTTCCAAGGCTTTTGTAAAATAAAGCAGTCTTGCAATGAATTAATATTTTTCAAATAAAATATGTGGCAGATACCCTTACACAATGACACTGATTTGACAAATGGTCTTAAAAGATGTTTTGGTTTTCAATTCTGTTGGGATACTTGTATCACCCTAGTCAATCTGGATATTTAACCCCCCAAAATACATGACTAGTATGTCACAAGTAAAGCTGCCTTGTTTTAGCTGGCCAGAGAAATAAAGTCAGGCTGTTGTTCCCCTTTTTTATTGCTATTTATTGTTACAGCTATTTTTACTTACTGCTTCTACTGGATCGAGAAGCACTCATTGAATCTGTTGTGTCAGTACATTTATGGAAAGCCAAAAAGTTTTGCAAGATTTTCAGCTCTTAACTAAAGCTTTCAGCAAGTTACTTCTGAAGCGTCTGGTCATTTTAAATGACCTGCTAATAATCTAGTTTAGAAATGTTAAGCCCTACTAACTTTCTACTCTTTTATGTAGAATTGGTAGGTTTTGACTCTGGTAACTGTTAAAGAATGATGAAAGCTCATGATCTTGGATAAAAATGGTAGGTTGCAGCTTTGCATATATGTGTAACTTCTACTTAGTCCAACTTCTGGGTATAATGTTCCCTATATTCACATGTTCAAGACACCATCAAAGGAGGCTTCCTCCACTGGGTCTGCATCAGTGAAGCTCAGTATTCCCTTTCCTTGTGTAGAGTGTTCTGACACTAGGTGCTCCCTTAATCCTCATTTAAAGTCCTGAAACTTTTACTCCCGAGACCTGGTTGTCCCCAATTTGTAGTTGTAACATAGGATATCATAGCATATCTCAGCTTATGAGGTATCCTGTGGTACTGATCTCTGCTATTAGATGCAGCTTTACTGCACTCTGCAATTTAACTTGGCTCCTAGATTGTTCACAGTCCCATTGTCACTGGAACGTAGTGGATTCTCATTCATTCATCAATGGTATATTATTATTCTTAATTGTGAATAATTTGAAAATTACTTCCAGTAACAGCAACTTCGATATCTTTATGTAAGCAGTTTGTAGCTCTTGTTTTTTGTTTAAAACAACAGCTTTTATCTGAAAGGGTTTTTTGTTTAGAACTTAAGCTTTATTTCTTTTCCTTTTCTCTAAAATCTGTTGTAAAACTTGGGGTAAAGATCACCTCAGGACTGTGTTGCTCTATGATGTAGTTTATTCTACTGTGAATTGCTGGAATTTCAGAGACAAGGTACAATTTATCACAGCCTGTCTTCGATGTTCATCTTTATTCTGGTCTGTCACTATTGCAAATTGTGGGTTACTGCCATATCTCTATATCCCAGAGCTACATACATAATTTATATCCCTCTACACCTAGTTAAACATTGCAGGCTTTTGTCACAACTGTTCCTCCCCTAATTCCTCTTCTCAAACACCCACTTGCCACTGCGGGTATCCCTAAGCCCGACTACCCTCTACCTTATGACACCCAGCAAGTCATTGAAATATATCAGTAAGCTCAAAATTTCTTTTGTTCTTCTCAGCCCCCTCTTTCTTCAAATGGCTCTCTGTTTTTTAAAAGAGCTTTTCTAATTCTAGAAGTCCAAACATGCTCTGCAACTAGGCATTTGTCTCCCTTCCTCTGGTGATGTTGGCTTTTGTTGGTTTCCCTTGCCTTTCACTCTCCTTTGGTTACTGTTGGTGGTACTTTTCTCTCCTACATAACCACTTCTTAGCAAGTTGCCTTGTGCTTTTTGGGCAACACTTGGTCATTTGGCAACATCCTCTCCACCACATATGCTTTTCTAGTATTTATAGGGTAGCATGTATCAAGACTAGTAGGGGCTAACAAGATTTGAAAAAACTTTAAAAAATAATAAACAAACAAGTGGAATTGTTGGACAGAAACTTTGTTTTTGATTCACACAACTCCCTGTTACTTTTATATATGGGAAAAATGTACCTGACTTTCTCAACATTGAATTTATTGTAATATTTTCTTTTGTGTTAATTGCTTGCAGTGTACTTTCCTGTGTTGGGTACTATGGAGCAATAGTTCCATCACCAGAGGCATAGTAAGAGAACTTTTGCAACCAGAACTTTGACATTCATCTAGCCTGCATCAAGCAAAAGCTTTCTCCTGTCCATTTTTGTATGTTTCCCTCTCACCCTCCTCCCCCAAGTCAGCAATCCAAGCTTACTTAGTTATAATGATTTTAAAGACAGTATATCACAAATGGAAGATTGTATGTCTCTTGACTTCTGACAAAAATAGTGCTTTCATCTTTGCATGATTGTGTATAATTTACTCATAGACAACACTTGAATTTTAATCACAAGAATACTGTGATAAAGCTTTTCTAAGGGTTCTGTTTGGGAGTGAATAGGAGGCCAGTTAGCTTTGTTTTGGTGTATGCCATGTCTCTCCTCCTTCTTTTGTTCTCTGGTTTCTGCATTATATTGTTTCCTCTGCTTGCTTTTCTGCCTGCAGAAATCTCAAGGTTGTTATGTAAAAGTGGAATCCTCTGAGACTGGCTTTGTGTGTTTGTCATTACTGAAGGAACTTCTGCCTAGTAAAGGAAGTTACCCATGACTTTTTTCAGCAACATCCCTCCGAGCAGTAGACAGCAGGACCTGCTGGTGATGTCTTAGGGTTTTCTTTTTAGTTTTCTGACTGTCTGGGTCTTGCTCAGTCTCAAATTAAAGACCCAGGAAAGGCAGCATATTCTCTTATTGATAGACCACCTGATTGGTTTGCAGAAATCATCTGGTGTGGAGAAGAGATAAGCCACCAGCTGACTCAGTTCTTGTTGTTAAAGAGGGCTGAATCATGTCTCTGGTGTGGAGTTCTATCTGATGTCTTGCAGACTTGCTAGGGACTGGGGATTTAAATATAAAGAATTTACTGAAATAATCAGTATCATCTGTGACTACATCCTGAGGTTGTGTGTGCCCACTTCAGCTTTGCTTATTCAGTGGCAGCTGGTTACCTAGCATGAACGCTATTTCCATGGTTGCTGGGTTGCATGGAATTTAGACATGTAAGCTTGAAATTTGTGAGAAATAGTTCACCATAAACTTGGCTCTTTTTCAGTCAGCAGATTCATTGAACGTTTTTAGATTTGCAGTACCTATCTAAAACAGCTTTTTAGGACTTTGGTGTTAACCCAGAAAAATGTATGTAGGCCTGCAGAGCTGGTCACCACATGGTACTTAGTACACCTTGGTTTTTGCTAGGAAAGCACTGTTCTTATTCTTTCTAAATGAAATGGTCCACAGATTCCTTATTGCAGTTTCCAGTAGGGAAGAATTATCTTTTGTTTCCTCCCCCATGCCTCCGAAAATAACAAATCAGCAGCAAGCTGCCTTTGCTTTGTGGATATCATAATACATGGAAGTCAGAAATAGTTTCCTGTCTTCTGATTAAGCTTTATTTTGTCATCAGGAGTGATTAAGTTTTATTTCACTTATGGCAAGGTGGACTTTCTTCTGCCTTGTACCCACTGAAATAAATTATCAGTTGACTCTGGACTTACTGTCTGGAGTGTGTACCTCAGGAGCACTGTCTGTTGAATGACATGAATGAGAGCAAAAATGAACAGTGTAACTTTTCTTTCCCTCTGCAGAGTTGACCCCTGAGGAGAAAGCCATGAGGATTGCCAAAGCTATGCGTAAGCACTCATCAGAGGTAAAAGAGAAATGGGAGAACCTAAATGCCAGTGCGAGTATCTGGCAGAAGCAAGTGGACAAAGCATTAGAAAAACTGAAGGACTTGCAGTGTGCTATGGATGACCTTGATGCTGACTTGAAGGAGGCTGAAAATGTGAGGAATGGCTGGAAACCAGTGGGAGACTTGCTCATAGATTCATTACCAGATCACATTGAGAAAACTACAGTAAGTGTGGAACTCCTGGGAAATATTTAGCCTGTGTGAGAGTCAGACCCCTCCGTTCTTACACTCCCAGTCACATCAGAAATGTATACACTGTATACTTAAATTCTTACGTACAATGTAAAGTACTCTTTAAGGACTAGATCTGAGGTCTCAAAGAAAGTTCAGTACTGTGCCACATATGCTGTGTCAACTGTGAGCGCATAAGCACGTGTAATCAGCAAGCTACAGATGTGTATGAATGTGTGAATATACCATTCATAAAATGAAAAAAAATGTGGTTTAGGATTTAAATATTTTTCTCCTTGAAATACTGTCTAATTCGGTTAAGCTATGGGTGTGTTTGGAGCTTTACGCAGGCACTGGAGATGAGAGAGCTGAGTCAATTATCTTCCTGGCAGTTGACAGTAGGCTCCCCTCCTTTTTGTAGTGGCGAGCTGTCAGACCTGTTTGGCCATCATGTATAGCTTTCTCCTTAGAAAAACATTTAGAGCTCTCTCAGTCATACAGAAGTATACACATAGTTTCAATTGCTGTTCCTTAACTTTCACAAACTTCATGTCTGTTGTCTATTTTAGCTTCTATGAGTGAAAATTTGTATTTCCTTTTATTTTAGCTTGGCTTCTCTTCAGGATTATTTCAAAGTGAAAAACATTATACTACCATATAATGTTCTCATGGACACACCAGTTCTTGCAGCCAGGATTCCGGGGCACCCATGCAGGGCTCAGCACTCCAAGGCATGGCTGCTCATGATGAGTAGTAGTCATCTTCTGCTTAGCTGCATGGGTTAGATAGGGATACAGTAACGCAGAGCTTACCAAAGAAGGAAAACTTTCAGATAACTACCATTGTCCAGGAAAGCTGACCGGAAACAGCACAGTGCTTGGGGTAGTGCCTGAATATCAGGGATTCCAGGAGAATATGTGGGTATGGAGATACAGGTAAAGGAAATTCCTATTTCAGGCAAATTTAGCACTTATCACCAAGCTTCTGTTTCAAAAACACAACTCCTCAATTTTTAAGCTCAAGAATTAATATGGCAAAACATTAGAGGACCTTAGGGTCATGTACCTCACCATCCATGTCTTCAGCATGGGACGCTGGTGTTACAATGCAGGGCCATGATCTGCAACCAGTTTTCTGCAAATACTCTATGTATAAAGACTTGTGGACTCATATGAAATTAACACAGAACTGCATTAATTCACATATATCAATATAAATGTCCTCGTTCTCCAAATTTTGTTGTTACTTTCAAGTTTAATGGAACCAAAATTTTTTAAACAAAGGCAGTCAAAGCTGGTTTATGTCCAGACTGCTGTTGACTTGAGAAGAGTAATACCTCTTCTCCCCCAGTCCTTACATTTTAATATGGATACTGAAGCAAGTACTAAGATGCTGTTGCTGAATAGCTCTTTGTTCTCATGTTAAAAAGTGGTTTATTGTATCTTGGTGGCTTTTTCTGTAAAGAAGAGTAAAGCAAAATCTTTTTGATTGTCATTGCTGCGGAAAAACTGAAACATCTGCTGAAGTAGTAGGGACCTGCAGCCTGTCCAGAAGCCAAACACTTCTTTCTTGCCAGTAGGTGCCTTCTGTTCCTGGGCGTGTGAGAGAGATTTTGAAGGGAGGTAAATAATTGAATTGTCCAAAGAAAATCTTTTTTCCAGTTGTTTTTGGCTTGTTTCATGATGTTTAATCAAGCCATTTATAGGATTGAACAATTAACTGCTCACAGCAAGAAAGACATTTGATGCGTTTTTTCAACTGTAACTAAAACTTGCGTTAATTTTGTCTTAAAACTGTGTTTAGTTCCATTTGATTCAATGAACCTTTTTCTTCTTTTCAATCATTGTAATGGTTTTACTCTACAGTTCTAATCAGGTGTAACATTGTACTTCTTTTCCTTAGAAGATACATTTCTTCATGCTTTGCTAATTCAATAATAGTTTTTAAATTGAATTTTTGTCAGCTGCTCAATACTGGAAAACTGTAGTTACTGAACAGATTTTTTTCTTAAGAGCATTTGACAGGCTGTGTACTGTTTAAGCTCCTGATAGAGCATTGTATATTTCTTTTTGGAAATAAGAGCTCTAAAGCAATATGGCACCACTAAAAACCTTATTTAAATTGTTGTGGGTGTGCAATTTGGATATGGGCATTTGGGTAAATTTCATACTGTTTTCTATAAAAGTGGATGTGAAGGATTTAATAAGACTATTGAAGTGAGTGAACTTTCTTTGCTGGAGAACTCAGAGTTGCATATAGTTGTTTAAGATAAGCTGCCATGTTGGACATGTCAGCACCATATTGAGTTTACGGTGGCTTTTGTATTACTTGAGGTCTGTTAAACATAAATGTATGCTTCTTATGCTTCTAGGCTTTTGGAGAAGAAATCGCTCCCATCAACTTGAAAGTTAAAACAGTGAATGATTTGTCCAGTCAGCTGTCTCCACTTGACCTTTATCCATCACTAAAGATGTCTCGTCAACTGGATGATCTTAATATGCGGTGGAAACTTTTGCAGGTATTCTTCTGAATGTGTACAGTGGGGGTGGAGGGAAGAATGCTCTCTTCTGTTCTCTTAGAATATACATTATTAGAATTTATTCATTATTTCTATCTTTAAGGTGTTACTTTAGTGGTACCAAAACAACCAAGAGAGATTTCTTTCCTTCTGTGGCTTGACCAAAAGCTTTTTCTTTCAAGCTGTCTAAGCAGTTTACTCACTCGGGAAACTGCATTAATCTCTGGATACCAGTGGGACCCATTGCTGCATACTTTTTTGTGTAACTTATAAAAATACTGCATTTTTTCTACATAAATCATTGTTACTGAAAATTAGTGTACTTTATTTCTGCTGTGCTTCCAGCTCATGTGAAAGCTGTTTTATTTTGATTTTGAATATTCAGTTTCTGCAGGGAATTTCAGTTAAAATGACTTCAGTATTAATAGAGCTATAACAGGATATGAGCAATAGCGCATTTACCATTATAAAACACAAGGAGCATAAACTGTGAGAGAGATTAATATTGCTTAGTTATGATTATTGTACTTAAATGGTCTGAGGTAAATCAATGTGCCTGATTACAGTTCAAACTCATGCAGTTTCACAGTGAATGATTTAGTGACGTTTCTTACATCAGTTACAAGTTCATTTATCAATTTTTGCACTTTCTCACTCTTCTTTTTAGTAGGAAATACTTATTGGGAGTCAGCTGCTATTTATTTCTTTACCTGGTTTATCTAGTCATATGAAGTGTTTGAAAGAATTGCGGGGAAAGATGGAGGATCTGTCATATCTCTGGCTGAGGATAATGTGACTGAATTTTCAAAACCTGAACATCAGCTTCTGGGCTAGTAGTTTTGACTCAGTTGCTCCTGAGAAATAAAGCTATTAATATGTCATATCAGTCCTTTCCTTTCCTAAAGTAATTTGGTAGTGGTTTTGGGGGTTTTTTTGTCCTCTCAAATTGAATTAACTAAGCAGCCAAACTCCAAACTGCTGCTGGGTATGCTAGTGCATTTTCAGTTAATAAACAGGGTGGAATCATGTCAGCCAGTGAAGTGGTATCTTCCAAAATGGAAAGGCAGCTGTGAGATCAGTACAATCAAACTGAGACCTGCTGACTATGGAAGTTTGGACAACAGAAGGGTTGAGAGGTCAGAAACTTCAGTGGTCAGCTATAGTCACCATGAAACTACTATTGCTCACTATTGATCTGCACTATTGACATGAGAACACTGCGAAATATGAACATGACTTTCATCAAACAAATGAAAAAAAATAGTAGCCTTGAATGGCTGGGTATCAGATAAGTGCTATGACACATAGACAACTTAAATTGATTTGACTACAAATGAATGTAAACAAGTGTTTTTATTATCATGGCCCTGGTTTTACAAAGTAAATGCAATGCTAATTATGTGTATGTATGTTTATGTGTAGGTGTCTGTAGAGGATCGCCTTAAACAGTTACAAGAGGCACACCGAGATTTTGGGCCTGCATCACAGCACTTTCTTTCCAGTAAGTTCTTTAAATTAACAGAAGCACGTGAGAAAAGACTGCTTTCTCAAACACTGTCTGCTCTTTACTCTAGGTTTCCCCATGGCTTAAGGAACAGGAAGTTCCTCTTCCATGTTGTTACCTACCTCCCTGTTTATGTAGGGGTGTTTAATCTCCTTAACTCCACTGACATTCTCACCAGCATGCTTTCCTCTGGGATTACTGTAATATCTTCCTGAGTTATGGTTGCACCAAGTGTTGCTTTATTCTTTGTCCTCCGCTGCAACGTCTGACCTGTGGCTGTTCCAGAATCTTTGTGTGTTCATAACCACATCTTCTCATCCCCTGCTACTTCTTTCCTCAATTTGATTTCGCTTCTACTCTTGCTGGGGTCACACAATGGAAGAGCTGCCAGGATATTTTCTTTTTTTTTCTTTTTTTGCCTGTAAAATTGAATAAAGAGGTGGGGAAAGCAAACTTGCATTGCTTTCTCTTTAGATCCATATAGATAGAGTGGTTTTTTGGGCGCTGTTGAAAAATGCCACATTAACTGTTTGGGAGAGTAGCCAGTCTGGTCTGTGTAGTTAAAACAGTCCAGGAAGCAACATAGAGAAGGTGTAGTTTCCCCTGCTCTGCCAGGTTTCAGAAGTTCCTCACTTCACTCCTGTGTTAAGACTGTTAAAAGCTGTTAAGGCTGTGCACCTCTCACCACCTAGACCAATGCAAATGTTCATATGACTGATCCATTTAAATTATTTGTCAAAACCAAACAACTTCCTTCCCTACATAAACTACAGCAAACATGTCTTAAAAAGTTATCTGTTTTAAGAACTTGAACTAGACAGAATTACAGAGCTTAATACCTATAACTTTTTATGAAGTCTGTTAAATGAAAGTCAGGGACAGTAACTTCAAAGGGAAAGTAATAAAAAAAATAATCCTTAAATCTGGAAAAATTAAGGTTTTATGCTGACAGGTTGAAATAGTGTGTATTCTAAATCAAATTTTTCAAACCTTTTTAGCAGCCATAAGTGACTTCTGTGAGGAACAAGTAGAGCAGTAGTATGGATAAAATATCCTCAAACTCCTAAAACTGAGATCATGATATGTATGTCTCATGCAAATCTTCATCTTCAAAGTTGCACTTCTGAATTAGAGGGGAGGTTTTTAATCTGTGCTCATTTGATGGCAGCTATTTTATATTTACCTCACATACTTGCTACTCTTGGGGAAACCAAATCCTAACAAGAGACCATAACTTGCCATTGCACCGTTTTCAGCTGACCAGCTCCCAGTTGTCACTTAATCAGTAATTTGTGCTAGCAAAACACCTATTTCTACCTGTTCATCAGATTCAGAGGATCATAGAATAGCCCAGGTTGGAAGGGACCTCAAAAAATCATCTGGTCCAGCCTTTCACAGGAAAGGGAGCCTAGATGGGATTATCTAGTATCCTGTTTCCAGCCCCCTTAATCCAGTGATTTCAACTCTGCAGGGGCTAATAACGTTTGTCTACTAAAAAGACACGGTGCATGTTTAATACTGGTGTTGAAGTTCTTGGAACACCAATGACATGGATTCATACAGAACATCACTAAGAAAGTACTTCAGAATGTTTTTGAAGACTAGCAACCAGTATGACATTGACCCCTCCTAAAATGTCCTGCAGTAGGAGGCTGAGGTAAAGCAGTATTGGTAGGCTGATACAATCTATGATCCCTCTCTTTTCTGAGCTGGTTTTCCCCTCACATCATGTTAGGCGGAATTTGATTGCTCTTTTTTTGGTGCTTTTGAAATGGAAAGTAAACTCTTTGCAGTTTAGTTACTGATCAGTAAATTTTACACATCCCTAATACAGATAAAGGTAAAGAATCCTTATAATCCATCATTCTTCACAAAAAGGTTGTTTTGCTGCCTCCTGCCTTTAGAAAAAATGACTTGTTTTTTCTGTAATTTATTTGTTTTCTAAGGCCCAAGATCCACTCCCCTCTGTTGTGTTTCTTAGAAGAATCCATGAACATCCACAGAGCGCTGGCTCAACATATTCCCTAGCAAATAGCCTGGGTCTTCAAGTGGCCTGCTCAAAGCATCTCTTGAGTGGTGTCCAGACTTACTAATACCTGCAAGCCTGCTAGTGAAGGCCAGAATCGATAACCACTCTGTTCAATTTTCATTGAGAAACTGATTTTAAAAAAGAATGGAAATTTGATTTTGCAGTTTCGTGCAGCAGAGAACTGGCAATGTTAGTAGAAAGATTGTTCCCAAATAAATAGAGTATGACTTTGTCTGTAATAACTAATAATTTAGTTTATTATGTTGCTTAGCCTATGTCTGTATCAGTGCAGAATATCTGCAGTCTGTCATAGCACATAAATTGTACCTAAGCAAACTGTGGCCAGATTTTTCCTCTTAGCTGGCATAATTAGTGCAGTAGTACCGGAGCCACCACAGGTGCCAAACTACAACAGTAAATATTGAAACTCTAAAGCTGATGGCTGCGTTCACCTCTCTGGTTGATTTATTTTTTTTTTCTTTCTTTCAGAGTTAGGAATGCTTAAGGATTATTTCTTAGTTAACTATCTCTATTTGAGCATTTAGCCTTTACTGTGTTTTTTCTTTATCAGGTAACTACCTACCTCATTATTGCAAATGTTCTTTTCTTTTTTAAATATTAATACAGAATTTTCTCTATTTTTTTCCCAGTAAATAATGTAGTTTACTTGATTCCTGTAGTTTCCCAAATATTCTTCCTAGTTAGTCTGTCTTTCAGTACATCAATGTTTCTTAAATTATAAGTCATGAAATTTTGTGTGGTCCAGGAAGAGGTCGCAGACATTAAACTGCTCAGGAAATAGCTGGTTGGGAGCAGAGTGAGACCTGCCTCTCTCAGCAGGAGCACCAGCCTGTGGGGCTTAAATGGCTTGTAAGTCTTCGCTGCAGTGTGAGAGGTCTTAGGGGAAGAGGAGGAAATAAATGTTTTTTCCAAAGAGGGCTGAGCTCTAAAATGAACCAAGTTTGCAGAAAACTACATTAATTGAGACTTTAAATACTTGAGATCCGATGTGGGTCAAAGCTGTGTCTCACTTTACCAGGTTTTTAAACAGGGGTGTTAACTTCCAAGACAGGAGTAGGCACTCTGTCTTGGAAGTGTTGGCATATGTGTACGTTACAAATTCATCTCATTGTGATGATCAGTTGTTCCTACCTGTTCTTTCAATCTCTGCTTCTACATTGAATCTAATTAAGTGAGTTTCTTCTGTGATAAAACCCTAATTAACCAGGCACTACTCTGGTAACTTCTGGTAGGACATATATGTATCTGTGGTAAATAGCTACTTATAAATTGTGCACCAGCAGTCCTGCTGTCCTGAACAATTTTTCACCTTTTATCTCCTGAAATCTTTAGATAAACAGAGTTGTACTGTCATGTATGGCTTCATGCTACTTTTGCTATTCTGCTACATGTGCAGAAGGCTTCTTGATGTTATGGATGATATCTGTTGACAGCTTGCATAAATTCTGCAAAGATTACCACTGTTCAGCAAGGAGTGCAAAGATAGGTTTTAATACCTTCTTTGTTGGTCATACAGTGTTAATCAATATTAATTTGAGTTGCAAATAGAAGCTAAGAGTTGCAGGTAATAAAAATAAGGTTGATATTTCTCCTTTTTGTTCTGTTGCAGAACATTAATTAGAGTAGTGGAAGTTTTTCTTTTCAAAGCTTAAGCTGACAATAATTCTATGGAGGTAGGAAAACCAGTGTCCCCATTTTCCCTGGGTGGATAGCTCGCTTGCTCAGAATTTATTATCCTTCTTTGAAGTAGAATCATCACACTTGTTTTATTTGCAGCTTGGCATCAAATAAATACCTGGAATCATCTTGATAGATTGCTGCTGTTCTCTCCAGCTTACTTTCTAATTACTGAAAGTTGTCTGGGAAATTTTAATTGTTCTCATTCAATTTATTATAACTGTTTTAATTGTAAAATAAATAAAATAGTTAATTTTTTTTAATTGACAAGTGCTTTCTAATAATTACCTTCTCTTTATTTCCTCAGCCTCAGTGCAGTTTCCATGGCAGAGATCTGTTTCACATAACAAAGTGCCCTATTATATCAAGTAAGTTTGCCTTGCTGCTTTTTTCCTTAAGCATAAGAGAGGGTCTTGTCACCATAACATTGCAGAAAAATATAGGTACTAAGTAGCAACGAGAAATGTTATCAAGGGTTTCTCTACATAGTATTATGCTGCATATACTATATATTTTCACATTTGTTGCTTTGTATACTGTATAATTTAGAAATATGTAAAAATAAGTCAATGACAGACCCTAACTAAAACCCCAACTCAGACAGACAGGAAACAGCAGAGATGCTCCAGTGTAATACAGTATCAGTATTCAAACTAGGCTGGTTCTTATGTTGTGTGGCTCATGCAGAGTATAAACTGTAGAGTAAAGGGAAAAAAGCTGAACACATAATGTGTTTAAAAGTGCAGAGTTTTATAACCTATAGCAGAACAGCAGTGACTAATAGCTATAGAGCTCAGTCATAATTTCATGCAACATTCCTGTGGAAATAGAAACCTGTTGGTTGTCCTCTCATTTTTTTAATGGAAGCTTTTTGTAGTGCTTGATATTAATGTAGCTGTAAAATTAATGTAAATATTGACAGAAATAGTACAAATACCTTGACTGCCAAGAGGAATGGCCAAAATACTTTTTTGAAAATAATAAGAAATACTTAGTTATGGAAGTATGGAGACTTTTGTGTTCTTCGCAGAGCAATCCTTGGGTTTTCTCATTCCATTAGCATTTATTTGTGTACTGTTTGCCAATACTTTAAAGGTTAAAGATTGCAGCTTTGAGAGAAGGCTAGCTTTTTGCCAGAGGTGTAAATGAAACTTTAAGAAGGTACAGTGTGTAGTAAGCCAGACCCAAAGTAGTTCATTTTAGGCTGAATGAAATCTGTGTTAAAAGGTTATGGCTTTAAGTTTGGAAAAAAAGTAGTTTTTTTAAATCTGTAGGATTGACTATGAAGTGGACCTACAGATAATCCATTCTAAAAGAACATCAGTGAGGACTTCTTACTGTTGCATATTGGTCTGTCCTAAGCCTGAGAGCCACATTTTGTATTTCAAACAATTGTTGAGTGCTTGAGAACTTTGAAAAGCAGATAAATCTATGTCAGTCAAACCTGTTGTTATCATTCTTGCGGTGTGACAGTTGTTTTTAAATTGTGATATGAAGATTAATTTTTTTTAAAGGGTCTAGGTGGGTAACTAGAAAAAGGAAAAACCTACTGTGAAGATCCTTGAATTCTCTATAAAAGCATTTGTGCCTCTGCTGAAAAGTTTTGCAGGAAGCAGCAGAAAGCCTCCACGCTGGAGGAGAGGTTCCTCCCTCAGCCCCAAGTGGAAGAGGAGAGGACAGAGATTGGATGTGGAGGCACACTGACTGCACACAGACTTGGGCAGCAGTGCAATTAAAATGATCGCACCTATAGCAGTAATTCAAAGAAAATGCTGAAGTATCAAACTACAGAAAGCAAGAGGAAAACTACCCTGAAACAGTCTTTTTTCTTGTGGATATGTCCTTAGACAGACTGAGACAGTTGGGGCTGTTCAGCCTGAAGAAGAGAAGGCTCTGAGGAGACCTTATAGCAGCCTTCCAGTACCTGAAGGGGCTACAGGAAAGCTGGAGAGGGACTTTTTACAAGGGCATGGAGTGATAGGACAAGGGGGAACAGTTTCAAACTGAAAGAGGGTAGATTTGGATTGGATATTAGGAGGACATTCTTTCCTGTGTGGGTGGTGAGACACTGACATAAATTGCCCAGAAGACCTGTGGCTGTCCCCTCCCTGGCAGTGCTTAAAGCCAGGTTGGATGGGGCTTGGAGCAACCTGTTCTAGTGGGAGGTGTCCCTGCCCATGGCAGGAAGGTTGGAACTGGATGATCTTTAAGGTGCCTTCCAACCCAAACCATCCCATGATTCTATTAGTGGGTGTGGAAAGATGGCAATTCATGTTACGGCTTTACCTGATCAGAGCTGGTAACTGAAGTTACGACTGTTTACTGGGTGCAAGCTGGCCTGCAGAGAGTGGTCTGTGGAGCTCCTGGGCACTTTCAGAGTTGGAGGATAGAGATAGGATGGATAATCCTACCGCCACAACAGATAGAACAGACTGAGATTAAAGGTCTGATCTGTGCTGAGCAAAGCAAAGATTTTATACTTGAATATTTCATATGCAGATCCTTTTTTTGTACATTGCAAGACATTTTTTTGAGTGTCTAGGCATGTCCCTTCAGTTTTTGAGAAATCTTTTTTCATCATGACTAGTTCAGAAGAAAGTAAGTCTTTCCAGTGTGTGTACTAGGTGCAATCCTGCAAGCATATAGCTTGATGGCAAAGCATCCATTGATACTATGGGCTTGCTCTGATAGTCATGTGTTGGCTGCTCTGGAGCTATACTGGGGAATGAAGCCAGTGGGGGCTGAGAAACAAACCCTGGTATCTCTCAGAAATTGTTTTAATGATCTTGCACAGGCAGTTTGATGAAGGGTCAGAAGTGTAGGGCAAGTCCTCTGAGGGTCGAGGTCTGTATAGAAGCAGAGACCACTGGTTTAGTTTGAGGATGGCTTTAATGAAGTCAACAGAATTAACCACTGCATCTCAAAGAAGACTTTTCCAGTAATTTTTCCCTACTTTTAACATGATGCATGCTGCTGAAGCAGTGTCTTGATTTTCGTGTCTTGAAAGAGAAGAATGTTACATGTAACTGGTAGAATTTATTTATTTTTAAAAGTATGAGAAGAAATACTGAATTTCAGTAGCTCCACAGTCTGACAAGCAGACTGACCTTGGCAGTTTCCTTAATTTCTTATTGCTTACTGATCTAAAATTCAATGGTAGCAGCAGCAGCTGGATGAAACATGGAGTTGTGGAAAATAAAGAAGGAAAGAGCTGATTCTGAACTTGATTTGCTTTGGTATGATCAGGCTAGAGAGTACTCTTAGCTGTAAATATTCTTTTAAATCTTCATCTATTTCCTAATTTCAGATATGGTTTAGAGAAGAAAGGACAATTATGCTGACAAAAAACCTTATTTGATTGTAGTGATTAAATGAGCTTTTGAAATACAATTCAAGAGAACAGTCAACAGGATTTAATGGTAGTTGTTTATACAGAAAGAAATTCTGGGAAAGAGGCAAAGATTAAGTTAATTTTCTTTTTTGTTTAATTGTACTAGCCTCTTTGAATGAGGTGCCTTTGATGTAAAACACAGCATGAGTAGAACAATTATGATGAGTCTCAATAACTGTCATTTGAGAACAATGATATTTACTGTTTTTAGAGGAAGACTTATATGTTCAGAGAGAAAGTTTAAGGTGCTAGTTGTTCATTTTATGGAATAAGGAAGAAAAATGGGAAAAAGAGGAGAATAAAAGTTTGATTCAATGATTGGTGGCTGAAAAATGAGAATTTTTTTTAAAATTAATTTTGAAAGGGAATTAAATGTTAATTGAAATCAGACTAATTCTAAATAAGAACATAACTCTTCTTAGATAAATACGAATTCATACATTTACTTCATTTCAGTTGCTTTTTTTAGTGTCCTTGAATGAGAACTATAAAGTATTCAGAAGTGACACAGCTGTAGATGATGTGGGCACTCCACAGTTTTACTACACACAGAGGATGGAGTTTAAAAAAAATTAGGGAACTGCAGCTGAGGAGGCAGGAGGGAGCACTTTAGGTAGCACTGAATCTGTAAGGAGAATGTAAAAATGATGCAAGACATCTGTATCTTCAGACGAGCACCATTTGTTCTGTTTGTTTCCTGATGCCAGAGGTAACTTGCACTTAGATGCATAGAGATAAGTGTCTCAGAGAAAGATGTCCTCTGTGTGCCAGCACACCATGGTGGCTTTGAAGTGCTGTTTGTTCTCCCCAACCTATTTAGTAACAGTTGGCATGTCTGCCCTTTCTGGCTTCTATAATAGAAGCATGTGAAAGATTAAAAAGACAGTATACACACTACTCTGCCCCGTAAGTTTAGACAGAGGCAGTAAGGGTTTGAGACATTTTGGAAAGGAGTGACTATTCTGCTTGGCTGGAAGAAGGGTCTATAATTCATTGAGCCCAGGTTTATCAAGGTGTGTGTGCCCTGAGCTATGGCAGAACTGAACTTACACAAATGGTTTAGCCTGTGTCTCTTTCTCCTCTTGAATTGCCTTACTGTGTAAAACAAATCTGCCAAGTGGCTTTGCTTCTGTTGATGTGATTTTATGTAGTCCTTGCGTCCTGTTTTTGTTTCTTAATGGTGATTGGTGTAGAAGTTTTTGTATTTCTGTAGTCTGAGTCTTCTCTATCATGGTAGAATTCAATCGATGACAACCTGAATCTGTAAAATCTCAGTGCTGTTAAAAAAAAAAGAGCTTAATCTTTCATACTTTATAAAAGAGAACGGAACTAATGAGCAGTATGGAGTGGGATATGGCACAGCGGGCACAGTAATAAAAGTGTGAACTTTGGGCAAAAGATTTGGCAAACTTGCCATTGAATGCATATTTCATAGGTTGGTTTGCAAAGGATTGAGTTTTAATAAGGAGAGTTTTCTGCTGTTGTTTGTTTTATAACTATTTGAATTACACAAATAATTCATGCCTTGCCTCTATAGCAGAAAATGAAAAAAAAATAAAGCCTGTATTATATAGCACTTAAGTAAAAATATTCTGAAAAGAAGAATAAAGGAGACACCATATTTGATTGTTAAACATCTTTGAGGAATACACAATGAACTGAAACAAATGCGCAGAAAGCATGATTACCTTGGCATTTCTCATTGTTGTTCTTTTAATTATAATTTAAGTGTTCTTCAGCTGTGTACCTTTCAGTGCTATAAATTGTATATATTTGTACTGTTAAAATGAAACAGAAGAGTGATACAGAAAGGGTCACAGTGAGTTTAATCTCATGCAGGGCATTAAATAGGGAGAGCAATTTCTTGGTGTAATCATTAAATTGATCAATATCAAACTTCATAGTCACCCTGGTTACTTTTCTGTAACCCTGCAAAGAAGCTGGCATCACCAACATCTTAAAAATCCTGTTTTATCACCTCTTACATCATGTTCAGCTTTATGGAGGACCAGAAAAATGCTTTCTCCATTTTTTCCAAGACTCTTCAGGAAGGCTTTCCTGATGTTTTATTTATGCCTGTACGAGGCAGATGGGACTGAGAAACTTAACTTTTTCTCTTATTCTATTTACACCAATAATCCCATTCTTAGAAGTATTAAGGAGTATTTCCCTTAGAAGGGAGACTAAAATATAATTTGCAGAAAGAGATAATACAGCTTTCAGTGTTTGAAAATTTCTTCAATTACCAGTTCTTATCCTGGTCTTCACTTCCTATTAAAGAAATGCAGTAGTACATTTTCTCTGGAGGGATTAAAGATATCTGCATATAAATTGCTCCACCAACCTCTAATATACATTATCCGTGCAATGCATTATGTCAACTTTTCCTCACCACAAATCAGTATTTTCTAATGGGCTTTAAAAAAATTAAAATATATAGTGTATTTATTATGCCATTTGAAATTTGGCAAGGGCAGCAAAGTCAGTTCTAAGTGCTGTTGATTCATTAGTGATCAGTAAAGATCCTGATTTCAGTTAATGTTTTGTGCAAATGACTTCAGGAATAGAAGCTACTTAATATGATGCCACTGTTTCAGTGTCTGCTCTTGTGGTGCTTGTCAGTGATTATCAACACAGACATAGGCCTTGTCCAAGCTAAGGAATGCTAAAACCCCCATGAATCTGTCTTTAGTTTTCTTTTTTGAAGACAAAAAGTTAAAAAAGAATTAATTGATTATTTTTTTTTTCCACACCATGGGCAGCTTGAAACACCTGGAGATGTACAACTTACTCCATTCATTTCAACAGAACCGTTCTCTTATTTCTAGAGAACATAAGTTAAATGACATGCTAACTGTTTATCAGCTCTTTATTTACAACCAGGGAGTGTTTTTAACAAGGATTTTTGTTTGTCATTTGAGCTTTAGACCACTTCGTTAATATGTAGTTTTTAAGATTTGGAATATTTTATGGTTATAATGTTTACTTTTAGTTAGTAAATATACACAAAGGCATTTAGACTTTTGAAATTACACTGTTTTGTCAAGTAATCTATTCATGGATGTGTATTTTGCTGTGTGGCTGATGTTGTGTCAGTAAGTTTTGGCAGAAGAGGACTAGGAGTCTTACTCTGAATAACTCAGTCCTTTGATAATAAGAAAAAAATAGCGCTGAATGAATTCTCTTGTGGCTCAGTCAGTGAAACACTTTTAATTCTTCCCTGACTGAACCATGTAGGAAGATGTAACATGTTCACACTACTTATATTACTGTCCTGTAGATCAGCTCCCTCCTGTCATAGCAGAAATCCCTTCTTACACTGTATAGAATGAAAATTCCTAACTTCAGCTCCTGTAGGTCTTGAAAAGTTCTTTTTATCCAGTGCCATCTTACATGCAAGATGAATAATAAGCCCAACTGTTGTCCACTTCTCACTCAAAGTAAATATCACCTCACCCTACAAGTAGTTCTCCTGAAGCTATTAGAGTACTTGAGAGAGAAGGTGCTCCTTAATGCAAGTGTCACTGCTACTTGGGACAGAACTGGCACAGTAGTTGTAACAGAGAAGGAAGACTTTGCAGATTTGTTTGCTCTTGGTTAAATGCTTATTTCGAGTCTTTTCAGAAGTTCAATGTGATGTCTAAAAATTACAACATTCGCATGTATTTTCACAAGTTATCATATAAAATTAGGTTTTTTCCATCTAACTTTCAGTATAATTCCAAATTTAA
Source organism: Aegotheles bennettii (assembly GCA_013398125.1). Lineage (NCBI taxonomy): Eukaryota > Metazoa > Chordata > Aves > Caprimulgiformes > Aegothelidae > Aegotheles > Aegotheles bennettii. The sequence goes on along the minus strand of VZRW01001969.1, from coordinate 84,956 downwards.
ATTTCCATTAGCTTCTCTGCAGGCTTAGTTTTCCATTTCATTACAGATTGTTTTCTATAGCAAAATACAGAAAATGGCATTTCTTCACATTTTTAATTGATAGCTGCTAGCAGGGCTGAATTTTCTGAAGACTTCCTGTTGCTAGTCTCTGGTGAAAGCAATCCATTCAGTTCTACCTCTTAGGTAGGCTCGTGGGACTCACCAGAAGTTATGACCTCCAGAGGAATCAAGTTGGAGCTCTCTTCATAATGTAGTAAAATCATTTTGCCTGAAAATCTTCAGAAAATGACTGGAGTCCTTCTGTGAGTGAATTGCATACTGCTTTAGTTGCTTACCTTGTTTAACAACTCTTGTAATCAGCAAGTTAGCAATTTCTGGTCTTTTGCTCCAAGGATGACATCTTTCACTTACATATGTTAAATACATGCAAAGAAAGTGTGTCATATTTTGTTTATTAATTTCCTTGTTCTTGAAGGTCTGATATCTTGTATGTTAATTGTGTTTACTGAGCAAGGTATCAGAGGAACAGGGGGAACATCCAAGTCTGCTTTTACTCACTGGGTAAATAACTGTCAGGCAGTTGTAACTACTGCAGTGCCTATTTTAGAATAGGTTGCTATGTCATGAACTTGCATGAAAAGGAGCTACAAGATCCCGGTCAGAAAGATCTCCCCCGATTTCATCAAGTCTGTCTCTGTTACAGACATCCCGTACTGTAAAGTTTCTAAGCACATTTCTCAGTGCTTGATCTGTTTGCGTTAGTCTTGCATCAATAACACAAAAGCTACTGTCACTACAGCAGAGAAAGATGGATCTTATTTCAAAGAGCTGCTTTACAAACCAAATCACCAGAAAGCACTTTGTCTTGCACGCTTCCTGTTTGGACTGACTAATAAAATGACTCCTTTCTCTGCCAGTTTTAGTTGTAGCATAGGGAGGTTTTTTTTCTTCCTGTGAAAATCAATTTGTGTGCACATAAAAATCCCTGCATATTATAGAATTGTTATCAAACAAAACTTTGCATTAAGAAATGTTGCTGTAGAGATGGATTCCTTCCCTGTCCCCCAGTTTTTTATAGCTCTTTTTAAATTTACAGTTACTTTTTTTTGTGCTCAGCTTTGTTCAGTGTAGTCTGTCTTTGGTGTCTTCTGTTTTGAAAATGAAGCCTGTCCATGGAATATATTCAGTGGTGGTAGTAGCAGCACTGCCCATGGCAGCAGAGTTGCTGCCTCCTTTGACCTGAATGGACTGCTAAGTCAGTGATTCACTCACTCTAAGCCCATTCCTCATCTCTGCTGGATCTGTGTACAGCATTGCTCAGCTGTTACGGGTGGTTTCTTGCTAGGTGTTTTGGGATGAGGCTGGCACCATTGCATTCATCTTGTGTCATCATTAGCAGCTGTCAGGTAGTACTGACTTTAGGGTAATTATGGACAAACCTGGATGAAGGGATTTTCTCGCCTTTTTTTCCATTCCAACTGATGATGTTCATGGGGCCTCCTATCTCACATAATCCTAGCGGCAGGTACCTGCCATGTGTGACATACGAAAGAACCAAGTGGTAAGTTTTAAAAGCTCATTAGTCTATACACAGTCTTGCACAAATGTGTTCCTCTTTCAAATGGAAATAGAAACAGAAATATTTTCTGGTCATTATGTTATCAGGTATACATTTCATGTTCTATTCAGGTACTTACTACACTAACTATAGTGCAGGATACAGAGTTTTGAATATCTGCTTTATGTTAAGCACACACAAAATAGAAAAAATAATATTTTTGCATGGCAAGTTGTCATAATTAGAGTGGTTTTTAGTCTTTCAGATAAAACTGCTACTGAAACTATGCTTGAAGTGTACAATTTCAATAATGAAACTTGTTTGTTCTTAAATCATGGAAATCTGATTTAAGGAAAAAGTTTCATTGGCAATATTAGCTTTTATTCATTGCATATGAGTTTATTAATTTCTTAAATGGAGTCTAAATTGCAATTATACTTACCCATATCCTAATTAAACATTACAGATGCCTACTGGAGCTTATCAGTATATTTCAGGGGAGGAGGAAGTACAAGGATTTATTATATTTAACTCTATATTTACTTTTTAAAATTTTATTAAAAAAAAAAAAAGAAAATGTCTCTGGACCTAGGAAAATTACCAGAAAATAAGAGTTTCAAATCAACTTCTGCTATCGATCCATTGTTGTTTGTATAGAGAGACATTTGCTGCTAATAAAACTTTGCACTTTTGCAGTGCTTTCCAGGTGTGATCCTTGCAGCACCCCACAAGTAGGAAATGGATTTCTTAATGGAAACGTATTATTTTAATGCCAGAAAATAGTGAACTGAGAAACAAAGGCTTTAATTCAACAAAGTTCTTATCATCACAGCTAATTTTAACATGGTAGTTTCTAAGACAGTAAACAAGATTTGACTCAGTGACATTGCATGTTGTTTACATACAATATTTGCACGAATATTCCGGCATTTAAATAGTGAAATGTATTTTTGAATATACATATATTTAAAGTTTCTGTCACAGTACTGGCATCTACCTTTACTTTGAACATAGAAGTCTGAAGGTGTTTTAGTTAAGAGTCTTCTCTCAGAAAATCCTAAGAGATCTTTTTCACTTATGAAGTTGACTGTAAAATCACCTGTCTTGGGGTTTGGTTTTTTGTTTTAGTTTTTGTTGTTGTTTTTGTTTGTTTGTTTGGGGGTTTTGTTTGTTTCTGTTTTTTGATTGATTGGTTGGTTTGGGTCTTTTTTTGGTGGTTGTTTTTGTGGGGGTTTTGGGTTTGTTTTTTCTGTTCCATGGGGGCGAGGAGGTGGTCAGAGGGAGACAAGCATTTCTTGATCAGGGGAGTTGAGGTAAAGCAATTTCCTTAAAACAAGCCTTATTAAACTGATCACATATTGGATCCATTTCTGTGGGCAGTTGCAATGGGGTTTGCCAACAGAAATCAATTCTAAATGGTCAACATGATAATGATGGCATCTCAGTTAACTTGATAGTGCAGATATTTGACTGCTTCAGCACTAACTTTGAGGTTTTTAAATAAGTTGATCAGTATGAACCATTATATTTTCTGTTCCTGTTTACTGAAGCTGTGTATATTCTTCTTTCTAATATACTGTAGGGCTTTTTAATACCAGGGGTTTTTAAGGAGGCTGGGCAGTCAGTTGCCTTTACCTTGGCACAGCACCAAATCCAGATATGTTTTGTAGTTGTTGGCTTCATGATGATTTATCAGTGTGCCCCTTCCAGGGAAATAATTGTCAAGCTACTTGTTTTTGAAATTACTTTTCTGGACAAGGATAAACATAGTGCTGTTTTAAGTGTGTCTCTAGAAACTGCAAAACCACTGATTCAAGTACTGGCATGCCTTAGATTTAGAGTTTAACATGTCAGAGCCGCGACCACCTCATTCAGAATTTGAAACATGAGCATAATTCATGTGGTACTATTATCAAACTGGAAGCAAATTAGAGTTCTTATTTAAGGAAAAATGTGTTCAGATGTAAAGATGTACTTCAATGTTTTTCTGAATTGAGGAGGATGTTCTATAGTATTTGAGTCAGTCAAGGTATAACAGAAGATGCAGTTTTGATTGCATGTCGTATAATTCTCTCTTGTTTAAATGTAATAACATTCAGGGCTTTTCCCTCCTCTTAGCTGCCTAGTAGGAAATAATCACCAAGAAGGAAAAGAGCATTTATACCTACTGTGTTAATAAGTAATACATATTTTTTGATCAACTTTCATGAAGAACACCTCACAAAGTTGTGATGGTGCTGGATATATAAACAAGACCCACGGCAGAAAGATTTAAGCCTAATGACAGAGGGAAAGTGACTCTGGGGAGCTAGACCAGACTCAGCTGGGAAAGTCACACTGGTATACATATTGTAAAATGGGAATTGTATTCCTATGCAGAGACCCAAAGCATGCACTTTCCCATAGTGTATCTCAAAATGTAATATAAAGAAGGGCTCTTGACACTTCCTTTCCTTGGAGTCTGCCTCACCTTGTGGTACCTGTCCTGTCCTTGTAGCTCTTTGGAGTGCAGGGAACTTCTATCCCATTTTTTCGCATCACTTAGCATAAAAGGGTTCATTCTTGTTTGGTTCCTCAATAGTAGAAAAAAAAATAATAAAATCAATGATGATAAATTTTTGTGCACTCACTGTGGTACAGCCATTTATACCAATTGAAGATACAGTCCACTACTTGTAAAGGCAATTATATACATTGTATACAACTAAGTACATCTATATGTAAAAAAATAGTATGCACATTAACAATTTTTAAATAGGAATAAAGGTGAAATAAGTGGTATTCTCTGCTCATTATTGTCAATTTGCTAATGAAGCATAGCTTCACCTTCATTATTAACAATTTCACTATTAACTTTTAAAGGGAGTGCTATGATCTTTTTAACACAACTTCAATTAATTTTCTTACAAATCTAATTCAAAGGTAAATACTTTGTGAGGCAAGTATGTGCAATTATTCCAACAATTAATATTCAGAAATACAAGTAAAATGTGACTTGTAGAAGGGAATCAGAGATTTCAGTAGACCTGAGTGGATACACATTTTGACCCCTGTGGCTGAATACCTGAAATCTCAGTGAATTGAAACAGCATTGCTAAACGGTGGGTTAAACAATGCTGCCTATTGAATCTGTGTTCTGTGAGTGCTAGAGTAGAGCACACCCCCTAAATCAGGTGTGTGAAGAGTGATCAGGCTTTCCATTAAATGCATTACAGGTAAAGTTTAAAATTGTTGTATGTGTTTTGATACGTGTGTACAGATACACAATGAAGTCTGAAACAGAACCTCAGTGTTTGGTTTTTTTAAAGTGTTTTTATAAAAACTTTTATTGCCCTACAGATGCAGGAAGTTTTGCATTTTTATCTTATTCGTGTGCCTCAGGTATAGAATTGGAGTTCAACTGATGGAGTCACACTTAAAATCAAAAGTAAATACTGTTAAATATAGGTGAACTATTGTCTAACTTCATGATTAAAAAAACAAGGAGCTGAGTCACACAGATCATATATTTTAATTAAAGAGTTGAGGGATTTATTGCCACTTAAACACAAAAAATCAGATTATCTCTGTCCTTTGCATTGTGTGTACATGTGTGTTGTCTGAATCTTTGGTTGCCTCATTCCTTTGTAGTCATGAGACACAGACAACCTGTTGGGATCATCCTAAAATGACCGAACTCTTCCAGTCCTTAGGTGAGTGCATTTATTAAAATAAACCATTACGTGATGTTCATTCTGTGAGTAAAAGCGTGTGTTTGTCATCTGACCATGTCTGAGCTGCCATGAACTGTGTGTAACAGAGCATGTCCCACTTTGCAATGAGACACACTTTGCAAGAAACATACCTTCTTGATCCATGTAGCATTTATTGCCTTTTAGTAATTTGAATTCTGAACTATATGCTCTGACACTATGCTTTAATGCAGTATCTTGTTTATTTCTTTTAAATCCATGAGGGATTGTCCAATGAGGTAGGCTGTCTGTGTGTTTAAAGCAGGATGCTGCTCTGCAGGGAACTAATATTTGTAATAAATCAGAGCAGCTACACTATCAGTGGAGGCTAGACCATGTTTTGGAACTAATTGTTCCTGCCCTGCTAACATCTACATTTACTGTGAAATTCCCTTTCTGATGAGTGAAAGGGTAAAATACTGTTAAGTGAGGAAAAATGTTTCTATACCCATCAGTTTCTAAAATAGAGCTTATGGCTACCTGGCTGTCCCTTTCAAAGTACTTTTTACAAAGTCATGGCATAGAAATTATATCTTAAAAAGCCATTTTTTCTCTGTTACTGTGGCCTTTGTTGCCTTCTGTTTCTTGTATGTTTCCTGATGGAGTTATAAATTGAGAAATGTGCTGTATTTGACTACTTAACACTGCATAATATGTGTGTAAAACTCTATTATATGTATATGTATTACACATGCCACGATAGTGTCAGAATTTCTGGCTTGAAGGCCCTGGACTGTCAGAGTTAGGAGGCTTTCCCTGCAGCTGGATTGGACTGAGGTCCAAGCTTCTCAGTTTTATTTGTTCTGATATATCCTATTAAGTCATTGCAGAGAAGAGAAGGGATATCAGACTTTTTCCAAAATATGAAAATTTATATGTGAAGGAAATTTATGGATTCTCTCTTTAGGACATGTTTCTTTTTCTGATATTTCAGCTGACTTGAACAATGTACGCTTCTCTGCCTACCGTACGGCCATCAAAATCCGAAGACTTCAGAAAGCACTGTGCTGTGAGTTTGGCCTTGGAGACAAATTGTTTCTCAGCATTGTTTCTTGGGGAAGGGAGGATCAGCTTAAGCTTAATGACATTAACATTTAACAAGGGACTAGATCCATCCTTGACAGATTGTCAATCAACAAAATAGCAGGAAGAATTCTCAATAGTAGGTGTCGTCATTGCAAATAAATAAAGTTAATTAATGAAAAAAAGGTAGTGCAGCAGGTAAGTTGAAATAGTATTGCCCACTTAGAATACTCTCAGAAGTGGTAGGAAAATATGTATTTAACCACTTGACTATTGTGTGCTGTTCCTTATACACACTAGTATGAAATTATGTGAGCTACAGTCCTGACCTTTGACATAAACTGAGTTCTATTCCATTTTTTTTTGTGTTTACTGCTGCTAGATCATTTTGAAAAGACTCCTCCCTCACAGAGAGAGTGTCTTGATGTGTGAATTCCAGTTAAAGAGGAGTTCAGCCTGCCTGAAGTGTGAGGAGAAAGGGTACAGATCTGTATGGTTGGTTATGGGTAGTTGGTATTGCTGTATGTTTTAGGATGAGGAAAAGAAATATGGTACTTTCTTGGGGGAACTGAGCTAGCTAGGGGTAATTTTGTTTTAAGGTATGGAAAGAGAGATCTTCTGTGTCCCTGCCATTCATTGTCTGGTCTGAGATGCTTTAGTCTTCCATTGCATTTCCTGTAATTTTAACTGTGGATGGTTTTTAAAGGTGTTTGGATGCAGAATGCTTCAGAAAGTCTTATGTGATAAGGCAAAAAAAAATGTCAAAACAAATCACTATAAAGTGAGATCACTGTAAACTGTAAAATGTGACAAATTGCTGTCACAGCCATACTGTGTATACGTCTGCAAAGTCCTTTTCGGTGAGAACTCCAAGGGCAGAGCTGAAGCAGGGTGTACAGTTCCACTTGCATCTGATATATTTTCACTTTGCAGTGAGGACTGGTAATGCAATATTAGTGCTACACAAGCAGGTTCAGGAGTATATAATTTGAGAAGTGTACTTTGGAAAATTTGCTGATGTGAAATCTCTCTTCCAAGTCAGTAAGTGTAAAAAAAAAGACGTGGTCCTGGGGAAGTTACTCCCTCACATTCACCCCACCCCCCTTTAGAAGCAGACAAATAAAGTCATGTTTCATCTTGTTCTGTTTTTTGGAAGGTAGATTCCTGCAGAGACTAATATATGCATGTATGTACCTACATGTATTTATTTTGCAGGAAGCTGAGGAAGGTTACTAGTTGGAAAGAACAAATTCTTGATTAGCTTCTTTGTCTTAGATTACGTGAGGCAGGCATACTGAGAGCACTTTACCACTGTAGCAGAAGAGGAATGGAACCAGAGAGAGAGTATCCTGTGTTGCAATTGTACTGGGCAGCTGTGCAGCACCAGGCCCTGACTATAATATTTTATTATTGTGCAGCATACTATAGCTCATTTTCAAGAAATTGTATTGCCCCAGATACTGAAATGTAGTACTGGAAGGGAAAAAGGGAACAAAACAACCATTTATATTCAGAATTTCTGTCACTGAGCTCCTCTAGGTGATTTAATATTTAAGAATGCTAATAGGAGTGTCAACCACAGAAGGCTAAGGAACAAATGTTAACGTACACTGGACTAAAAGCAAGAGCTGTGTAGACTTTCCTCAGCCATCCAGTCTTTTGTGGGAGCTGCTATCATTCGCAAGGTCTAATGCAAAAGCTCCATAGCAATGCTTGCCTATTTGATAGGGGGTTACAGCAGCCTCAAATTTGCCAGTAGCAGCTGCAGTGTCATTACTTACTCCTGAGTCAGTCACTCACATCTGCTTGAACTGTGCTGAATGACATGATTTCTGTTTTACAGTTTTCCTCTGGGAAAGTCTCCTCACTGTAGAAAGGACCCTTGTGTCCATTTGTTGGCTAACAGCAGGATGGGTCATGCAGTACATTTGAGCAGGTGCAGAATGGTACTGCAAAAATGCACTATAAGCTATGTACAGTAGGCTTCATGCCAGCAACAGCATGTGAGTCTCAGGTTACCTTTTCCCCATCTTTGTAAAGACAGGTTATTTTAAAGTTTTCAGAAACTGGAATGTAATAAGAAAATAATCCATCTTTACATCAGCCCAATCCAGGACCTTTACTACTTGGTAGACCTTGCCATGGCAGGATAACTGCCTGTACCCAAAGTTCATTCAGCCAGGTGAGCGCTGCAGTGAGCAGGGATGGAAGCAGTTTCCTCTGGTGGTTCTTCATGAATGGTGTCATCCAAAAGTGTAAACTTTGTTTAATTTGCATTGGTACAGCAGCGGAGTTTCCTTTTAGTATGAAAATACTTGAAGTACTTCCTCCCAATTCCCTCTACAATCCTTTGGCAGACATGCAGATGGGAGATCTTAATGCCAACAGATCGAGATGTGAAGTTAGCAGCCTTACTCCAGTGTCTGTTGAATTGCTATTTTCAGTGCAAGGGTGGTTACGCTAAGCTAAGCAGGCTACAACTTTGTGGTATTCCAAAGAATTCCAAGTTTTCATTGGCTTTAAGAAGGACAGATTTTAAGTACAAAAACAGGTTGAAAAAAATACTACCGCCAAACTGGTTGCAATAATTTTGAGGGGTTTTTTTCTCCCTGTAGATCATGAAGGAAAAGCATGAAAAGTGGCCACCTCTCCTGAGTGCAATGTTTATGTGATTGGATAGTGTGTTACAGTTTTGCACCTGGCCTCACTACCCTCCCTCCACCCCTCAAAAAAACTGTGTTGCATTGTGGTGTGGGATTTTTTTTGGTTGTTTTTTGGTGGGTTTGTTATTTTATTTTGTTTTAAATATGCCTGTGAACGTTTTCCAGTGTATTACATTTTTTTCCAGCCACTGTAGAAAATTACGCTGCAGTGTACTGCCAAATACTTTGACTACCTCAGGTCAAACTAGTGTCAAGGTATTTTGCTGTAATTAGCAGTCAACCTGTTTGGTAAATAAATGGCTGGCAATTGTTTGCAAGCCCAAGAGATAGGCTTTTAGAAAAAAGAAAAGGAAAAAGCAAACAAAGTAAAACCCCTACAAGTCTGATGCTGTAAAGTTAGAGTGGAATGTACAGATGTCAGTGAGGGAGAGAAAAAGCAAGGTCTCTGAGGTATTGTTTCTCATTTTACGGTGATGTTGGGAAGGGTAGATTGAGGAAATGGGATTGGGAATGTAACCTTTTGGCCCATAACCTTATCTTTTGGTAGATGCTCATTGAGTTCTTGACAGAATTGCCCATAGTGGTTAGTGTTGTCTTGCTTCTCCTTTTTTCTACTGTGCTTATTTTCCAGCCCAAGCTAGACTTACCTGAAGTGCAGAGACTGCCCTTCTGGGGTCCTTATTTGACGTTATCGGTGAAGAGCAATTTACAGCACATCTGAGATTGTCATGTTTCATTTCCTTTGAGAGATGACATTTATAGTGTAAATTTGTTACTGGCTCCCCAGAAACAGCTCTGTATGAGCTCAGAATATACTTCCACTTCGTGTTGTATACACTGTAGCAAGCATACTACTAGAGTGCAACTATTTTTTTTGGTCCTCCTTTCTGTCAGAAAACGTCACTGAGGATTACACCACCTTTTGACTTGCATTATTCTTCCTTCTTTTACACCAAAATAAGTTTCCTCTTTCTCACTTTGTTTTGCAAAAGGAAGTAGAAGAGCTCATTGACAGCTTTTGATTTTTACCATGCAAACCGCAGATTTTCACAATCATGTTTGTATGGTTTTGGGGAAAAAACTCTCATCACGTCTAAGATGTTCATAGCATCACCAGCTGCTTATAGAAAACATGCTGTAGTAAAGGAGGTCAAAATATTTTTCATGAAAGTGTAGCATTTTGTATTCTGGAAAACTACAATAAATAATTTCCCTGTGTCCTTCCCTGCTTTCTCTTAAGCCTTAATTTAGTGACTACTGTTCAGTGAATCAGACCTCAGTACATTCCTACTGCATTTAAGAGAACATTGTTACCTAAGAATTTGCTTTGTTTTACATTTAATCAAAAGTGATAATCATTTAATGGGATTCTAAATCCAGAGAACCCTCTAAACCTAGTGGACTCCCAGTGTGTGTACATCTGAAGTTAGGATCCTCTAATTACACACAACTTCAGCGGCTTTTTTTAATGTTCTTCTGAGCTGTACAGTGCTGTTGACTTCTAACACAGAACAGTTTTTTGCTATAATGTTAGTAAATGAAAGCTACTTCTTGACTAATTGTCTACAGTGTTTCACAGAATCACAGAATGCTAGGGGTTGGAAGGGACCTCAAAAGATCATCTAGTCCAACCCCCCTGCCAGAACAGGACAACCTAGAGCAGGTCACACAGGAATGCATCCAGGCGGGTTTTGAATGTCTCCAGAGAAGGAGACTCCACAACCTCTCTGGGCAGCCTGACCCAGTGCTCTGTCACTCTTACAGTGAAAAAGTTCTTCTTTATGTTCACCTGGAACCTCCTATGTTCCAACTTGCACCCATTCCCCCTTGTCCTATTACTGAGAAGAGCCTGTCTCCATCCTCCTGACCCTCCCCCTTTACGTATTTTTAAACATTAATGAGGTCACCCCTCAGTCTCCTCTTCTCCAAGCGAAAGAGACCCAGCTCCCTCAGCCATTGTTTGTTACAATATGCAAATGAACAAGTTTTTGTGAATGCTATGCTTGAGCATCTATATTCACACCCTTTTCTGTTTGTTTTTGTTTATTTTATTTCTGTTGCTTTTTTTAATCACCTGTTGTTAGTGGACCTGTTGGACCTGAACACAACAAGCGAAGTTTTCAAACAGCACAAGTTGAGTCAAAATGACCAATTGATTGGTGTCCAGGATGTGATCAGCTGTCTCACTACCATCTACAGTGGACTTGAAGAGAAACACAAAGATATGGTGAATGTTCCTCTCTGTGTAGACATGTGTCTTAACTGGCTACTCAATGTATATGATAGGTAAGTAAAAAAAATTTTAGTCACAGTGTGTGTTCTAGGAATATAATGTATCAGTAACAAAATATAAACCACAGAGACAGAACTGGTAAGATTTGAGCATTTGACTTGTCAAAAATGCTAGACTTATAAGACTGTTGTATATTTTTTCCAAGGAAATTTCTTGAGGAAATCTTCATGATAATAGAAAAATTATAAAGCCTTAGGAAGTTTTTTAGTAAAAATTAATATCTTTTGATAATTTTGATTCAGTAATGAAAGTGTAGTTGCTTGAAAAGACACATTTCCGATGCTGTCTTGCTCAGATACACTGAACTAACATTACACTGCTTACCAAAGAAACATTGAAAGGGTTTAAGGAAGTGTATATGCGAGTAGAAAACTGAATATGCTGCTCTAGCTGTGTTCCTACTGTAAATGTTTCAAATTGCCCAGATTGGTTGCTGTTTGTACCAGATGCTATTTCTGTCATGGGTGGGGACAGTTTTGTTATTTACTTTACACTTAGTTACTAGCATGCCATAATTCTGGCTGATCTCCCTGTCCTGAATCCTTTGTCAAGTGGTCATTGTTTTGGTCTCAGCACTAAAGCCTACCTGACTCTTGGAGGCACAGTGGGTGTCCTGGTCCCAGTACACTTCCAGTGCGCGCAGCTCCTGCCTCCTATCATTTCTGAGTGCTGGTGCGATGTGATCCAGCTGCCCTGGTCCTGGACGCAAAGCTGTATTTCCCTGGTGGATTGGGAGTTTGCCTCAAGAATGTTTCAGGATGCTTACAGTAAAAACTTATCAGTTCAGAGCTTTGTATTGTGGGTGAATAAACACATCACATGCAAACAGAGCAGTAGATCAAGTGAGTTGCTTGACTGAAATGTTATTGGATCACAGAACAGAAAGACATTTAGAATAGGAGACTTAATAGTATCAGAGAATTTTTTGTAGTTACTGGTTGCGTTTTTTTCAGGTTGATCACAAATCTATTGTATTTTCTTCAGTTTACCTTTGCTTCCTAACTGCATTTAGAAGTTGTTTAATGTGTTCATATTTAAAATGCATATAGTAAGCAATGAGCCTTTCTTTCAGTAATGTTTCCCCTTGATTGTTAAGTTAAAATCTTTAGTGTAGGTAATTCTTCAAGCTAATGAAAGACTTTAATCTTCGATCAGACTTAGAAAAATGGAGGATAAAGGTTTTCCGAGATAAAATTACCTTTTACAGTATGTTTCCTTGCTCCTCTTTCAAATCCACTCCAGGGGAAAAAAAACAAATAAAACCAAACAAACAAGCAAGCAAACAAACAAAAACAACCAACCAACCAAAAAGCTAAAATAACAGGCACCTAATTTGAGCTGCTTTTTTTTTTTTTAATTGGCCTTTAAGAAAAAACTAATTTGTGTCATGGCATTTCCATTGTTTATTGCACTGGTGTTGTACTTATACAATGTTTCAAATCTTAAACTGCCTACAAAAAGCATCTGTTAGTTACAAGCTATTGACCTGAGATTTAATTACTGATTCACAGGTTGATGGCAAACTGGGTAGTTCTTCAGATTTAGCTACAGATGTCTTTGGCCCTTAAAAAGAACCAATTTATTTTCAGAAATAGTAGGCAAGTCTGTTGTGTTCTGGTATTGTCTGACACATCAGGAATGATTCATTCTTCAAGCTGAGTAGAAGAGAGAAACATTAAATTTACTCGGTGACTTTTACTTCAAGAACTCAAAGGTTATTTGTTCCAGGCAGCAACATCTGTCCTGTAAACACTTTCTTGTTTTGGTTAGTCCAAAGATTTTTAATTTTTAATGAAATTAGATACAGAGAATATAGCATAATATAGAATATATGTACTAACTGTGGGTGATGATTCATTATTTCAATCAAAATTATCCAATATCCATAAAGAAATGTTTATATGCACTGTTTTTGAAGTCTTGCAATGTTTACCTGAATTCTTGTATTTCAATTTTTAAATTTCTTGATTTTTGTGATGTTAGGATACTTTTAATAATGTGGGTTTTTAAATTTAATTTCTTCAGTGCATTAGTCTAGGAAAGGGTATGAATGGTATTGTACATATGCTAACCTTTTCCATATGATCAAATCTGTCATTCATGATCATTCTCTATGGCCCAGGCTTCCCCTGAAGAATTACAATTTATTGTTGTACTTACGCGCCTGGCAGATTCTAACACCAAGTTGAGTTAATATCCCCAGCCTTACCAGCACGTTAAGTTCAACAAAATCTGAACTTCTGATGAATAAGAGGAGTGGGAGACCTGCTCAGTCAGCCTTAACTTTATGCCCTGATTTTGATGGCAGCTGATGGAAATTTTCTGTGTGCATTCCAGTTGCATTCCCTGTGTTGGTGATAGCTGTCTTGATTCATAGAGGACTCTGCTGGAGCAGCTTGGCAGACTGTGATAGCAGTAAGAAGCACTCCAGGAAAGACACGGTCTGCTGTAGGGCAGGAAAATAAGCTCCTTTGACCCCACTGTGGTTTATCAAGGGAAGTCACCCGTGAGGACCTTCAGAGATCTGCCAGGCTGCCTCCTGTTGTTGAGTTATGTGGATAACTACCATCCTTGGTAGTCCTTAACTGTAGTGTCAATATTGACCAGGCTTGAGAGATCTTTGGCAGAAATCAGAATGGAGAAGGGCTCATCTTCTTACTCCTCCACTTCTCCTTGCTAGTGCCTGATGTTTTCATGCTGTTGCCCCCCACTCTCAGGGGGACATGGGTTTCCTCTGGACTTGACATTACAGAATCACAGAATCCTAGGGGTTGGAAGGGACCTCGAAAGATCATCTAGTCCAACCCCCCTGCCAGAGCAGGGTCACCTAAAGGACATCATACAGGAACGCATCCAGGCGGGTTTTGAATGTCTCCAGTGAAGGAGACTCCACAACCTCTGGACAGCCTGTTCCAGTGCTCTGTCACTCTCACAGTAAAGAAGTTCTTCCTGATATTGACATGGAACCTCCTGTGCTCCTGTTTGTGTCCATTGCCCCTTGTCCTATCATTGGTCATTAATGAAAAAAGCTTTGCTCCATCGTCCTGACACTCACCCTTCACATATTTGTAAACATGGATGAGGTCACCCCTCAGTCTCCTTTTCTCCAAGCTAAAGAGACCCAGCTCCCTCAGCCTTTCCTCATAAGGGAGATGTTCCACTCCCTTAATCATCTTAGTGGCTCTGCGCTGGACTCTCTCAAGCAGTTCCATGTCCTTCTTGAACTGTGGGGCCCAGAACTGGACACAACTGGACGTTGCTTATCTTGTTTTCTGTTGATTTGCCAGTTACTCTTATTGTGTATTCCTGTTTGCAATCTCTTGTACTTGATCATGTCCTCTGCCTGGTAACTATCTGGCTAACTCCTGTGTGCAGCTGTGCCCATTGCTGATTGCTCCTTTGGCATTCACATTGTTCACATACTTGGGTAAAATGCTTATATATTATGTCTGGCTATGCCATCATGATGCTACAGAATACTTGCCTACCACTGTTGGTAACAACAGTTTTGTATGTTTATATTCAAGAATCTAATATTAATTATATCCTGATCAGTACATTTATAATTTACAGGTATCACAGGCCTCTGTTTTTTTATGGTGCAGACTGTGTTTGCCTGTCAAAGGAGTTTTTGAATCCTAACTCTGTATTAGGATGTTACTTAGAGAAAGGAATAAAGTTTGCATTTTATGGTTGCATGAGTATGAAATGTTTTTGGAAAGTTCATTAAACTCAGTTTCCTGGAAAGTCATACCTTCAGATAATTTTAACCCTGCTTTAATGTCTGTAATTGAATTTCTTTGGTGTTTGAGCAGAAAGAAATATTAGCTTTAGGATTTAGCATGATGTTTTGCAGCTGAGATGTTCCTGTGACCGAGTAGTGCTAAACTATGTTATGATTCCCAAGGGCTTCACACAGCTTGTGGCCAATGTAGTAAGGTTGGAATCATAGTTGTTTAATTTGTTTGGAGTTCAGTTGTTGTGGGATTAGCAAGGGAATTCACAAGGCATGGTTCATGTCTATTGCCCCGTGTGTTGTCTGTTCTTCCCTGCCTCTCCTGCATCCTTTAATTTCAGTATCTCCTGTAGTAAGATACAGGATAAAAATATTCTTCCTTTCTCTTCTGATACTACAGCCATTTCTAGCTCACCCTTCTTTTTCCTCATTTGTTTATGTTATTGTAAGTTAGTGACAGTCATCAGTTTTTATATAAAGTAGCTCTTTGATATTCTCCGCAGCTGTGTTGGATCTCTGAAATAGCTGAATGGTTGCTCTTTGCTTAGATGGAGACTCCAAACTAGGCAACAAAGTCATATGTCCTCCAATCCAGCCTCTCCACCTGTGCAGCATGGTACCTCCCATGCCCTTGACTAAATGATCTAGTTAGCTGATTGCCCACTAAACCTGTCTTCTCTGTAGTATGTGCTTTCAACACAGTCTCCCACAGTGCTGGGAAATTATGTGTATCTTTTTTCTTCAACACCTATTTTGGCAGGTTTAAAAGTTGCATTACTTCTAGGTTCTGTGCCACCTCCTTTCTGGCAGTGGATGAAGGTGCAACAGGGAGATCTGAGGTATATTGGCCAGAGCTTGCCTGCTGCATATGTACAGACAACAGAATCAACTACAAAACCAAGGATTTATTTATTTCCTCCTTCCCCTCGCTTATCTTTCCTTTCCCCTTCCCCACTAAAGCAGTGAAATTCCAGTTTGCTTGAGGAAGGAGAAGAATGTCAGCATCAGACTATAAAGGCAATGAATCCTCAGACTTTGTATTGCCTGGGGAAGGAGGGCTCAGATGTATCCAGAGGGACAAATGAACTTTAGTAAACAAGAACAGTGCTTCTGACAAGCAGCTATAATGGTTTTGACATTTTTTACTTGAAGACAGGTCAGAGGTTAATAATATGCCATTTTTATACTGCCTTTCAATACTGTTGTATTGCCTGAGAATGGATGAGTTTGCTCTAAACAAATAGTGGTTCAGACTTCTCTTCATCAGGATCAGAAGGAAAAATATCTGAGCTGCATGAAGTGGTCTTATCAATTGATTTTGTAATGACAAGCATACTTGTATTGCTCTAAAGTGTATCTGAATAGTGTGCTGGCACTTAATTCTAAATACTTGACCCATAAATTCTGTATGAATTCAAGCATTAAAAAATTTCCTGAACTTTCCCCCTATAAGACCTTGATTTTTAGATGTTTGTATATACAGCTCAGTTAGACTTTTTTTTTTTTTGCTATTCAGAGGGACCTTGACAGGCTGGAGAAAGGGGGCAACAGGAACCTTATGAAGTTCAATGAAAGGAAATGCCAAATCCTCCCCCTGAGGAGGAATAACCCCAATACCAGTACAGGCTGCAGGATGACTGGCTGGAAAGCAGCTTTGCAGGAAAGGTCATGGGGGTCCTGGTGGACACCAAGTTGAACATGAGCCAGCAACATGCACCGGTGGCAAAGTAGGCCAGCAATCTCCAGGTCTGCATAATGAAAAACATTCCTAGTAGATTGAGGGAGGTGATCCTTCCCCTCTATTCAGCACTGATGAGAGACCCATCTGGAGTGCTGGGTCCAGTTCTGGGCTCCCCAGGACAAGAGAGACATGAACAAATTGTAGCAAATCTAACATGATGATGATTAAAGACTAGGAGTATCTGATGTATCAGGAGAGGCTGAGAGAGCTGGAACTCTTCAACCTGGAGAAGTCTCAGGGGGAGTCTTATCAGTGTGGATAATATCGTGATGGAGAGGGAGAGATTACCAGCAGAGAAGATGGAGTCAGGCTCTTTTAAGTGGTTCCCAGTGACAGGACAAGAAGTAGTGGGCACAACCTGAAACACAAGAAATTCTGCTTAAACATATACGAAGAAGACGAAAGTGATCAACAGTAGCACATGTTGCCCAGAGAAGCTGTGTGGTCTCCATCCTTGAAGATATTCAAAACCTGACTGGATAAAATCCAGGACAACCTGCCCTTCCTGAGTGAGCAGGGGCACTGGTCTAGATGATCTCCAGAGATCTCTTCTAACCTCAGTGGTTTTGTGACTCTCTAAGCTGGGAAAACTTAAACCATTGAATTGGAAAGTGTCAATGCTACAAAGTCTGTAGGTTTGGTGGGTTTTTTTGTTTTGTTTTGGTGTGGTTTTTTTACTTATATATAATTTCAGTGCTAATATTTAGCTGTTTCCAAGAAAAAGGCTAGGGGAAAATATGTTGCTCTTTAGAAAAAATGTAATATTTCGGGCTTTGCGATTCTTTTTTTTTAATATAATTTATTGAGGAAATGCTTTTTGCGCGAAGGAAGTTTTTCATGTTCCCTATGACTACCTGCTGAAATCTGAAGAAGATTGAAGCCTCCACATATATGCCCTGACCCTTTATCTGCAAAGTTTTTCTGAATTTCTGCCTTTAATAAACAAATGCTTTAGTCAGTCCTGAGTTAAATCAAACCCAAATGAATGTTTTGCTTTGTTTTTCTATTGAATATAAAGTTAAAACACAGACAACCCTACACAGGAAAGAATGATGAAAGAACTTTATCAAGGTTGCGAAGTGAGCCATTTACACCTTAAGGTGTGCCAGAATGATGTATAGTCTGTGATTGAAAGAGGTAATTTGAAGCTAAGCTTGAATGTATAAAATAGGTGGCACTTTTATAACATTCTAGAAAATTGGGTCCTGATTTTCAAACTAGGCAGTAAAAGTAATGAGCGTTTTTGATTAATTTGACAATAATTTCTCTGTACCTCCATTCTAGCTTGAGGAATAGTGTCTAGTTTCACTAGGTTAGGTGATGGTGGTAAAGACAAATGCATTAATATTTGTAAGGCACTTAGCTAATTTACTGAGACCGCAGGAGTAAATTACCAGTTTTGTATTCAGCACATTATTTGTGAAGTAAATCAGACAGCAGACCATATGTGGAATGGATAGGACAGAAAGAGATATCTAATAACTACTCCAGAATTAATTAAAGGGTATATCACTTCTGCCTGACAGAACAGACCAAAGTAATGTTTGGGGTGATATTAATTTTAGTACTGTCTTACTGGTGAAGGACCCAGCTAATGTTATATGCAGGGGGTTGTGTATAATATATACAATTTAGCTACTGTTCTCATGATTTGTATGCCATGTCTCTTCTAAAGACAAATTGCATGGTGTTTTTTGGTATTTGAAAGAAGATATCAACAAATCTTTTAAGAATATGATTCTGCACTGATCTTCTGAACCTTAAAATTGTCCTTTTCCATGTACCCTGGTTTAATGCTTTTTGTTTTATCTTTTTGAACAGTGTATTGCAGGTTTAAAATCACTTGCTTCGTTACCCACTTACCTGTTCTCAAGTTGCTTAAGTTTTTATGTGTGTTTTTTGGGGTTTGGGCTTTGTTTTTTTCATGTTTCACAAGCTGAGCTTGAAGTCATGTTGCTTAAAAAGAACAACAGCTCCACATCATTTAATTACTGCATGTGGTTGGCTCTTTATGTCCTGGTACGCATGTATATTGCAGCATTTTAAACATAAAAGGAAAAAACTGAAGTGAAAAAAAAAATGAATTACTGTGATACGAAAACTTGGTTTTATTTTGCAGTCCTTGTGTTTCACACTGGGTAATAGGCTTTCCTGCTGTGTGCTCATGTATTTTGTCTGTGTATATCACATTATTAAATCATGTTGAGAGCTTTACAGAGCTAGATGTCTGCCCTTTTGGAGTAATACAAACTGTTTTGACATGTAAACCACTTAGGTGAACTGAGCTTTTGTAAAAGAAGCATTCTTAATGTGATTTGTAGTGTTAATTTGTTTTGAGATTTGAAGTGTATTTGAAGTAGTGCTCACCAATGCCTTTGTGTTTTGAATAGACTTGAGTTGGAATGAAATAAAATAAAACTATATTAAATTGTCTCATCTTTATAATTTCAGTGGCCGAACTGGAAAAATTCGAGTGCAGTCCCTGAAAATTGGCTTGATGTCTCTTTCTAAGGGCCTTCTGGAAGAAAAATACAGATGTAAGTAAGAACATATTTTGTAAAAAGCTTATGTCATATAATTAAGTCACATACAATAACAACGCACATGGTAGCAAAATTTGTAATGAAACATTTCTTATGCCTGTAACAAGACAGTTTTCTTGTAAGTAAAATAGAATTGTTGTTTTTGTTGTTGTCAGTGGCAATGGAGAAAGTAGGATTTATATCCTGACTGGAAAGTATTGATGTCCATTATGCATCATTGTAATGCACAGTATTGTGCTCCCAAAAAGCAAAGGAGAATGTAGCCATGTGGAAGCTAGAGAAATATTCTATTTGACTGATTCTGTTCTCTTTTTTGTGTGTATGTGGTTTGTTTAGGGAAAAATCAAGCCAAGTCAGTTTTGATTGGAACCGATTGATATGTCTGATAAAGCAAGGAAATACATCAAAATCCAGCAAATGTATTATGTGATCTGTGAGAAAGTTGTTCTGAACTCTGAAAACAGATTTCCAGTATCTATGCTTCCTGCCAGAATTGCACAATGAAAGCTGAAATTATGCTGATTTAAGTAATCTCATAAGCTTGAGAAATAGTTACTATAAAAATATTTCACAAAAATAATTGCAGGAGCAGAAGAGAATGAGTAACCTTCTGACAAAACCCCCTGACAAATACAGAACAAGAGATTAAGCACTATATTAGAGAATTCTAGGTGATGGGCAGTAATATATTATGAACACTATCTTTAAATTACTATTCTTTGCAGCAGTTCCTTGACAAATTTCAGAAACACATACAAAACATATCGAGACTGTATTTGCCATATACGGATGGGAGCTCTGCAACAATTTCTGCTTTCCTTAGAAGTGTTTGTAGGTAATCTTGGGCAAAAGTACAGGTTTTTTATACATTGGGGCATATTTTGGCATCTGAACTTGAGTTTGTATTAAGACTTCATTTTTTAAGTTTCCTTATATCATTTAACATATCTATGAATTAGTCCATAACTAAAAGAGCTTGATGGACATACTTTTGACAATTCAGGAGGGAATCTGTCATTTGGTATGAAATAAAAAGCTTTTATAAAGTATAAGTTACTTAGACTATGGATAACAGAATGATAACCGTACCAAAAGAGGGTTTAAAAAGATACAAAAGCTGGGAATAAGCTCACAGTAAATTGCTATCAGTAATTAAGTAATACTTACACTTACTGAATACAGACATTGAAGCAGAACAAGGAAATTACTAGGCCGGATTAATTTTTGTATTGTTACTTTATGTTATGCCTGGTAGTAAAATAAAAATGGCAGCTGATGGTGGCTACAGGTTTGCATAACCCAAGTTAATAGGGTGAGCTTCTTCCTGAGGATGGCTGTGAAAAATCCTAAACATTAGTGCAGAACAAGTCTCAGGAGACTTTTGTACCAAGTGCTCATAACATCAACCTGAAATATATCTGAAACTGAAATAGTTGCTTGGATTCTCAAAACAAGGAATTAATAGTCAGGTAATACAACCTTTTGTTGTTACTCCTGTTCTTATCAGTGGACCAGGCTTTGATATCTTTATTGACAGCTGTGTTGTCCTTATGAACCACAAAATTGTCACAAAACAAAACTCTTCACTCTGAAAGAAATTTTGCAGAAGGAGGAAGGAAATAACTGTTTCAGGTACTGATTATTGGCCTGGGGTGGTTGTGCAGTCAGCGTTTTGGTGTCCTCCTGTGACACAGACTGATCTATGGTGTAAGCTCTCTTGCTTGTTTTGTTTTTTTCACACCTTACTAATCATCTACTGTTAAGAGAAATGTTGTCATATCTAACGAACTTTCAGATCCTCAGGTGAAAACCATAATGGAAATGCTAAGTAATTTCAAGAAAGTAAATCGCTAGGAAGGAAGAACAGTACCCCCAAAAATGGGTGCTTAATATGAATTATCTACCTTCTGTTTTTTCCTTTTCTCAGACCAGCTCCTGACATTTGCTTCTCCTTTTTAGTTATATTTCTTCTAAGTGTTTCTGAGGTGCTGTCAATCCCAGGCTTCTCTGAGCATGGCAGTCATCCTACAGTTGCAGTTGAAGCCCTTAGCAGAGGACAGACCATGCCTTTAATGTTGTGGTCTTAGAGTTGGTTGTAAAATATGCAAGTTTCTTGTTTTAGAATATTTTGGATGAACCCTTCAATCCCTTGTAAAACACTTATCCAGACTTTCTGCTCAACTGTTTTCTACCTCAGCCTTCCCAAAGACCAGCCCTTTAGGAATCAACTTGACAAAACATAATTTCTAGGCTGCTGAGACATTTGGTTTATGAAATACTAGTATAAACTGACAGTTTACCAGTAAGGTTGACCTTCATCTTTTTCTTTTATCTTCTAGGAGAAACTGAGCTTTTGTTCTTTTTCCTTTATTTAATGTAAAGTCTTTTTATATTTGTATTTATTTTTATTTGGTTTTAAGAGCCACCTTTAATCACAATAATTTCCAGTAGAAACAGGAATTTTGTTAGCTGTACATTCGTTTCCAGTATAGGCAGGATCTTTTCACTTGACACATTTTTTTAAATATGTTTTGCCAGAGAAATTTCTGTGATTTTTTTAAAAATTATTATTATTTTTTATTTAATTAAGCTTCTTCTTAAAATAATAGAATTCAGGGTTGACATGAAAATTAATCTTTACTTAAAAAAAATCCCAGTTACTTAAGAAGAAACAGATTATTTTTTGTTTCTGTTTTTTTTCTATGGCTCAGATATGAATAATCTTTCCTTCCTTCATCATTCTTCTTGTCCTTTTGGTAGAGTCTCTTATACAGTTTAGCCTTTACATCAGTTTATTTTATGCATAAACTCATCTAATATGTATTTATATATAAACAAACTCCATTTGTAAGAGTTTGTGGCTTCTGACATTGCTGGTGGGTTATGTACACGGCCCCTTTTCCCACTGGCAAGTATGGTGTCTGGCTGCACCTTGTTAGGCCTTGAGCAAGAACATTTTGGCTTTTCATGCCTTTACTTGAGGAGCTTCTCCTCCTGTGTGTTACACTGAAGGCATTGAGGTTTTGGGAGAAGAGGTGATACCATCCATGAACTCCCTTGCACTTACACATTCATTAGTTATGGCACAGCTGCCAGTGTTAAAGTTTTATTTGTTTTTTTTAAGTGGAGTGTTTTGTGGGAGTTCGAGCTCTTCAAAGGTATTTGCTGATTCCCTACTTGGATCAACCCTAGCTGATCGTTCTCCTTATTCCCCTCTCCTGCCACATCAGTTTTCCTCTATTTACTAGCTCCCCAGTCAACTGAAGTTTTAGGGCTTGGGAAATTACTTCATCTTCCTCCCGGCTACAGCGTTAATGAATTGTTCTTCTTTTAGTAGCTGTTTCCACTGTAGGCTGATGCAAACAGAAAGAATAAAACAGGCTGCTTTTTTTTTTTTCCTTAATCCCATCATGTTTTTTAAACTGACTCTCAGAAACTGGAAAACTATCCCAACTGGAGCTGAAGCAGCTAGCCAGAATCTGGGATTGCCAATATGAGCCTGCAGCAGTTCTGTCACCACTGTTGTCCATGGGGTTTTCTTCTCACTGCTAAGAGTTGCTGTAGCATTTGTTTGACTAGACAAGAAAGGGGCAAGAGAAATACAAGAAACTCTAAAAATTAATTCAGTCATCTGAATTTCTATTTTATGAAAATCCTGTCTTCTGTCTCAACCCCCTTTGCCAAGAAAAGGATGACCAGACTTTGAGAAACAGACGAAGCTTGACAGTTGCTCCAAATGAAGGGCAAAACAATTTACAGTGTGATAAGAGTTTCTCTTGAGTGTTTCTGAACAAAGCTTGTCTGTTTCTCAATCAGAAGGGCAGTCAGACTGAATTTTCAAATTTCATTTATTTCTGATTTATTAATGATTGTTCTGGTGGGAAGCATGAAAAGTAGGGGAATAGTATAAATGGATTTTTTTTCTTCTTTTTTTTTTTCAACATTACTTGAAACTTTAATCCAAATCAGCCACTGAGTGCAAAAGGAGAATGTAAAAGCCAACTGGAATGAACACAAAGAATTCACTTCCATTTCTTCTGTAGTTTATAGCAATCACAGAATTTAAAAATATTTCTGAAATTAACTCAGTGCTTAAAATATTTTCAGGAGAGATTCATCTTGTGACTAAATATTAATGTACACAGCTACAAAGTTCATAAATAAAGGATTGATGGCAGAAAAATGTTAAACATTTTTGCTGAAACTTTTAACAATTAAAAATGTCCAATCTAAGAAATGTGTTAAGAAAGTCGTTGAGAAATATTATCTAAAGACAGGCCTATTAATTCAGTGCTTTACTGTGACTCTTAAGTAGGTACAAGCAATATTTTTCTTCTCAGTAAGTGTCTGTTTCTGGAATAATTTTCCTCACCCCTTTCAGCCTAAATTTTTTCAGTTGTTATAGTCATCCCAAAACATCCACTTATACTGCAGGGATTGACACCTGCCTTAAGAAAAGGGAATCATTAAATGTGGAAGCATCTGTGGAAGCAGACATGGTTATCTGGGAAGCCAATGTGATTAATGTTAAACCTGAGTTGTCTTGCTGTCTGCTGCTCTTGCTTTAAGCTATTTCACATGGTCAGCTGTGACTTGTGCTACTTTCTAGTCTCAGTTCAAAGCAAACATGCTTCTGTCCCCAGCCAACAGAAGGATGGCATAGACTTTAGCATAAGATATGGATTTCTGAAATATTATTTCCTTCTTCCCAAGTGATAACATAGAAAACTTAGTAAATATTGGGGGGCAGTGTGTTAATGATGAATTAGAACACAAAGCTGTTCTGATTTTGTGGTGCTTCTCTTGTTTTGTCACACAGCTACTCCTAGGTAAAACAGGGGCTGCAATGTACAGTTTTGTCAAGAGATGCCATAAGAGGCATTTGAGCTTACTTTTCTTACTTGTTTGGTTGTGAATCAGGAAAAGGTAGTCAATGTAACCAAGATTTGATGAGGGTAAACTGTTGTAAATGGGACATCTGTAACCACGTCTGGATCACAAAAAGTATAAAGCTCGAGCTGCAGTGTTATTGTATAAGAAGATGTGTACATGGAAATGAAATGAGCCAGTGCCTATTTTGGTGTTGCAGATCTCTTCAAGGAGGTGGCAGGCCCCACAGAAATGTGTGACCAGAGGCAGCTGGGACTGCTGCTTCATGATGCTATCCAGATTCCACGGCAGCTTGGGGAAGTGGCAGCTTTTGGTGGCAGCAACATTGAACCCAGTGTGCGCAGCTGCTTCCAACAGGTAAGATAACAATGACCTTAGTGTGAAAAAAACCTCCCTGAAGTCTTAAGATTCACTTTTACATGGTATAAAAAGAATAGAGGAATTTAAAAACATCCATTGAGTTTTTGAACAGAAATGAATATGCTCTTGCAAGTAAATGTGGGAAGTTATTATGAAAATGTGGCTATAAAAGATGGCATATGGTTTAAGAGAGGATCAAACAAACTACTTTTTAGCAACAAGAATACATAAATCTTGTGGTTTTGACAATATTGGCTCCTCTAAAAGTTGTTAAAAAATTTTGTAGCAGCCAATTATCCTGCTTTGCATCATTCAAAGCAACCTGGTACTGTGAGAATAACATGCTTTTTACCTGCCAGAGCAAGACATGATCTCAACAGAACAAGAGAATGATGTTGATATTAATTTTTGACCTTATGCATCAGGAAATTATTTAGCATTATTTTACTGACAAAAAAGATTGCAGTTGCATGAAACTTCAAGCATAATCATTTATATATTGTGAGCCTTTATGCAGACGCTCAGAGCATGGGATAAAGCTGTCTTACAGCATGCTGTTCAGCTCTGCACCTCATGCAGGGGATTAATGAGGCTGCAAGGGGAGTGTCTGTCTGTTTAAAGAAGATGAGAATTAAAAAGAGGATGTCGTAATGGAACACAACCTAACTCAGACTTTGTCAAGGATGCCTAAGGCTCCAACTGTTTGCTAGTGATAACTATACTGCTTGAGCGTATTATTTCTGTGATAGTGGCTGCATGGAGCACTGTCAGAAATTATATATTGATTGAAAATTCACTATGGTGTATATGAAACTACTGACTTTAATATTTCTGATGTTATTGAATCAAACATTAAATAGTCAACTTTTAAAGCATTTTTCTTCTGCCATTCTTTCTTATATATTTCTATATTTTCATCCAGAGCTTTGACAAATTCAAATGTGCTAGCTTTTTTTGGAACTATTAGATTTATTTCTGGACTCTGAGATGATTGAAATTGGAAGAGTGTTTATCTAGATCATGAATTAAAGTGATAAATACTTACAGAAGTTGGTTTGAACAATTAGCCATGTGTAAAACTTCCCTTGAGGTCTTAACATTGTTGCCTCAGACAAGAAAAGATGGTGCTTGACATATTTATCACCATCCTCCAGTGGTTCAAGTCATACTGAAATGAATTATTCATTTATTAGTGGCAGACTTTTTCTGTCGCAGAGGAACAATCTTTATATCCCTCAAGGATCTGCCCCATCTCCTGGGGGTATTAATAAAGTAGTATTTAAATACTTGATGTGATACTATGATTATACTGCTGAAGAGGTTGCATTCCTTGTTGCACCGGAATAGCTCGAGTTCAGTCCCTGGACATTAAGAACGCAGAGAAAGTGTGCAGCTGCATGACAGGGTTATCTCAGCCTAGTGAGATGTTATTTTGCTGGTGAGGAAGAAACGTTATTTTTTTTATGCTGCCCTCTCTTAATGGCAAAAATTGACTTGGAGTATGAATAGGTTAAGAAGCCAAGTGTTGCCTCATGTCATGTGTTATCATTTAAGAATAACTTTCAGTTTAAGTTGTGTTCTATTAGTTCCAGTGAGCTCAAAAAGATGACCTTTGTTCTTATTGCTGACAAAGCTGATGAATGTAGTACCTTTATAGCTAGGCTCCTCTGGTGGTTACAACTTATAGAGAATGTGGAAGCATGTTTGCTTGCTTCTTAAAACAATCATACTAATATTTTAGCTCTGCTATATTCTTACAGTGATTGTCTATAAGTGACAGATTTCTTTGTCTCTCATTATTTATTTACCTGTTTATTTATGTTTGCTTAATGTGCTAACTTGGAGGAATAACATGGGCTCACAATACAATAAAAAAAGTTGCATGAGTCGCATGGCAACTAGTAGACACATGCAAGCAACTGACTTTTAATGGTCTGGCAATGATCTTAATTCAAAAAACAACTGTCTTTAGTGTATCTGACCTGCAGAAAGTTCTTCCCTTTCGTGCTTCCTTACTTCTTTCTTGAGCCCTTTCAGTTCAAAGATGGCTTTACTGTGGACTCCATTACTCTTTTACTATGTACTCCATTTCTGTTACTCTATCACAGCTGTTTAGTCCTCTCTATTCTTACTGACTAACTTGTTTTCTTTATTTGCATTTTAATTGAGATTGTTTCTTGTATCCTTTACCTGGTTTTACATTAACCTGGCATGGAAAGGATTGATACAGGTTGTTGGTTTTTTTCAGTTGAATTCTAAGGAAAATCTGCTCCTTGTGTGTGTTGGATTTTTTTTTTATTTGGATGTGTTTTTTCTTTTCTCTCAGAACCACAATAAACCAGAAATAACTGTAAAGCAATTTATAGATTGGATGCGCTTAGAACCACAGTCTATGGTATGGCTACCAGTTCTACACCGTGTGGCAGCTGCAGAAACAGCAAAACATCAGGCCAAGTGCAACATCTGTAAGGAGTGTCCAATTGTTGGCTTTAGGTAAGAGAAGGGGAGCTGGGTGCAAGGTTTCTCTGAAAATATGCACACTTTCACATCTTCCAGCAAGTACAGTTCTTTCTGTTTGTTTTTCCATTGTGTTCCTGTTTTAAGATCAGACCTGCTGCCCATGGTGAGGCCACAGTGTGGTGTGGCCTGAGACGGTGGGTTTCTGGCTCCTGCAGTACCACTGTCAGACACCTAATGGTCCTGTGACTGATAGGCATGCAAGGTGGGCCGTCATCAGGTGATTTGGCATTGGTGGATCCAATAGGTAGCAAATGAACTATAAATACACCCCATGTGTTCTTTAAGCACAAGACCAAAAGGAGCTGATCAGTAAAAAAAAAATGTGGGCTGGTGGCTGCTCTCCTGCGTAAGGCTTGGGAAACTAACTCATGCCAGGCAGTATTAAATATCCTTCAACATCAATCTTTCCTTGCTTAGCACAAACATTGATAGGTTTCTGTAATGAAACTTACAAAGTTCCTGTCTAAAGCATCAAATGTAATCTAACTTTTATCTCTTCAAAAGAAGCTGTGCATTGAAAAAGAAAAAAATTATGCCAGGAATATTCTCTGTATTAGTCTCCTAAACTGTATGATTTTTCTATGAATTACGATCATGGGGCATGAGATAGTTGGCACTCTTAGTGAGTGCTGTTACAACTAATGTGAATTTGTGAATTGGTTGCTCCATATAAAATGATATAAAAAAAAAAAAAAAAGAAAAGAAAAAGGAGAGACTGGAGCAGAGCATAACTGGCTTTTTCTTCTGCTGTGGTCATGAAGTTGAGTGTATTATTTAGGAACTACACCAAGTCTTTCTTTTAAGGGATTCTAAGACTTTTCTTCAGGTGTGTAGGCAGATGAGCAATTTTTGTTTCCCATGCTTTCTCCTTTTTTCTGTTGTTTTAAAGGATAATAATAGGAATTGTGAGGTCAGATACATCTTACCTAGCTTTAGGCATGCTCCCTTAGTCAGTCTCAAAGATTAAGCTAGCAACCCTCTTTTTTAACTATATAGATATATGAGTACTTCCAAAAGTAATTAATCTGATCAAACTTTGTTGCCTGTCTTAAGAGGAGATGGAATTCCTCTAAATGTTCTTATTTTCTTAATTAATGCTTGAGGAAACATAGGGTGACAAAGCTCCAGCTTGGATATCTTTCAGATGCCTAAGTTGGGGCTGATAGAATCTTGTCTGTACTGCTGAAATGTTTTGTGTGAACAGGAAGGGCATAAAGATAGAGAAGAGACAGGAAGGCAAAAGAATAGCTCGTTCTAAATAATGTCTACAATGAAGTTAGAGGTCTGCAACAACAAAAGCATCTAGCATCTTAGCAGAAGGTAGATGTGGCCATTTAATACACAGCCTCTGAGTAAAGATTATAAACAGTTACATCAGCATCCTTGAAAATGAACCTTTCCATTTATAGACACATATTGTCTTGCAAAACAAAACATAAAACTCAGCAGGGAAAAAATCTGGATTGGTACTGAAAACTGCTCTCAAGAAGCAATTTAATTTAAACTTTAACTATTCAGTAGCTATTCAGTTTGGTTCAGTTAGCTCATTTTAGCTTCATACAAATGATATAACCTCATCCAGTCAGAACAACCATAGTATAAAAACCAGTGGGTAGAATCTGAAGTTGTATTGCTGCTTTAGTCAGCTTTAGTAAAAAAAAAAAAAAAAGAAAAAGAAAGTCATGCTCCTATTGGCTGCATTTAATATCAGGGATACTGTACAAGTTTGTTACCTTGTTTATACATATAAATGCTCTTTAAAAAAAGAGAAGTAAATAAATCAATGTATTATTTAAACTTAATTTTATATTATTTTTATAATTAATGAATTCTCAAGAGTTTTATTTTCTGAAACATGTTTAGAATTTCTGAGAATCTGAGAAAATGATGTAAAACGTTTAAACTAAATGGTAAATATAAAACCATAAAAAATGGTCTAGTTTATAAATGTTTTTTTCTGAGATACCATCTGAATACTAAAGAGAGGAAAATAAAACTAAAGCAATACATTTTTAAGTCTATTTGAACTTTACAATTATAAACTCACATTGCATCTATGAAGCTGCTGCCTGTAAGATTTTCTGCTCCAAAGCAGCTTGAGCAACAGATGATCCACATTGGCTCTCCTCTGCAGGAGGCAGGAATTGAACATTCACAAAAGTGATAACTTATTGTAGGAGAATGAACTTTGCACGAGAATCATATTTGATTCTAATAAAAGTAGATGAATTTTTTTAAAGACTGGTTTAAATAGAGTTCTGTGCTAATAGCTAAGCAATATACATTACAAAATTGAAAAAAATGTCTTTTATTAAAAAAAAGACAGTTCATGTAAAATGCCAAGTGAAATAATCAGGTGACCTGTGTAGTGCAGGAAGGTTGTGTGAAGTGGATTGAGGGAACTGTGGCTTTCCTGTGTCCCATGCAGCTGCTGCAGTGGCACCAGTGCCCCTGTGTCTACAGCTGTGATGAGTGTTGGCCCTTGCCGTGTCGTGGTCACTCACACCTGCGCACTGCAAGGTGCTTTCTAAGCTAAACCAAACAAATTCACTATGTCCCTGTGTTGCTGCTGCTGCAAAGCACATGACACCCTTTCAGAGAACAATTTGTCTCGTGAGGTTTAATAACAAGTAAATATTAGAACTAAACCTAGGAAGCTCTAATCACTTTGTTTAATGTCCCCATAGGTACCGGAGTTTAAAACATTTCAACTATGATGTCTGTCAGAGCTGTTTCTTTTCTGGCCGTACAGCAAAGGGGCATAAATTGCATTACCCAATGGTGGAGTATTGTATACCTGTGAGTACCAGTTTCCTGATGGTTCCTAAGGGATTGGCTTTGCATTATTTGAGGTTTAAATTGTTTCCTAGTCTTTTGTCACCTAGTTAATCTGCTAGGATTTCTTTTTTCACAGAATCACAGAATCTAAGGGGTTGGAAGGGACCTCGAAAGATCATCTAGTCCACCCCCCCTGCCAGAGCAGGGTCATCTGGTCATCTAGAGTACATCACACAGGAAATTTTTGTATGTTTAGTAGGGCATGTCTTCTGCCTTTCTCTTTGGAAGTCATCAGGGACTTTGCTAGTGTTGCTGATTTTGTGTGGGTGATGTTTGGATTTTGTAGAAGTGGGTAGAAATTATCCACCTTTGAGAGAACTTGACCTTCACTTTTGTTTTGTAAAAACAAAGCTGGAATATTAAATATAATTGCAATACTTGTATACTTGCACACACACTATAAGGGTGAGAAAATGTCAGAAAGGGGCAGGGACTCACTTTACTATTGCTATACCATAGTAAAGAATATATAATATTCTAATAATGCACTTTAATATTTTTAAAGGTGTGTGAACTTTGCTTTCAGGTCCAACATTTTTACTTACTCAATGAAAACGTGGTTGGAAATCTGTCATGTTTTATTCCCCTGAGTAATTACTGTTTGCTGGGATATTTAAAAATGGATGCGTAGCTGGAAAAAAAAAATAACAGACTTGACAGTTTCTAACAAAAAATAGTGCAAGAAGCTTGCCTGCAATAGCTAACATAAATTCATTTTACAACACAATATTTTTCTAATGAAACTTCAAACACTATTTTTCTAAGGAAGTTTCTAGAAGACTTTAAGTAGAGGAGTGGGTAACTTACTTCATACAAATACCACACCCACAGTTTTTTTAATCTGATACTTTTTAACATTATTAAGAATTTTAACTCAGTCACAAATAAATTAATAGGATAATTGGTACATAATTTAAACAACAGTAGTGAAAGTTCTTGTACACTCAGAAAAACAAATTCAGACCAGAATGTAACTAGAGCTGATGAAATAGAGCTGATTTCCACTAATGTTTAGAAGGTTCTGTGGGTTCTTTTACTAGCAAAAAAATCATTGAGTTATTTGACTGTGCGTTCTTACCTGTGTTTTCCCACTCTTTTTCATCCAACGTGTCTCCTGTAAGAGAATTCAGATTCTATTAAGTAGTGTTTTTTACTTCATTATGATCAGAAGAAACTATGAGTTATTTTAATTTATTGTCATTAATTGCACAAACTAGTGTTAAGATTTGATTGATAAATTGGCATGCCAGGCTACATTCTGAAGTAGATTTGTTGGTTTTCAACCAGTTCTAATGTTTGTTATATTCTGTCACCGGTTTTCTCTTTCTGCCTCCTGTTTTCCCTTCTCACCTTCTTAAGACAATTATTGGCTGCTTAAGGGCTATATTTCGAAATTACAGCAGATATTGGGGGGGCGGGGGCAGGAAATGTTGCATGTGCAAAATACGTAATTTTATATAAAAATGGTGAATTTGCTGAATATAAAAGGAGTCCGTAATATTTCTCTGCAAATACCAATTCTTTATCTATTTTAGCTACGGATTTGATACGTTTCTTGACATGCATTCTAATTTTTTCTTATTGCAATTGAAGATGTACAAAAAGATGTTCCATCTGTACTGCCACCTGGGCACAGAATTGTCCTTGGCATAATTCAGAGTGTGGCCTGGCCTGTAACTTTATTTATACAACAGGATTTTCTTTTAATCAATAGAAAGTCTCCGATTTTATTTGTGTGGCTTTCTATGATTTTGACTTTTTTAAGTTATTTGATTTGTAGTGGGTTTTTTTTCTATATTAAGTGACTGGAAGTCAAATTTACCAATTTAATTGATCCTTAACCTGAGGATATCTATATACAGCAGACC
Organism: Aegotheles bennettii; assembly: GCA_013398125.1. NCBI lineage: Eukaryota > Metazoa > Chordata > Aves > Caprimulgiformes > Aegothelidae > Aegotheles > Aegotheles bennettii. Next base: position 53,192 of record VZRW01001969.1, on the reverse strand, counting down.
ATATAGGTGATGCTTATTTTTCCTAAAAGCCATTAACTCTGTTGTTTCACAAATGCATGCCTGATTTGTAGGTCAGTCACAAGTATTAAGAAAAAGAAAACTAACATCAAACAATATTTAATAATTTTAAGTTTTTAATAATTGTGGCTGGGGAGTCTATATAAAGCAGACATCAGGTCAGGATTTAGCTCTGCTCCTCAGGTCAGGGATCTGGACATGTAAGATGTCAGATTTCAAGGTACACTAAAGCCTATGCTAACATTTTATGTTCTTATTTGCATAAGAATATAAAGGTAATAAGTTTTATTATCTTAGCAGCTGTGGGATTAATTTATAAAAGTACCTGATAAGAAAAAAATTCTGTATTTTCCTGAATCCTAACATATATTCTTAGAATCTGTAATGTTTAAAATTGCTTTGGGTTGAAGTCTAATTCCTTTTTAAAATATTTTTTCTCACAGCTAGGTCATTTTCTGGCTTTGTTTTATCCTATTTTCATGGTATGACACAGACCCAGTTTTGCCCATACTGACATGACTGTTCTAACCCTCGGGATCTGGAGGTCTACGGTGTTTTCTTTCCTTTATTAGACATCATTAAAAATACAGTGACAATGATTGCTTACTCTCCTCCTTAGCCAATATAACCCAAACAATCTGAACATGTTTGGGATGTATTTTTCTCAGGTTCACTTTTTTTTTTATCGTTATGAAGTTCTCTCAAACCTCATCTTTAGTTTATGTCATGGTCATAGAACAGAAATGTTCTTTGTTAATTCATACAATATACAGAAAATTCAGATGAAGATGTAAGGTGTGTCAAAACAGATAATGCTGACAGTCCCTTCCTATTATATTACTCAAGTACACTATGGGGAAGTATAAGAAGAAAGAAGCAGATTACATGTAGTATGGGCTATGGTACTGTCCCTAGAATAAGGTGGTATATTTCTGATGATTTCTGGGTTTTCTCTGAGGTGGCAGATTTGATATCCAAGATAAATTTTCAGGGTTTTTTAAACATGTTCACATCATGTAACTGTGAGCCATTTCATTTATGAGTAGACTGTCATACAGAAAAATATACTCTGGAAATGGCTGGAATCCCCACTGTCCATGGGACTAGGGACAGCTTGTGTTATAATGAAGACTTGTGTTATAATGAAGACTTGTGTTACGGCTACAAAAAGAATACAGTTTGAAAGCAATATCAAGTGCAAAATAAGGTAACCTAAGGCAAAAGTCAATTCTTCCCATGAAATATGGGAGGAGTGAGGTGTATCCACTGTAGGATAATAAAGGGAATAAGATGACACTCTTGATTAAAGAGAGCGAAGGCAGACAAGCGTATAGGAAGTAAGGAAATTGGGGCAGTTTAAAGTAGAGCAGAATAAAAGAGATGGCATATAATTTAGGTGATACATAAAAGGTCCAGCACAGGACACCCATTAATTTGGAAGCTGAAATTTGAAAATTGGAATTTTTCTTGGGTCCTAGTGTAAGTACACTCTGCTAGCTCCATTTCCATCAGAAGAAATTACTCATATGAACAGACTTCTTATATGCCTGTTTGACTTCCATAATCAGTACCTACAGTCAATCCATTTTAACTAATATCTGAGTTAGGTCAGGAGTAAATAATTGGTTTCACAAAAAGAATCCAGTCTTATTGCTTGTTGTAATAATGTACTATGGTTGGTGTACTAATTTGCTGCTAAAGCTCTCTACATATTGAACTCATTTAACACAATATAATAGTCATGAATCGCAAAATTCTTTGCAGTAGATTATATGTTTATAATGGAATAATGCCTGGAAAATGGCAAAGAGCTGGGTCTGGAAAATTAAAAAAAAATAATAAAAAGAAGGTACAAAAGGCCACTAAATTGTTCTTTAGAATCCATTATTTTATAGTACAGATAGCATGAATAAAAGAGTGGATCTGCTATACCTTTTCAACCAAATTCAAAGGCTGTTGATGTTAAAAAGTTACTTTTATGACCAGCGTTGCAAAGCAGAATACAAATACATATACTAATCAAACTGCATTAATAAAATCTACCTTCTCTTTCTTACTGTTATTGTGTACTAATACATTAATATCAAGAATACCAGCATTAACTAGGGGGAAAAAAAACTTCTGTGATTAATGAAGCTGGCATTTAGAACTGGGTCTTAGTCACAGATGGAGAGGAAGACCTTTTGATTGTCTTCAGGTAAGCAGTACAGTCTAGGGTATGAAGGGATTTCTCAGAAATTCAATTACTTCTTCTTACATTTAAAATAATTTGGAGAATGGCTTAAGGAATCTGTTTTGAAAATTAAATTTGCAAGGGGACAATTCTCCATTTTACTGAGTTTTGCAATATTTGCATCAGATGAGAGTTGCTTCATAATTTCAGAATAGGGCTATATACACCAGGTAGTTATGTGTAGTTATTGCATCCTAATCTATAATGCCATTTAGTTTTCGTCCTAGCTTGCAGTTTAGTTTTCTTAATGCTGGAAATGCAAACATTCCTAATAGTGACTTTGGTTATGTCTTTTTTTTCTTTCATTCAGAATTTAGAGATGGGTGAGGTAGGGAACTGAAAACATTACTGTCTTCAAGTATTAGAAATGTAAAATTATTCTGTTTTCACCTTTAAATAGTCTTTCTTGAAGAAATAGAGTTTTTAATGGATTTTATAGTGATGTGTAAAAAATTTTGTAAGACTTTCCTAGCTTCGAATTCAGGAATACTTTTACATAAGTACCTATAGGACTTCTTTTTAGCTTTTTTGGAATGGAAATTCTCTCAGTAGTGGTACTCGTGTTATATTAATGTGGTTTTCTGTACCCACAAGTCCTTTGAATTTCGGATGGAAATAGCTACTGCATCAGTTTTCTTTCTCCAAACTGTTTCCACTTTTGTGACTCCTGTATTGCACAGTGCAATCTTAAAAGCAGCTTTTCTGAGGTAATGTACAATATCAAATCAGCAGTTCTGAAAATTTTCTCATTGCAAGTAGGCTTACTTCCTAACCTCAATGAAAGTATAATTGATTTTTGTAGTTCTGTGCTGCTACATTCACATGGCACACTCCTTCTTTTCAGAACTGGTGTTTTTGTAGCCTTTCTATACTAAGCGATCGGCAGAAAAGGTTAGCCCCTTCATCTTCCAGATGACCAGAATTTTATTTCCCTGAGAGAGCTCAGAACACGATAGGCAAGACATGAGAAATTATTGGTTGAATGATAGTTCAACCTAGAGAGAAATGTTTTTCTGTGTACAATAAAGCCTATCTGTCTGCAATTGTGCCTGTTAAGACTTCTCTAGGTGAGTCATCTGAAAATTTAACTGCTACTGACATCCAAAGAAGACATTACATTCCTGAATATTAAGCAGCCTCATTGTTTTATAAGCAAGAAACTGACAGAAGTTAAGTCACTGGTTTCATCTTGATGTGATTATCAAAGTACCAAACATGACACTTCACTGTTATCAAAATGGGATTGTTCTGTGGGGAAGATGAAAGAAAGCAGCAGGAATGGTTGAATCTGGCTATTTCATATGCAGAACATCACTTCCAGCTGTGAAGTTCAGAGATTGCTCTTTGCCTTAAGAAGAATAGCTATCTGGTCAGGGTAGTCTTTGATATCTAGCAGTTGGACAATGTGCTTTCCTCTAGGTCTCACTCTTACAGTTGCTTAGCTGGCTTATGTGATCTGCTACCTTTTTGGAACTTGATTTGTTAAGTTCTGAGGTAAGTTAGTTACACTTGAAATTACAGCTTGATTTCATTGGAGTAAACTAAAATACACACAGAATTTACATTCAATCTCTCCTCTGGTGAGAAATTGCTTTGAAATACCCTTCTGTGACCATTTTCAAATAGAGACAATCCTCACAATGTTACACAGTGCAATCATCACTGATGTGACAGTGACAGCCATAAATACAGTTATTATACCTTTATTAACATAATTTTTGTGGTATCCTAACTCATGCCTCTATCAAGGAATGTGAGATACTTTTTTAAAATGTGGGTCCTTTGTTGAATGGGAATTAATATATGCATTTAAGCATGTGTTTGTTATTGATGACTTGCATTCTTAAGTGTCAATTTTTAAAAAATACTTAGAGGAATGAAGTATATCTCTTTAGCCTACATCCTACGCTGGGGAGTTTCCCAGCCTCCTAGTAGTACCTGGCTGACAACTGCTTTAAGATGCAGCTATCATCATATCTGCACATATTATAGCTATTGCCATAAGTAGGTCTAAGAATTTTGTTTTTCATCAGGAAGAGTTAGGTACAGATTCTACCAAGTGGTACAGATAAGTAAAATGTCAAGAAATAAAAATATGGAGATATAAAAAATTTGTTTAGGGTTTTTTTAAACTGCAAACAAAATTTACTGAAGCATTTGGGGAGTATCAAATGGTATCAAATTCAGGTATCTCTACCAGGGCTTCTGTTAAAGAATAAACTAAAGTCCTTTTAAATGACATAGGTGTTCTTTTATACTGTAAATTTTGCATCACTGAGCATGTTTTATTATACAAAATCTATTTTCTTGGAACTTGCTTGAGTATTGTGTGTATTGAATGTCTGTGTACATTTCTCTCTAGCTTTCTCATAACCCATGAATGTCTGGCTGGGGTTAATAATAGCATTCATTAGTGAGGTTCACATCTCTTCTGTTTCTATATGTGTAGTGGAAAAGCTCTTTGGTTTTGTATTAGGCATAGTATAAGAAATGTAATTGAGAGAATGATGACTTAGGTGCAGACTAGTCCTATTACATAGGTAAGGTGCAGTGAATGGAATGGGAAAATTTTGGGGCTTTCATTATCACTTTATTATTTTTTCTTTGAAAAAAGAGAATAGTGTGAAATAAATATAAGTAAATGTATGTGTATAAGTATTATATTATTTATCCACATAATATGTTTTATATATTTATGTTTAATATATTTTTTATATTATGTATTATTTAATTTCGAGCTCTCCAGCTGCTTTATTACATTCTTGGTAGTACATTTTCCCAGTGAAGACTTATTAAAAATATTTACCAACTGTTTTTTTTTATCTACATATCAAACCCATGTCTCAGTATATTCTGTTTTTTCCACTGCTTTCCATATAAATCCTAGTTTCTTAAATTTAGTGTTGGTTTACAAGGAATTTTATCTGTTTTAAGTTTGTGATTTGTGTTTCCATTTATGCCTGGCTGGTATATATTGAAGAGTGCAAATGCCAGTTTGTCAGTTGTTACAGATTTTCTCCTTGAGACCTTCCACTACAAATTATTTTTTTTTTCAGTTATTTATGCGTTCTAGCCATGAATCTTAGTCATTCCTTCCTGAACTTTTTCTTGTTCTTAAGAACCGAGATTTTTAAATCGAGTTTGAAAGCATGGTCTTTTGGACAAATTTTTCAGTGGGGAAGAGGATTTGTTTCTTTGCTTTTGAAGTAGTTCTGTAACTACAGTGCTATTTGTGCTATTGACTTGTGTGGAAATAGTCAAGATGTCATATAAAGAAAGGTACAAGCTACCTGCTGGTTTTAATTTAGTAGGTAGATTCTGCACAACAGTGCCTGTATTTTTTCAAAAGTAAAATGTTACAGTATCTCTCTCGGCATGATTTTGGATTGGATTGTGTAGTGTGGTTATATGCAAAAAACATAGAAGAAATACTTCTAAGACTTGCGTAGTTGTGTATAAATTAAAATACACTCAAATCTCACTGGTTAGTGTTTATTGTCCTCAATTAGTACACAGTTGTATTAGTCTTTCTGAGGAACTGGGTCGGGCTGTCACACCAAATAAAAACACACCAGAGGAAAAGTTTGGCTGCTCAGTAAGCATTTATTTCTGCAGTATGTAGGAACTAAAACTTTCATCCTTCGGTCTTGGGACAGAGTTCCATCTGATGAAATCACTGTTGCGTGAGAACAAGCAGCCCTTTGGGCTGACTCACATTCCTTGCTTGGATGATGCAGTCATTGGAGCAGATGCATTCCAAGAATGATTTTGTGAGCCTTCCCTGAATTTACCTGTATTAAAATTTGGGAGTTCAAACACCTCCTTCTAAATGTGCTCTGTTTGTTGTTACTTGTTAAAGCCAGATGTGAGGAACTCTTACCAACATCAGTTTGATTATCTGCAATTTTTATTGCTCATCTGTTCTGCATTGCAGAGTTTGTAACTGCATATATTATACATATATTAAAATGCATAGGTGAATAGGGAAGTATTTTTATATTTTGGCAGTAGAGAATCAAATCAGAGAATAGTTTGCCTGACCTGCTTCTAGGCCTCCTTGTAGTACATAATGGAAAAACTTTACAAAACTAAAAATTCTTTCACTCTGTTTTCGCCATGGATATCCAGCCACTTTGGCATCCTTTTATGTTAACGGGCTCTCCCAAAGCAGAGGGTACAGAAATATAATCTGTAGTTTGTTGCAGGGTTAGGGTGGAAAATCTGTAGAAGCCATCACAAATCTTCAGCTAACACAGGAGGTGAATGGCCACTTTTTCTTTACTGGAGTTACAAGAGAAAATCCTTAATAGGAAATGCTCTGTGTGATGAGAACCATTCTGTTTAAGTACTCAGTACAGTTTGTAAGCACATATACTTTAAAGGCATACCATATATTATTGTTTTTTCCTGCAGATGCCTTTATTGGTGTTTTCACCTTGTATTTTATGCCTCCATGTTTTGCTTGTGTCCCTGCTTTTATAGCAGAAATTAACTGAATAGTACTACCAAAGTAGTGCTGCTGTTATTGCTGTGACTATTTCCAGTTAAATTGATTTTTAAAAGCAGTTGCATCAATTTTAATTCTGTTCTAAAGAACATAATAAATTCCATCTGGATGTGGGGGATGGGGCTAAGCACTAGTCAGTTTTGAAAGAGGCTGCATCAGTGGGGACCAGTAAAAAAGCCACTGGGGGGTGGTGGGAGTTGCTGATTGTAACTTGTAAATTTAGACTTGAAGAATCTTGTGGCTAATTTCTGAACTAGTCTTGTTCTGCAGTAGTAAGGAGGCAACTGAATCAATCTGTGAGTATGTTACTTCAGGCACTGATTGTTCTTACCAGACCTGCCTCTGGCTGTGTCTTTGAACAGTGCCTGTACAATGGCTGTCACTTCATCTGTGTTCTTTTTTGCCGTGGAATGATATAGATAGTGGCAGAAATCTGTATGAAGAGATCAGGAAAATACTTGCAGAAAAATGCTCATCAGAAACATACTGCTTTGTGATAAAATTTTCCAGTTTAGGTATAGAATGGGAGGCAGTATTTTGTGGCACTTGGTGAATGTACTTAGCTTTTTTTTTTTAATTTTTATTTTTTAACCAAAACCATTACTGTGAGCTGTATTTTTTCAGCAGAGCCATTATAAGGGTTTTCTGTCTGGGGAGTGAGTCACAAGCTTCATATGTAAGAGTATATTGTCAAGATTGCTTTCAATGGCTAAGAGTATCTCCTTATATCTGGCAAACTGATTTGCCTCTTTTTTTTAAATTAAATTTATGTGTTTTATAAGACTGCTTATAAATGTTTAGCTTAAGACTTGAACGTGTTTCAATTTTTCTCTAATTTATAAAGTCATTAGTGTGGCTTTAATCAATGCTCAGTTTTTCATTTATAGTCATTAGTGTGACTTTAATCAATGCATTTATTGCTGGGAATTTGAAGCCTTGTTGATTTTTCCAGTAGAAGAGAATTTGTAGATGTGTTACTGTTGTTATGATACCATATTTCAGGACACTAAAAAGGCAATTTTAGCATCTTAAACATTTTGAAGTTCTTGCTTGTATCCTTTTTCAGGACAGTAGCAACACTATAATCTCAGTGCTATTTAGCAATGTTCAGTTTAATTTCTTTTAACTTTTTAAGACAACATCTGGGGAAGATGTACGGGACTTCACAAAGGTGCTGAAGAATAAGTTCCGATCAAAGAAGTATTTTGCAAAGCATCCCCGACTTGGCTACCTACCTGTGCAAACAGTATTGGAGGGTGACAACTTGGAAACGTAAGCTTGATTATAGACTCCTCGGGTCACTGACCTGCTTCATTAAAAACAAAATAGTGAAACCCGAGAAACATTATTTTCTATGAATTGTTTCATGTTATTTGCAGATCTTTCCTGTTTTTGAAAAAAAGTAACACATTTTATACTTCAATTTTGTAAGCATTTTCTCATAAAGCTATGGACTTCAGCAGGTAGTGTTGGAGGGAACTGAATGGTTGTTTTACAGAGAACACTTTTATAGCTTTGGGGAGACTGGGCTTTTGGAGCTGCACTGCTTATTTGGTTATCTCCAAGTTCCTGGAGGTAGAAATCTCTGAGCTAATTGGTTTTCTACAGGCTTCAGAAATGTAGCTGGCCTAATAAAAGAGAGCATTCTCAGTGTCTCCACAGAATTACTATAGTGCCAGCAGAAACACTCCACTTTATTTACTTGATACTTGTCAGCAAAGGACACTCTTAAAAGAGCAAAATTAAGATGTGTTGACAGGGTGCTAGAAGTTGTTTTATGGATTGACTGTCCTTGAAATCCTAGAGTCTGCGGTACCTCTGTAGCGTCTGAGCACAGCACCGCTTAGCTAGCAACACCGATTGTGAAGCTTCAACGTACACGCTCTGCTCGTATGCAACAGCCCAGTGCCATTATCCACATTCTGTTTGCATGACCAGAGGACTGTGCATTTTATTTACAATAAGCAAACAAAACCTGCTCATTAGTGGTTTAAGAACCGGGAGGAAATAATCTGAAATCTGGCATTACTGATGGCCTAGTTTCTAAGGAAGCAACAGGCATCCAAACGTTAATATGTTACTCACTAGCATAGTCTAGTCTAGAAAGTTGTGATGTGATGAAAGTTTGCCACTGGTGCCAGAAATTGGAATGTCAAAACTGTAGTCATGGGTCAGAATGAAACTCTCTTGGTCCGGTCATGTGGAACATACGCAGATTAAATTGCCAGCATCATGCTAAGGGAACAGTTGGTTTCCCCTGCAGGTGGCAAAACGCAGTAATATGTTCCTTTTAAATAAAAAATTAAAAAAACCCAAAACCCAACTAAATAACTACCCAAGTGCCAATGCAATAAAACATGTGCAATATGTATTTACTTTTGATTATTTTGATGCAGTAGGAAAATAAGCATCAATAACTTTGGCTTATTGAGGGGTTTTGTTGGTGGTTGTGGGTTTTTTCCCGCTAATATGTTCTTGTGACTATATTTTCTCATTAGTTTAAAAGAAAAGTCCAGCACTTGAGCAGAATTTAAATGAACTGGTTATGATTTACGAACTGCAGTTCAATCAATAGCACTGATTTGGTATTTTTTTTAAGAATTGATTTCTATTTAACAAAATGAAGTCAGTCTCCTGTTTCTTCATGATACACGGCAGTATCTATTGCCGCCTCTTTTCTACATCAATAGTTGCTGATTTAAACAATCTGGGTGGGTTGCTGGTTAAAATATTTTGTGTTTCTCCAGCTTCCTCTTGCTTAAATGGCACTAAAGTTTTTGTTTCATAGTTTCTTTCTTTCTTTCTCTCTGTTCTTCTTTTTTGTGTTCCTTACAGTCCTATCACTCTCATCAGTATGTGGCCAGAGCAATATGAGTGAGTATGCAGAACCCCTTTGTATGGAAAGCTTAGTATAACAATTGTTTTCTCTAGCTGAGTTGCTGCTAATCTGATGTGCATGAGCTATAGAGCATGGCTGACCCAAAGCTACAACCCCCTCAGCAATATTGTGAATTTATTTATTTGTCATCAGTCTAACTTACTTTAAAAAAAATACTGTGAATTGCTGTAGACACATTTTTTCTTTTTTAACCTAGTCCTTCCCAGTCTCCACAGCTGTTTCATGATGACACACACTCCAGGATAGAGCAGTATGCTACCAGGTAAGAGATGCACGGTTTCACACTAGTACACTCCATTTTGTGATTGATTCCTACAGATTTTAATATACTCTATCAACTGGACATTATTTATTAAAAAGATATACCTCTCTGTACTCAGAAGTAAGTCAAATATTTTTGGATCATCAGCTTCTGAGTACAGTCATACTAAATGTAAAATAGATGCGTGAAATCTATCATCTGTCACACAGAATGGAAACTGTTGCAAAACTACTGTGCGTTTTTCTAAAATGTGCTGGTTTTTGTTTCTTCATTTTTTAACCTTTGAAATAAACTAAACTTGTTGGATATATAATTTTTCCCTGTAGGATTTTAGACCCAGGTTTTCATTTCCTTCTATAATAGATTGACACTATCCCTTGCCATTGACTTTTAACAGAGCATATAATAATTACAGAAGTTTTATGTTCTAGTTTTTATGGGGTCACCCTAGTCCTTTCATGTTAAAATGTCTGTTATCCAAGTCCATCTCAGTGCTTCTGTGTTTTGTTAAACTCTCTTCTGTACATTCAGAGCTGGTTAAGCACTAACCAGAGGCACCCTCTCAAAAGTAAGTAACACCACCCAACTTCTAGGCAAGAAAGAAATTGGTCCATATTACCTTGGGAACTGACTTGGTTTTGCTTTGGGTGTTTTTATTGTTTTATCTGATCTCCACAACTAATAAACAATGTTAACATTTTCAGCTTTTTGAATAAAAATTCAAAGTTTAAGTTGACTGAATTTTCATTTATGGGCACCATAAGAAAGCTTGAAAGCAGTTCGTTTAATACCTAGGATACCAAACACATTATCTCTGCTGCAAGGGAAAAATAGGGCGGAAACTAACGCTGAAGGGCTACCTACTGTGAGCCTCAACATTTTAATTTTTTTTCAACAATGAATATTTTCATCCTTCATTAGAAGCATAATACATTGTCAAAGGCAAAACTGTAGTGCTTTTTATTTATTTGGAACATGTCATTCATATAAATCACCCAACATTTCTTTGAATCTATAACTTGGGCCATGCTGTAATCAATTAAAACCCATGGAGCAAATAAATTAGACTTCTTTAGAAAGACATAAGAATTTTCTGTCTCCCTATGTCCTCTACTCAGCCTGTGGTGCCACAATACTGTGGCTTTCTGTGCCCAGAGGAAGTTCGAACTCTGGACTGACGTTAAGGATCAAAGGAGATCCTAGGTGCAATACCTGTTTTCCCTCTCCTCCCCCTCAACTCTTACAAGTTCTGCTCTGGATAAGGGTTGCTGAAGGCAGACCATGCACTGCTCAGGGCTCTTTCAGGATACACCTGTTATGTGCAGACCTCGGTTAGCAAAATCACAAACTTAAAAAATATTAATTGCTATATAAGTAAGCTATCTAAAACTTTAAGTAAGTAAGCTATCTAAAGATAAGTATATCTAAAGATAAGCTATCTAAGATAAGTAAGCTATCTAAAACTCTCAAATATTTTTTCCTCTAGTAATAAAATCTAAAAAATCAAGACATAATTCTGTATCTTTGATATAATTTTTATTCTATGCTTTCTAGTTGAATTTGTTATTATGCATGTTTCACATATAAACTAGAAAATATTTTTGATTGTGCTGATCTTTTCAGCTAAGCTTCTTTCAAGAATTATCAGGACTTCCCTAATAAGACTGTGCCCAGGAGAAACAGTATAATAGGGCTTAAAACCTTTATTATCACTGACTGAAGAACATTCAACCCTCAGTTTTCTGTTAACAAAGTCCCCTACCTGCAATCAAATACCGTCTCCCTATTCTGTTGTGCTGTGTCACCTCAGAGTTGCATCTAATTCCCTTTCTCAGCTTTCAATTTGTATCCTGCCTTGAAGGCTCTGTGCAACTCTAGAGTTCTTTCCCTGTCTCCCTCTGTTCCCTGATCAGGGCTATTTCCTGATTCCACGTGTTATTCCAAGCAAATCATCACTAAATGATAGAGATTGTTTTGTGAGTGAGGTTATCTATTATTTGCTAAGAGATTTGGTGCAGTTTCTCCTCTCTGAAAAACACTGAGGTTTGTACTACTTCCCTATATGACAAAGGGGCTATGAAGATCAATTTCAAAAATTGTGTTTCATCCAAGATTTAAAGATGCTGAGCTAAGCAGCATTATAAAGATGACTTATAAACATGTTACTCAGTATGGACTAGATCTGTTTGAGATGCCCTGGAGCAGAGATGATCTGTATGTCCCTAGTCACTTAGGAGCTTGTTTTTCCCTTCAGTGGAGGTGTTGGAGCACAACGTCCCACTCCAGCCATGGAGGAACAAGGCAATCAAGACATTTTCATCCTATGTGTGCTTTTGTTTATCCTCCTTCAACCCTGAGGAATATTAACAAATGTACAGATGGGCAAGCTTGCTCCATGCTAAAAGAAGATACCAGAGTTCCCATTTCTTTAGGGCCTTGCGCACTCCTTTCAAAATGAAGTTTGAAGTTGTCTACGATAATGTATAACACACTTGCAAAACTGCATTTAAAATTAAGATATCTTGAAAGGAAAAAGCTGTATTTGGTGCAGTCCAATATATGTGCACAGTGTTGAGTGCTCCTAGATTTTTATGTATGTGTCTTATGTACATAAGGTATGTCTTTCCTAGAAAATTGAATAGACAGAACATTTCTGCTGTGATTTTAAGAGCTGCATGGATTTATAGATACAGTGTAGTAATCCAGTCCTTTTAGATTAATTCATTCCAAAAGGAGGAACCATAGTCAATGACTCCCTGTAATTACACTGGTTTGTGTGTTGCTTTCCAGGACTTGTCTGTCTACAGTATGATGTTATTCGCCAAGCATAATTTCAGATGTTGCATGTGCTATATTTAAAAAGTATTCATCTTCTTTTGTTAGTCCAGCTTTATAAAATTCAAAAAGAAAATCATCTGTGAAAACATCTCTAATTTTGCCATGAGAGTTGTGGTGATGCTAATGATAATTATACTAAAGAGAGAAAATATACTTGTTCTTTGTTGTTTGGCAAGTAGAATTAGTTAATCATAGCACAAATTTCTCATAAAAGTCCTCTGGATTATAGGTTTTTGTCACAAAGTCTTAGAGTTTATTCCTATTTGTGTATATCAAGATTGCCACGTCTGAGCTGTTTCTAAGTAGAAACACTTCACACTGCCTCTGTTTAAATTGTGCAGTATGTTCTCTGAAAGTCTTGGTCTTTCCATGTGTTCCAGGCTCGCGCAGATGGAAAGGACCAATGGCTCCTTCCTCACAGACAGTAGCTCTACCACAGGAAGCGTGTAAGTAACTCATGCTCATTAAGGCTGCCAGGAACTTTGGTTATAGCTGCATTGTATAATCTTTGTAAGTTGTAACATAGGATTTAGTCCCGGTGAAAGTAACTAATAATTGTGATGCCAAGGATGCCTGCCTAACTTTCATTATTCCAAGCATTGAAGAGATTCCTGATGTTCATTTGATGATGTAAGGGAACTCTGTCAGCCATTCCACTTCAAAAGTGAGGATATTTCATGCGACTGGGAAAAAGTCACAGCTCTGTAGGTTCTAGCTTTTATTCGTTTTCTGCTTTTATCATAGTGTGTGTGTGTAGATACATGTGTGTGTGTATATATATGTATATATATAAATAAAAATCCATCTGTGTAGAAGTGGACAATGAAGTGAGTCAATTGCTTGTGCTAACTCCCAGGACAATTTTCTTGGAAAAAAACAAAACAAACACAAACTGCAAAAAAAATCTAGACTGGAGGTTATGCAGAGCCAGAACAGTGTTGCTGCTACTTTCTTAGATTTCAGTTTGCCAGCTGCTGAGCCATCTGTTTATACCTGGGGATATAAACATAGCTCCACATTAATTTTATTTTGCCATTTTCTTTTTTGAATTATGTCAGTTCTATTGTAAAAGCCTTCATTAAAATGTATTGATGAACCTGGTAAGCACAGAACTTGAATTTCTGATGAATTAAATATTTTTCTTAATGTAAAAATGTATTAATGATTTAACTATACTGCAGCATCAGTTTTATTAATTAAACCAATGAATTAGGACTCTGCCTCTTAAGTTAATAAATGCCATCAGCTTTTTTAAAGAGGAAACAGAAATTGTTTTTGTTCAACTTCAGCTAGAAAATGCTATTGTTCTCAGTAATGCTTTCACTTAGTGTTTTAAAATCTTGTCATGACATTATTCTGCCTATGAATGTGCTAACAATTTGGGATGCAAAATGTTTTGCTTCAGAGAAACACTAGTGATCAGCTTTGAATGTTTCCTGCTTAATTAACTCCACATAACTAATAAAACGTTTTTCATGTGTAACTGTTTTCATGTGTTTCTGTCATTGGTAGGCTCACCAGTGACAGAAGTGCAGCCAAACTATTCCTTTCTGATTTCCCTTCCAAAAAAAAAAAAAAGAGAAAACATAGTGTCATTTGGCAGGAAAAGCTGAAAACTTGAAAGCAGCTAAATGCTCATACACTTGATTGAGTTGTTTATTTTGCACATAATGAGTCTACTTATATACAAAGACCAAACAACTGTCTACCCCAGTGGTAAAAGGGGCTGCATGCACTTGATTTTGCAGGCAATTTAGCTGTTGATTTTAGTGCAATTTCCCTTCTCACTTATAAAAATTACCTTTATTTAAAGAATTAACATGGTGAACTTCATTACCAAGATGTGAGAGGAATTTTGAGTTTGGGTCTCAGTCCTGTTTCCAAAAGGGGGACTGTTACAAAATATTCAGAGATTTAGAGGCCATGGAAGACAAGAAAGTAACTTTTTTACCCAGATGCACCTTTTGTTTTATTTGCAGATATTATTGCATGCTTTCATTAAGGTACATACTAAAGTACTGAAATACAAAATTCTGAAGAACTGTGGATATAAGTTCCCTTCCAGTTAAATGTTTAAATGCAGTTAAAATGAGCATAATCATTCTGTATGGACTGAATTTGAAGGAGCAATTTGAAATTTGGATGCACATTTATTCAGCTCAAATGCACCTGCTATAAACCTATCTGAGCAAAATCTCATTTTCATACAGTATTCTGATTTTTTTTCCCCAAATTTTATTTTGCATCTTCAGGAGACGATTACCAGTTTGGAAACGAAATTTTCAGCTTCTCATAATTGGAGTTATGCTCTGTGATCTTATTTTTATTAGTCCTCAAGAGTCCTTCAGTTTACTGTGAACATAAAACAGAAGCATAGTTGCACTTAATTTTGCAGAGTTACTGCTTTGGTCTTGTCAGGTTAACAGGTTCATCAATAATGAGGTAACAAACTTCATGCTCCAAAGAGTACATGTAAGATGTCTTTTACACTTGAATGACAATGAGAGAACTGCTGTCAGTTAAACATCATGAGGTTTTTTTGCAGTAATGTTCTGCAATCTGCCATTTGGTTAAGAAAACATTTTTCAAAGAAATTTCTTGCGTTTTAAACTAACCTTTTGTCTTGAATGTCATTATGACTTCCTCTATCTCCCTAACTAAGCTTTTCTAATCCTACTCTCTCCTAAGGGTATGTGAATTCCATTAAAAAGCACATTTTCTTCAATTGAAAAAATATAGCTGTAGATAGCAAAAAAAGCCGTAGTCTCTAGTATGTCCAGTTTCTTAATAAATGTTTTAATGCTCTCAGTTTTATGGTATAGATACATTGAATAAAAATGTTTTTCCTTCATGCCTTCTTCACCATGTATTAGCAAGTTCTAAATGTTTAAGATAGACTGTTGTGATGAATTTTCTCTGGCTTTAATTCATATGAAAACATCTATATCTTAAAAGCAGACTGGCCTCTTCACTAGTGAAGGTGAGCATAAGGAAAAAATCAAGTCTTTGCAACAAAGGATGATTAATAGTGTCCCTAACAGAAAGCTATGCATCACACTTTGACAAATCATGTAGTAGAATGAAAAGACAAACATTGTTAGGAAAATAGGACAAGAATGTAATGCTTTTATTTCTGTAATGTACAAACTGTCTTATCTAGCCCATACTGAAGTTAATTGCACTGGACATAGTATACATACTTTCTGTATAAATGTGAATGTTTAATAGCTGTTCTCTGATTAATGCTTTTGCTACCAGTCATCATCATGTCTGCAGCACTGTTTATGCCACTTCACACTCAGCTGAAGGCAGAGTTGGAACATATCTGAAATTTTATTTGTTACGGAGCTATGCACTCAGGTGCAGGAGCAGGAACAGGCAGTGAAAGCCGGTGGTACTTTAGGCTGCCACTGCCACTCAATGTGTTACAAGTCAAACCGGAGCCCCAGTTTGGAGTACCTGAATAGTTTGACATGATGTAAGTGGTTAAAATGCATCTTGTCACAATGAGAAATTAGTTCCATGTGATGATAAAATGAGAAGGACAAGTAAGTTAAAGACAAAGCATTTTGGAGTACCTTCTTGAACCTTATTTTGACATATAGCATCAGTAGGTCGAGGTACACATTATTTGGACTATAATGCATGGCAATTAGTAGGAGAGCCACAGGAAAAATAATACTTCTCAATGAAGGAGGATCACAAATAGCTACATCTTACTATCTGAAATCTAATTTTAACAATCAGTTTTCTTAATCAGATAAAATAATACACTGATGAAGAGTGACTGTCAGGAAATCTGAATTTTTCTTTCTGTAGTATAGTCTTGATGCAAGGAAAGTTACATGCAACATTATTTACCTCTTGCTTCCTCCATGCATAATGCAGGTTTTTGAATAAACCTCTTGAAAATATATATCCACAAAGAGCATAGGGTATTTCAAAGGTCTTTTTCCCTGGATTTCCTTGTTGGGGTGTTCTTTTCCTTTGAGATATACTTCTTTCAAGTCTGATGTCCTGGAATGTCATTTTTACTGCTTTTTACTATGGTGAAATGCTGAAAAGGGACTGAGATCTCTGCTGTTGAAGGACTTTGTGTACTTATAGCTTTTTTCCGAAGCACACAGTCTCTCCGGGAGAATAACAAACAAGAAAGGATGAGGAATTTATTTTGATGATGTGCTTTGATTTTGATTGCTGATTCTGCAGAAGAGAGTCCTGGATTCTCAAAATGAAAGAGTTTGCATGGCAAAGAGTATGTGTCGTTACCTGATGCTGTAGGTCATTGGGAAGCCCTGCCCTGGGACTCCTGTGCTGCTAATGAATCTGTCTTAATCACAGTCATACAATCATAGAATCATTGAGTTTGGAAGAGAGCTTCAAGATCACCCAGTCCAACCCCTACCTCCATCACCACTAAGCCACATCACCCAGCGCTACATCCAGATGCATCTTGAGCACCTCCAGGCATGGTGATTCCACCACCTCCCTGGGCAACCAATTCCAATACCCAATCACCCTTACAGTGAAAAAAATTTTCCCAATGTCCAATCTGAATCTCCCCTGCTGCAATTTAAAGCTGTTTCCCCTCGTCCTTTCACTATGGGCACAGCAGAAGAGACCGACCCCTGCCTTATACAACCTCCTTTTAGGTAGTGAGATTGTTGAGGTTTGTTGTTCAAGGTTCTGGGTTTTTTTAACTAGTAATTTTGTAAGGCAGACCAGAGATGAAACACGTGGTAAAAATACACTTCTCCATCAGAAGACTGCTTTTATCAGGCACTTCCTCCTGTGAAAAAGCCTGCTATCAGGTGCAAGGTGTGATGTCTAAAAAGACTGGTCAATATTCACAATCTGTCATGTGTGGTTTCTGAAACTGAACCAGTGGGAGAGGAAGGAAGTGAAATTTTCTCTGAATAACTGTGAGTCCAAAATATAAAATAATCTGTATTTAGCTGTGTTTATCTCACCTACTGGACCACAGTACAGGCAAAAGTATCTGAGCATTTACTGTGTAAACTCTTTCTTTAAGGGGTTTATAAATTTTATTAAAAAATGAGGTTACACCTAATGCAAAATCTTGATGGAATCTCAGCTTTAACAAAGTCAAATAAATGTAATAAATTTAGCTTTACAGAGCCCTATTAAAAAAAAAATAAATCTATTTCAGATGACCTACATAGCTGATAATAAACTAATTCATCATCTTAAAATGTTCACAGCAGCTTTTTGATGCCTAATTAAAATAACCAGACTAAAGTACTTGATCACGTGAATCTTTCCTGACAATATCAACACCCTTGCACAAAAGAAGGCTCTGTGTGTACTTACACTGTATCATTGATATTAACATGTACGTAGTTTTTTGAAACCTGGATGATAAACTGCGTTCTCTCTAGTCTGCTTTAACACTGTTTCGATGATCACTGAGGATGTGACATTGAATCGCTGGCACTTCCTGGCTTAATGCAGCCATTTTGGTCGCAGTGAAGGGATTCTTCATGTTTTGCAGGACTGTAGAAGCCCTGCTATGTACCACAGAGTTTTAAGCCCCAGAAGTAGTTGTATCACTTTTGCAAATAATTAGTTATAAGGGGTGGGGGTTTTTAACCAGATAGTTAAAGGATTGAGAAGTACCATGAGGTTTTTGTTATCACATCAGGACCTGATCCAGACTCCATTAACTGCGCTAGCATTTGTTTTAACTAGAGTAATGCAAAATAACAAAGGAAGTGATGAGGAGTTTCCCTGAGATCACTCAAGTGGTAAAGAAGGCAGTTAGAGGCCTTTTTTCTGTAGGTAAGGAAAAAAAGCAGCACTGTTCTGTTTCTTTTTCAGCTAACACTGTCAGATTTTTCCTGTGTTTTTTTTTGAGGGACTTAAATGCATGTACAACCCCAATTATATTTTAATTCTATAGCTGTATTGAATGAAAAATTCATTACATCTAATCATTTGCACGGGGAGATCAGTATTGTCATTTCTTCTCGTGAGTACAGTGCTGACTACAGCCAAGACAGATAAGAAATATGTGAATGTATATTATTTCCAGACCATATGATAGCTTTGGGTAGGTAGTGAATAGTTATCCTTGAGAAGAAACAGTTCACTGATGTTCTACCATAGGATTAGTCTTCAGTAAAATGGTTGTCTTAAGCAGTACTACATAGAACCAAATCACTTTGCTGCATGATAGAAGTGCTTTTCTAGAAAGGGACATCAGGAATCACAGTTTAATAAATCTTTGAATATTTTGGTTTGCTCCTAAGACTGGTTATTCTTTTAAATAGGTATTGATGTACTGAGCTACCAAAAAACCTTAGTTAAGCAGGGTAAAATAGGGTCTGCCATTACACAAACAGTATGTTTGCAACTGCTGTTTGTTTGTGTCAGAAGCATTTGCTCCCTTTACCCAAGGACTTCAGTTTATTTTTAATAAAGCCCCCAATTCATGTGCATGGCCTGTAAAACACCTGATGTGTTTTACTTGTACATGCATTTATTTATAGATGATTTGTCACCAGAGAAATAACTTCTGTTTCTTCCAGGCTGTGCATTTCTAAATAACTGGTTTGACTGTTCATTCAAATGAGACTGTGTGTTTGGATCTTTTGTGATGGAAGATGTTAAACTGACTGACAGGAAATATTAAAAAGCCTCTTGAAAACCTCCATTACACTTTTATTTGAAAAATAAATACTTTGAATAGTGAATTTCCTATTTTTATGTGCTTTCAAAGGCAATCCTTGAGCATTCTTTTCTTTTTGTCACACCGCAGTCAGCTGAATAGCAGAATTTGTAGCTCCTTCTTTTCAACAATAGTAGGAAAAAGGTTGGCAGATGAAAAATTTTAATGTGAAAGTCTCTCTTCTAAATGATATCTGAATGTGTATATATACTTCTCATATGTTTTTCCCCTCTGTTGTTAACCATGCTTTATCTGCAGATCTTTAGGATAAAGTTTGTAGGGACAATACTTCAGAGTATTGTAAGGTATGCAGTCTGTGTTTAGTGGTCAAGAAAAGAAGAGAATTTAAGGAGGGTTTTTGTCAGCATTCATACTGCTGCAACAATTTCTCTATTATAAACTTGAATAGTGTATGTTTCTCTGCCGATGATTTATTTTCCTTGAGTAAGCAAGCAAGTAAACTATGAGTAAGCAAGCAAGTAAACTATTTTTAGGACATGGTATCCTTCACTTTGTATCCATCTGACTTTGGTATGGAGAAAAGCCAGCAACTGGGGAAAGGCACACCTATAAAAAAAAGTGAATTCATTTGGACTTTACAGCATAATTGAAAGTGTCAGGACTTTCGTATCTCCTTACTAGAATGTAATTTCTATGCAAGTCAGGAGGAGGACAGTTTATTTCTATCCCTGTATCTGTAAGGAGGAGGATATCTACTACCCTTGAAGAGTTTCAAGGTATTACATGTATATATCAAAACAGGGGAAAAAAATCTGGAAATACAAAGCTAATTCAAAACTTACAGTGTTATTTTTGCAGCATTTTAAGTCTCTTTGTGCAGTGCTCAGTGTTAACTAGGTACTTGGTGATTCATTACTCTATGACTTCTTGGGCAATGCTGTGGGATTTTTTTTTTCCTCTCATTTATTAGGTAAATTGAGCACAACAAAATTATCTATTTATGGTCAAAAAAAAGAGAAGTAAATACCAGGTAGCTTGTTTGGCTTATATATTTTTAAGGCATTTCAAATCGGTCATTTTTAGTTTGTATTATCTCAGATGCTTGCTTTCACTATATCCTTTTGAATCATGAGCAGCATTTGTTCTTTATTGCATACATGAAAATAAACTGGTCTTTTACGCTACTACAGATCAATCTTCTTTTTCCTGTGCATTGTGTGTTTATACATTTTTCTACAGTATATTTTTTAGAAACTATTCATAAAAATATTGATACCATTTTCTGAGACACATCTGACACTTACATACTAGATTCTTGCAGGCTTATCTCCTGCTCTGTCTTTTTTGTGATAAACAAGCAAACAAAACCCCTCAGCTTGACAGAGATGTTTGCACACATAATAAATGTGTTACTGCCCTGTCTTTATCTGTATTGTTTTATTGCTCTAGAGAGGATGAGCATGCCCTTATCCAGCAGTACTGTCAGACGCTAGGCGGAGAGTCGCCTGTGAGTCAGCCACAGAGTCCTGCTCAGATACTCAAGTCAGTGGAAAAGGAGGAGCGAGGAGAGTTGGAGCGCATCATTGCTGACCTCGAGGAAGAGCAAAGGTCTCGTAATCATCCTACCCGGTGTCTGAATTGTCACCTCACTGTTATTTGCACCATGCATATACTATGTATAGTATAAAAAAAAAATAAAGAAAGAAAATCAATCAAGGCATATGTCATGTGTAGCCTGAGTGCTAGATAGAAGAGGGTGGGTCTGCAATAAAATACATTAGTTTCACCTCTACTTTATGGTGCAGGATTTTTCCCCATAAACTGCACGCCAAGACATTGCCTTTGTATGATCTAGTTGTGTTCTGTAGTTGGAGGTGATAACATTTGATCTAAGGAAGTTTTTTATAATTTGCTTAAGTCATCATTTTCCTCCTTTTCAATATACCAGGAGTCTGCAGATAGAATATGAGCAACTAAAGGAACAACATCTTCGGAGAGGAATAAACCCTCTTGCATCACCTCCTGACTCTATTGTGTCACCTCAGCATGCTTCAGAAGATGCTGAGCTCATAGCTGAAGCTAAACTCCTGAGGCAACATAAAGGTCGCCTGGAAGCAAGGATGCAAATACTGGAAGATCATAATAAACAATTGGAGTCTCAGCTTCACCGGCTACGGCAGCTACTCGAGCAGGTAGATAGACACTGATGTCTTTCCATCGTGTTGTTTTTGTATGATGGTTTTCTTGGTGGAACAAGACACTGGAATTTTACTGTAGGTATTTTTACCACACTAGCTTGGTCTGTTGCACTCAAGTAATTTCTAAGATGAAGAGGTATTTCTTTCCTAACCTTTATTACAAGCCATAGCGAAAGTCAAGTGAGCACAAGATGATTACAAGTACTGGGGTGATCAAGGTAATTTATGAAACACAGGTGCAATAGTTTTCTTCCCCCTGCTTTTTAATTCATTAAAAATACATACACTACTTCAAGTAGAGATGCCAGTCACAACCTGTATTTGGCTTCAGTATTCCAATCTTTCCTTAAATAATTTGTTTATTTGTTGTCACGGTTAGTCACCAGAAGCTTTCTTAGCGTGTGAAAGACAGATGGCCAAAGGTATGTCTTTAGATGCAAAGGAGCAATTAATTCCATTAAAAACTGAGTTCCTCTTGAGCAGCAGATTTAGACCAATAAGCTGCAGCAAAGTGGTCTGCACACAAATAACTACTGAAGGCAAGAGCCTTTTAGCAAATGTCAGTAGCTAGAGATTGTGGGGTTTCTTTGCTTTGGGGAGAAATGTTGATTGGTTTTGAAGGCAGCATATTCACACCATGATATAAAATTAACAGCAGCAACATCTACAAGGTCATGTTAGAGATGTTAGTTTGTACTATGTTGTGTGTGGAAGCTTGAATTATGAAGAGAAATTTATATGAATGTTTTCTCCTAACTAGTCATTACACTTGGGTCAGAGTACAGTAAGCCAAATAATTCCTGCCTTTGATGAGTCGGGTGACTGGCTGTACATAGCAGAGGGTTTAACTAAGCCAAGAGAGACCACATAAACCAGGTATCAGAATGGCATAAGCTCCTGCTGTAGATGACACTCTCGTTACAGTGCTAAAGATATTTTTTGTTTGCTTCACTGGCTGATTTTGTCCTTTTTCTAGGCAGTTTTGGCTGAATATAGTATTAAGATACATCTGTTCCAATGGCTTCCCTGCCCCTCTAGCAGAGTATTTTTGTTGTTACTGTCACTCTAGCATCTTTAATCAGTATTTGAGGAGCTTAAATATTTAACAGGGAAGAAAGCAACTGATGCAACTGTTAACAATCACTCACAAAGTAAGTATCTTGAGAACTGGAGCCAATACTAGCTGTTTCGGAGAAGGGTTTAAAATCTGCAAAGCAACAGCTGTAGGATAGAAACACAGAAGTTCTGCCAACACCACAGTCATTTACAGTTCAGTACTTGAAGCAGGAACATGTTCACCTTTCAAAATTTTCCTTTTTTCTAATGTAGCTGTGGATAATAATATAATTTTGTAATCTTTTCATTATCCTTATAACATTCTTAGTAAGACCTTTAGGGTATACACGTGTTGTGATAAAGTGGGCAGCTGGAGGAGCAGTAGTTTCTTCTTTTAAGTTCTGCCTTTGAATTCTGCAACTTGTGGTGCCTGATAGGGTAAGGTAGAATGGCGTTGGTATTTTTCAATATCTCTGATCATTTACACCTCATTTACTATATATCATTGCTGCTCTTGCTGTCTGAAATCTGTGGCAGTCATGCTGTGCGTCTGATTGTTCCAAGTGCCTTTCCCAAAGCTGTTCCTGTTTTCCTCTCTTTTAATGGAAGGACTGGTACAAAGTCAAGTATATGAGAAGGTCTGCGTTATTGCTTTTATAATATACCTATGACTTTTCAATATGCCTTTGTAAATGTATCCTTGCCTTATTTAGCAGGGTTTCTTTGACCTGCTATTAAGCAGATTTTTTTACAAGCTTTATCCAAGGATGCTAAAGCTATTCCTCTGAAGGGGATTCAGAAATTATAAATAATTAAACTTTTTAGTATATGTTCTCTGGAACTTCTTTATTTTGACATTAATACAATTATGAAGCAGCACTGAATCCCATTACTTTCCCAGTAACTTTCTGAAAAACTTTTCAGCATGTTTGTTTTTCTGTCACCTGGGCCATTCAGTCTATGAAAGTCTTTACCTCTTTTGCTGCTTGGAGAAGGACTTTATCAAAAGCCAGCTAAGGATCTAAGCGTATTTATTTGTTTCTTTTTCTTTTATCGGATGTCCCAACTTCTTTTGATTTTGTTTTGCTAGCAGATACAAGGAATCCCTTTTCTCATTAATGAGATGGATGACTTGCATCGAAATTTCTCATAAGTCCAAATGTCAAAATATATACCAATTCTGTAATTCCTGTAATAATAATTACTGGTATTAAAGGACACAGCTGTCTTACAGCATGTTTTTGTGCTGTGACTGGCATTTTATGCCATCTCTGTTTGTCTCTTCTGTCACCAGCGAATCTCTTCATTTCTATTCTCCACTCAGCCTCCTGACTGTTGTTTGGCTTAATAACTTGCCACTAAGGGCTTTTTTTTTTTTCTTTCTCTAAAAGATACACAGTGAGTTTTATCTACACACAGATATTTGGGTAGAAAATTCATGAAACTTAGAAACTTTCCTGTAGTAACTATTTAATCTAGATGAGAGCATTCTAACACATTCTTTAGGGAGCACCTTCAGGAGAAATACACACGCATCCTCACTGCACATTTGCCTATTCAGGTCACAATTCTGAGGTTACCATGCTATTTTTATTTTAGCAAGCCCAAAGGATTGGTAGCTGTCACACAATGTTGTCATTTTTGTCTGCCTGATTGATTATAGTGCCAAAGAGGAAGGTGAAACAGACCTGGTGTGTGACAACTTTGATACTAACGTGTTAATCATATAGAGAAAAAAAAATAAAAAAAATCCTTTTCCACATTTCTTTCTTCAGCCCTTGTAGTACTGCATGTGCAAAGTAGAAGTAAGACCTATTATGAAGGGCATTTAAAGTCTATTTGGATTTTTCTCTGCTTTTTTGAGCTACTGAACAGAGATTTCATATTGGATTTGATATTCAAATTAATAGGAGCTAAAATTATCTGTCAATGGCTTTATGATCAGACTCTAAGACAGTAAATAAGGACTGCAGGTCCCTCCATCTGAAAGCAGAGGAGCTTTATCAAAAGAGCAGAGGAGACTTTTTGTTTCTTTTGTGACTGTGAGAATAAGTCTGGAACAAGAAGAAACATCTGTAATGGATGTGGAAAGGAAATGGGCCCTTTTTTGAGGTTTTCTGTGATTCAGAGGTGGGGGAAGCACTTTTTATTTTGGCTTGTTTTTTACCAAAAGCAACAGAAGATGGGAAGAATGGGTATGTCGTCTTACCCATTAAGCCATGGTGCAATTCAGGCTCTTCTTTGGGAAAGACACCAGCAGGAGGCACAGTCAGATAAAGCTCTGTAGATCAAAATGGATTAAAATAAATATCTGCTTTGAAATGCTTTTAAAACTGCTGTAATACAGAAAAATCCTTCAGAGTGTTCTAGAGAACAACTTTGTATCTTTGTTTGGTTTTGCATAAAAAGAAGTTTGAAAACTCCCAGAAACTGGGATTGGAAACTTCCCTCTCATCCCTATAAGCGCTTGCTCAGTCTCTACTTTTATTTATTCAGGAAGAAACAGGCATATAGCAACATCTACGGCTATTTTCTTATGGTTTCTGGCTTAAGGGTTGCCTGCTGGGTTGTTTTGAATAAGAAGGCATGAACTTCATGACACTTGAAGGGGGTTGATGATGGATGGAAGTGCTTAGATTTTGTAGGTGTTATGCAACCAGGGTCAAGTAGAACATGATTTTCCACAGTGTTTTCTCAGGTTTTCTCCCAGTTAAACTGTTAAATCATGTAAATGCATGCAACTATATCCTCAGCTACTTTGCATTTAACGTTTTTCAGTATCTGCTTATTATATTAAGGCATTTATGCCACTACCAGAACCCTTCCTTTTCTGCTCCAAACCTCACTCTTCATCTGCTTAACTGCATTGTCCTGATTTTGGAAGAGGAGGGGTTTGGTTTCTCTAGGCTTTTCTTGTTATTGCGGTCACCGGAGCTTATGTAGTGTAACATTTATTGTTATATTTAAATGAAAATGAAGTCATCAAACATTGTTCTCTGATTAGAAGGGCATGTGATTTTTTGTGGTTTGTTTTTGGTTTTTTTATCCAACTGCAATATTTCATTCTGTCTCCTGCAGCAATATGTAGTACATCAATGCAAAGTAGTCTGAGTATGTTTTGTTTGCTTTTGGTTTATCCATTGTTAGAGTCCTCATGCTCTGCAGGGTTTTTTTTGTTATTTGCAATAGCATTCCTAAGTGGTACTAAATAACCTTCACTACTAACTCATCACTGAAGTTTGTAGGCATCTCCTTTATATCCTAATTAATCTTGACTTTGCAGTGCCTTACTATCCTTGATCTGGCCTATGTGTTGCTGCGCTGCAGTTTTGTATCAAGTCCAGCACCAATCTTCCTTCCTCAGTCACCCTCTGTCATCTCTGCACCATTTGTCTGCAGTTACTGCTTGAAGAGGGACAGTCCAGGTGCAAGTTTGCATTTTGGATGATTCAAATTTTCTCCATCCATCTGCTTGTGGGATGGGCAAGCAGCCACTCTGCCACTGGAGTTAGCCTTGTTCTGTGCTGATGTAACTCTTAATCCTGGGAGAGTTTGCTTCATATCTTTACCTTTATAGCTCTAAATTCTTCTTGAACAGAGGTTCCTGACTATACAGAATTACCTGGGGTTAGTTTACCCACACTTGGCCTATTTAAAATCACCACACTCATTTTACCCAGACCCTGTAGCTGGATTGAAGCCTGATACTGAATAGCAAATTATTTAACTACTTGATAGGACTTCACTGTTCACAGGAGTGTCTTGATGGTAAAATCCTTGGCTGGCTTGAAAACATTTATGTTTTTCATTGTCTTCTAAATGCAGAGCAGTATTTCTTGATTTATTCTTCTAGTCGAAGTTGGTATTGTCATGCTGAAAGAGAGGTGAAATTTGGAGGAGAAAAAAGATTTGCTGAGTGCTCAAAGGAATATTTCCTTCTATTTCTCACCGCTGTGTATGGAAGAAA
This sequence comes from Aegotheles bennettii, assembly GCA_013398125.1. NCBI lineage: Eukaryota > Metazoa > Chordata > Aves > Caprimulgiformes > Aegothelidae > Aegotheles > Aegotheles bennettii. The sequence goes on along the minus strand of VZRW01001969.1, from coordinate 26,565 downwards.
AAGTGTCTTTCATTGTTCAACAATCTTCAGTTTTGTTGAAGATTCTATTTCTTGTAAACTAGAAGTTGTCTCAAAGAATTGAATGTTGCACTTAAGGCTGTGAGCTGCAAAGCAGCAAACTTGTGCACAAATGGACCGCCTTTCTGTATATTACTTCTCTGCATTGAGTCTCATAGCTGTTCTAGGTACTGGTTCTGTTTCAGTTTTAAAAAGATCTTAAAAGCAGTGATTTGGGTTTTTTTTATTACTTCTGTATCTGCATTTGGCAGATTTACTTAAATGATCTGCTCTTTAAGGTGTTTGGAAGCAATTTAATGATTTGAAATAAAAAAAATAAATGATAGGGGCAACCGTTTCAGCTAAGATTCTGTAACTGCCTCAGATGTAAATACTGTTTAATGTGCTTCTGTTTTTTTTCAGAACAATCACTTCTGGAGCTCAAATACTGTATTACTACTCTCTTCCTCAAAGGATTTCTTATAAGAAAGAAGGAAAAGAGTAAAAACATGCCTGAACAGGATCGCTTCCAATATTTCTTAGTTATATAGTGAAGAAGTCTTATGGTCTTTTCTTATTTCGTGTCTATAAATGTCGTATACATTTATATACTACATGTATACATGTGTCTACAAATAAGTATACAAACATGTATACTTATAAACTCAAGCGCTAAATGTAATATAGAACTTACCTGTTTGATTCTTCAGGTGAATTTAAGACTCCAGAAGGGCTTGCTTACAACACAGTTTTCAAAGTTTAAGGGTTCCTTCTCACAGTTTTCTGGAGATTACATAGTACATAATGTATTTTCCTGCAAATCTGGTGTTCTCCACACTACTGAGAAGCAGCGTCAGCAGAAGCGATGGCTGGCTACCACTTTAGATTTAACAAAGTTCTCTTGAATCTTGTATCTTCACTTGGCTTGACTGTGAAAGAGTTTTGCAAAACTATTCATGATTGAACAGTTGTTTCTAAGCATGATCAGTCATCCTAGTAAAGCTTCTTAGGGGACCTTAGCTCAATGTCCTCTTTCTGTATGTGTATGTATGTATATGTCCATGCACACATCTGCAACCCCAGTAATACCGTTGTGTAGTCTTTCTGCATAGCTGGACTGAGAGCCTCAGCAGCCTTTGGGTTGTACACAACATTGTGTTTCTGTGGTGTGTGCTCACAACAGAACATTGTTTTTAACAAGGCCATCAACCAGAGTCTCCTAAGAATTACACTTAAGTCCAAATTTTCTTTTAAGAAGTTGTTGGTTGGGTTTCCCACCCCCCAGCAGTTGTATAGACCTAAGCCAACTTTCAGTAGTTTGGAAAGCAAACAAGAAAAAAGCGCATAAAAAAGGAAAGGAGTGGGATGACAGTGTACAAGTTTAGACTTAAAATTCTGTAGATACAATTTGTCTAAATTTGGGTATTATTGTCTTTGATGTAGCCCGAGTCAGACTCCCGGGTTAATGGTGCTTCGCCCCAGCACTCTGCCCTCAGCTACCCACTTGATCAAGAGACAAGCTCACAGTTTCATCAGACAGGTAAGTGTTTTGATCAAATAATGTGCTGTGGGTGAATACTGGATAGGTTTGTTAGCATCTTTTCAGAAAAGATTTATAAATAAAAAGAAACTGATCTTTGTTATGCTACTGGGAGCAAGACCTACTGCAGCTGGAGCTGTTGCTTTCCCACACTTGCAAACAGCTGCGGTATCACGAGAATCCATGTGCTTCTGAATTATGGATTCCTATCAATGCACTCTTTGGTCCCATCTATTTTGAGCAAGTGAATTTACTGCGCAAATCCATCCTCACTGAAAGGGGAACAAAATTTCATTGGACTGAAAGGGCCAACAGCTGTTTGTTCAACAGTACACGTATGCACTCAAGTAATCTTTCAGTTACAGGAACAAATATCCAGAACATGTAATTGAAGCTTCTTGATGGCTGCTTTAAAAATTCTTGTGTATCCTCTGCTTATCCTGGTATTTTGATGACCTCACCCCTCAAAGACTTCACGTTGTTAGGAATTATTGAGTATTTAAATGTACAGCCCCTGCACCTGAGGAGATTTCTCTCTTGAAAGATTATTTTAAATTCTGCAATAGCAGAACTCATTAATTCCACTGGGAATTGGCAGAAATAACTACAGATCATTGAATATTCAAAATTAGGGGAAAAAATAAGAGATTTTTCTTGAATTATCTTAAGTACAATTTTCTCCCCATTTTTGCTTTCAAGCCTTTGTGTTCCAGATGAAAAAAAATATTTTATTTCTGTGGAAAACAGAAAACATATTCTCTTGCATACTGAAAAGTTTTCATTCAGCATTGATGTGTGGGTTTACTTTAATTTATCTAGAAAAACATGGAACATCTTCAAGTCTGATTTAATGCAATGGTAGATTTATGAGAGATGCTATCTAATAACACTACCAGGAATGTATTCCCTAACCATTCCCTTGGCTTAATTTTAAGCAGCATTTAAAAAAAAAAAGTGTCAAGGAGGATTCTAACACTAGTGAAATTGCTGGTGTGTATTGAATAAAGGCCACCTAAAAGATAAATGTTTTTTTCAGAGAAAAAAATGGTGTATTCACTCTGGAAATTACATGACAAATCTTATGCAAATGGAACAGAATATTGTTTGAGCAGCTCCTGAGTATAATTCCCTCATCTTGTAAACCTTTCATTTATTTTAACTGCAAATTCTTATATAATGCTGCTTGTTGGTGATTTCTTTCAAGTTTAAATCTTGGGTGCAATGGTTAAGTTTTAAAAAAAGAGAAATGGGTTCTGCTGCAAATCAGTAATGTAGCTTTAACCTCCTACCCCAAGGCTGGCAAATATCAATGACAGTTCCTACACATTAAGTTACAAAAGCTTCAGGTAGTGGTTTCCCCTGAAATATAAAGGAGTATTTAGCTGTAAGGTTGGATGAGAATGCAGAATGTTGTTGTCCTTTTTTTTTTCCTCCTCTTGTTACTAAAGTCATTGCTCTTTTTTGTTGTCATGTCTCCAGATGACTTGTTAGTTCCACCTCATGATACCAACACAGATCTAACAGATGTTATGGAGCAAATCAACAGCACATTTCCAGCTTGCCGCTGTAAGTACAACAAAATATGTCTCTGAAAATAGTATTGATTTTGAGGCTGTCTTTTGAAGAAAAAAAGTCACTCTTGTGATATTGACTAAAAAAAAGATATCTCTGATAAGATTTCTTGTTAAGATATGCAAGCTACATAATTCTGTTCTTTAAAAGGTCCTCAATAGACACTGTTTGTGAAGAGAAATAAACAAATGTTGTCATGTTTTAAATAAGGGAAGAGAGACTTAGGATCTCATTTGTAGAAGCCCTATGTAGAATTTAAGTGAATATAGATTCAGAAATTATGAATGCTGTTTCTCTAATAAAATTTGGCAAAAATGCCTTGGGCGACAGGAGGGACCACAGCCCAATCCTGACTGCCTGAACTAATTATTGAACCAGTTATTAAACTAGTTGAGCAGAGAAAATTACTGTTAACACAGCATGTAGCACCTTTCCCTGCCTAAATTCATTGAAAGTTGATATTTTATTCACTATTTATTAAAGAGAGATCAAAAGGAAAACCAATTAGTTTCATATGCATGACTTATATCAGGTGACCTATATTTCCACTACTGTTCCTTCCAGAGTGTCACTGCGCTTACAAGAGTGAAGAGCTATCTCTGGTTCCAGCAGGATTTCATACAGATTGTTGTTTTTGGCAGGGGGATGAAGTGGCAACTTTGTTATTCAATGAATTTTTTTAAAAATACATACATACAAATCTTCACCTTCAGCTCTTTTGCCTTAGAAAAGCAGTAGTGAAAACTGATATATTCTTAAACTTTCAATAGGTCTTTCAATTGAAATGTAATGATGATGGTCAGTTTTAAAAGGCACAAGTGAGAAGGAGGTGCTTCTGCCCAGTTCTTTTGGAAGCATCAAGACCAAACTCTCTTTCATAAACTTGGTGAACCCTGTTAAAATACCGCTTTACTCTCTTGTATGTACATTGCTTGGCTGTGAAGAACTGTGTCACAGAAGATGCACTTTGCACATTTTGGGAAAGCAAATTAGGATCTAGCAAAAAAAGGTTTGTTTCAGCTGTCCCTTGAGATTTTGAGTTCAATAGTTCAGAGCCCATCACTTTGCAAATCAAGGATTTTATTCTAAGGAGCATCTCTTCTTGAAGTCAACAGCTACTGGAGCTACTAGCACAACTCAAAGGAGTGTGTGTGTATACAAATCAATAGAAAATGCAAGCCAATTATCGGCTCTTGGTTTTGCATGTTCCTGTTTTGCATGCATAAGGAGTATGGCAGCTACTGGATATTTGGCCCAAATGAATTTACAGCAAATTTGCAGACATACTCCCTTGCATTCCGGTGTCAGTGTGAGCTTGATAATGCTGGATGTTCACAACCAGGAAACATGAAAAAACCCACATCTAATAACCAAGAAACAGTACCCTGAATGATCAGGAGGAAACTGCAAGGGAAAACCATGGCGTCACAGTTCCAAGTTTCATGCGATTTTTCCCTTTGTCATTGACACGCTGCTGCAGAAATCAAACCAAACCAGCATGTCTCAGTTAGTAGGTACTACTTATGTTTGCTCTATAACATCTCTTACTTGGGAAATTTACTAGGAGTATATTTTAGCCATGTAAGATATCATATACTGTTTCAGAAGCCTGGGATGAGGATTATTAGTCTGGCCTTCCCAACAGAGTGCGTTAAACTCTAGGAGTTTTGCTAGGGAAGAACATGACAGACCATCTAGTCCATCGTCTTTTCCTGTGACTATATGAGATGGATCTGTCGTTCTGGATAAAGAATTACCTAACTTGTTCTGTAAGACTTCCAATGATGCAGACTGCACAGGCTCCCTAGGCAATCCTTGTATTCCTAACCTTAAAAAAATAATATCCTTACCCTTTTTTAATTATATCCACACTAAATTTTATTAGAACAGCCTTTGTGTTCAACATATCATGACTATATATATATAAAAGCAGCGATTTTTTCACTACCTCATCACTACTGGTCTGTTACCAGCATCTGAGCCTTATGTAGATTATTTTTATCCCATTTTGACTGTATAGTAGAGCCAGTTGCCTTATTTGCTATATTTGTCTTTATGGGTTTTAAGTTATAAAATATAATATATATATAGTATCTTTAAATCAGTATTTCTGCTTATTCCAAATATCCCTTATGATGCAGTTATTAATATATTAAGGCCAGCACTGCTCTTAATGGTGGGGTTGGTTTTTTTAGCTGCCTGGATCCTTTGGTTATGGATATAATGCCTCTTTTCCTGCCTTGTTTGTGATGTTGGTCCTCAGAACTAGGCAGGTGTGCAACGCTGTGCAGCAGTCTTACCTTTGTATGCAGGAGAGTTACAGGAGAGAGAGTATTTTGAACAGATGGTATTCTAATACAGCACTCATAGGTCTATATGGTCACAAGTGGTGAAAAAGGAACAATTCATACCATCTATATATTCATAATGCTATAAATTTGTTACAAGAAAAGTAAATTTGTGAAGAAAATTATGTATAGACCATTACAACACACTTCTAGTTAAATGCTTATTTTTTTAAGATAGTAGTCTTTCTGTTCTTCTGTGGTGCATATCTTCCTGAAGCTGGCTTTGTTTTTAAACTGCCAAGATGCAGAATCGTGTAGATTTCTAACTTTTGTTTTTTCTATTTGCAGCAAGTTTCACTGGCAGACCACAGGTATGGGACATGTTTGCATAATTGTATAGTCATTAAAAGCGAAGTAAAACAAGTGAAATAGTTCCATTAAAGCAGAATGGCCCTTTTTTTCCCTATATTTTTCCCTAGAGGTGTATTTGAAGGCTAGACCGATGTAACAGGAAAGCTAGATTCTGGAATATCCCAGTTAATAGAAAATTCCTGCTAGTTCAGGCATTACCAAAGGTACTATGGTGTGCAGTTCTGGGATGCTGACCAGATGGAATCAGCTAGAATCTATCAGGGTCTATTAGTTTCAAGCCAACATCAGCTCTGCAAGATCAAAGGTGGTTCTTGCAAAGACGTCCATATGTCCTTGTGCCCTGGTGCGTGTAGCTCCAGTTCCAGGAGCTATGGATACCAGGGTACAAGGATCAAGATCCACACAGCATCTTAGGCATTAGATTAAGCTGCCTTCTCCCAATACATAACACTTTACAAACCCAAAGTAGAAATTTGGCTACTTTCAGAGGTCACAAAAATACAGAAAACATTCTGGTATTTAGATACTTGTTCTTGAAAATCTAATTGGTACGAATGATCAGTTGAATGTCTGTTGTAAGTAACAGAAATAGGAACAACACTTGTTATAGGTTTAGGTTGATATTAGAGCACATGTATGACAAATAAACAATGACACACTCTTGTGTCATTGCGGAGTATTTTCAAAGCATCATTGCTAAATAAGTTTTAGAGACTACCACAAATTGCTGTGTGAGGCTTCAGAAGAATTAAAGAGCCTGTTTACTCCTTCAAATTGCTTTACCTTGTTCTTGTTTGCAAGGTCAAAATGAATATATAAAAATTGCTCTGCAAATGCTGTCTTGGATTTTAACACCTAGGATAGTAGGGTTGCCCTCCCAAATAGGAATTTCTAAAGAGAATGGGGTGAATTGTGCCCTGCGCTCAGTTCTAACTCAGACTTTGTGTTCTAGTCTCTTGATAAGTTAAATTAGTGAATTAAACTAGCATTTTTCAGAAATCCTTCCTCTAAGCAGGCATAGAGATAGCTTTCAGTGTTCTCAGTGAATAATACTGACCTTTATGGAAAAGCACTTGATTTTTTTTGGATACAGGATGGTTTGCAAATGGTCTCACCCTGCAAATCTACCATTTCAGAACCATAAGATAAGGCATATTTTCTGTTTTACACAGAACATAATCCTGAAACAGGAGCCTGGAAATAAGTGTCACATTTTAAGGGACTGAGTCCAAATCCAGAGTCTGTATACTCTAACACTTAGGCTTCACATAGGACAGTAGTTTGCCTCATTTTTTTCAGTGCGTGCAGAACACAGAGAGCCTGTAAGTTATATTTACTGCTCTGTAGACATAACATCTTTGGGGGATTACTCAACAAGAATTTTAAACACTGCAGTATAATAAAATTAAGTTTCTCTTAACCACATTTCTCAGTGATTTCCTGAGTCTTGGGCCAATACATCTAAATCTTTAAAATACAAGGGCTTTGTGAAATGACATCAGAGTCCTTAACTGAACCAAGCTCGGAGTATTTAGAGCTTTCTGTGCGTGTTAGCATGGTACTGACATGGTTATTTCTCATCGTGACAGGCAATGTGAAGTGTTCATTAGGATGTCGACCAGTGCTTCCTGACGTACAGTACAGCCCTTTTCTACAAACCACCAATCGCAAGTTCCACTTCATCAGAAGGCTGCATGGGACCCTGGAACATGCTGTTCGCTCTGCGTGTTCTACTTGAAATAGTAAAACACTGAATACCCAAAGATGAGGATGTTGTTTTTATAGTATTGTTTTTTTCTTCTTCTTCCCTTTCTATGCAACTGTAAATTAATGAGCAGTGGAGTATTTGTCACTGATTTGTATAAATATACAGCCGCGGGAAAAAGGGCAGGGGCTTTATATACGTTCTTTTTGATAATCGTAAAGAGAACTGCATAAGGAGTTTGGAGCAAAATGTTACATTTATACATTCCTTTCAGCTCTTTGCTTTTACATTGTAAAATACCCTTAGTTTTATTCTCACACATTTAGTGTTCTGTACTGATTATTTATACGCTAACCATCTGACCACGCAGTTTCAGATTACCCTTGAGTTGTTTTCAGGATTGGCATATGAAATTCCCATAATCTGCATTATTGTTACTGGTTAACAAAAATTGCTGTTGGGTGCAAGCTACAGTATTAACTCCATTAAACAAGGTAAAATCTCATTTTGAGTCATAATCGTCATCCTCATGCACCGAGCTGGTATTTTAACTTTCTTTTCATTATTTCCAGCCAACACACTCCATTTGGAGGATTATTTTTTTAAGCCTTACTTTATTTTGAATCAGGAGATAGCTAAAATGAGGACTTAGATGATAGTTTAAGTTGTTTTTAATAAGGTCTAAGTTAGTGTAATCTTTCCCCACTTTGTTCAGAGACAAAGCTTTGCTGTTCCCTGCTGTGCCAAACTTACTTTAAGTTTTGGAATTTACAGTCTGTGAAGTAAAGTTCATTTCTGTGAAATTTCCTTCTGATGATCTAAACACACCAGTCTTTTGTCTGCCTCTCGGAAATGAAGAGACAATTAGAAAGCCCTTTCCAATACTATTAGCAATGGAACATTGTATTCAAAATTGCAATGCACTTAGATATTAACATTTGGCATTGTAATCTTGCAACTCTATCTTTGAAATCATTTATTTATGTACTTCAAGTAGGGATAATTATGAGAGTTATGTCACTGATCAGCTGATCTCGAGTTTTAAAATTATCGTCAGAGATTTTAATGCCTTCACAGAGTTTACAATGCTGCATGGACACTTGCTTTAATTTCAGAACATGCCTTTAATTGGTAAAACTGCATGCAATATATTTCATGTATAGTGGAGAGAAACTAAGCTGTGTTGTTCTTAATTATTACAGAAGAAAAAAAATATCTCAAAATGGTATTGGAACAGTTGTAAATTCTTTACTGCTACTGAAAAATGCTAGAGGACATTAAGGCAGCAGGTCAGGAATTTCTAGTGTTCTTGTGAAGTGGTGCCAACTAGACTGTCCTGCTTCCACAATACTCACTCCTCGACTGCTGCTGCTCAAGGAGTGATTTGGGCATAGCCTTGAGCACATTCTAGCGTTGGCTCCAGTGCCAGTTCTTTCTGAACCCTTTGGCAAATTATTTTAACCACTCTGCCTCTGTTTTCCCATCTGTAAAATGGGGATGATAGTACTTACCTCTCAAAGGTGTTGTAGGGCTTGCTTAGATAGTGTCTGAAGAGCTCTATGTAAATGCTAAGTATTATTTCTGAGTGAGTGGAGCAAAATTGTCAAGGTGGGAAGAGGACATGCTGGCTCCTATAAATGCTTCATCTATTAAAAAAAGTAGTGTAGTTATTCTGAGAAGAAAAACCCCCACATTTTACAGAAGAGGAAAGCCATGACCACCTTTCTACCTCAAGCCTATCTTCATGACTAGTATTGGAAACAGCTTTATATTCTGTTCTCTGCAAAGTACTTTGCTTTTATCAAGCTACATCAGGCAAAGAATCCTTAAAAATATCCCCCTACATAAGTAAAAAAAGGTCTCAGTAGTGAATTTGGTGGCTTTTATTTTTGTTCTAACTATGAGGTTATGTATAAAGTTGTTTTTCTGCCTGTGTTTGTATGCATCCTTTGTTCTCTGCTGCCAAGTAAATGCTACTTCAAACACTACATTGTAACATTCTTCCTCTGAGACAATAATAAATAAAAGGAATATATTGCAGTAATATGAGAAAAAGTATGGAGTTCTTTTAAGTTTTGTGGTCTTCAAGGGTGGCACTTGTTGCTGAATGCTGAAAATTTCTTTCTGAAGCTGATTAATTTTAACACAGTAGTGCTGTGATAGTCCATTTCTATATGCCGGCAGTTTTGGAACATGGTTTGCATTTATATAAATTAGATTAAGCAGTGTTTTCTTTGGTTTTTCATCTTCAGTGATTTAGTCTACAATCCTTCTCAGTTTCATGACAGATTTTAAATTTTATCACTGAGAAGCAGACTACTTTTATTAAAAAAGTGCTATATATCCATATTACAAAACAGCAATAACGGATGAAGCACTGTCATATATTAGAACTGTAAATTAGTCTTCAAGCTTTGATGGCATTCAGTCAGCATGCTCAGCTGAAATGCAGCATTAGGTATTTGGTCAGGAAATATGTACTTTCCAGCCCTACCGTCTGCTGATTTTAGGTATTTGCATTAAGCCAATGCAAATTGTGTTGATGGTTGTGTTTCAACTACTGTGCTTAAAAGAGGCAGAAAGTCCACAACTCTTAACAATTCTGTTCTCTTAATAGTTGGCACTCTCAATAGTTGGCACTCTCTTAATAGTTCTCATAATAGTTGGCACTGTTTTCATGTTTAGTATTTATTAAAATATAGTTTTTGTTCACAGTCTAGCACATGTAAAATGAAAGTGTCAAAGTAATGGACACTGTTAAAGGATACTTAAATAGGTTAGAAATCAGGTTTTCTGTGTGGCATTTTGGTGATTCAGCAGTTAATAAGGAATATAATTATAGAAATAGCAATATATTGAGTCAAATTAAATTCTGCATTTAGAACAATAAATGTGTGAAAGAGGAGGAGACTGGTGGATTAAGGACTCTATTAAACCACACAATCTTTAAGAAAAGTACACCCTTTAATTATGTTTGTAGAGTTGAAAGCAGCAGAAGAGGGGTGTGGATCAGTACCAGGGCCTGACACTGAGAACAATTTATCAAAGTGCTGAATTCTGCAATTTACACCCTCTGTACCCTGATTGCTGTAGTAGCAGGTGCCAGAGCTCTGTAACACTGTCATGTGTGAGGAAGGCATTCTCAGCTTAAAATCATGCTTCAGTACTGTGCCATGAGGGTCCTGGATCTTGTCAGGGGCAGAGAGTGGCATTCACTTCTCACCAGCTTGTGTGGGGCTTTTCTTGAGGGGGCTGGGGAGGGCCAGCAGCAGGGCATCAACAAAGAATGAACTGGTAAGCACTCCCTCTCTTCTCTGCACCACCTTTCCCTCTGAGCACTAACCAGCCTCTTCTGCTGTTACTCTGTCAAGCAGAATAAAACCAACATGGTACTTTTCAGGAGAAGGATTAGGTTCCTGCACCAAAGAGCTCTCAGTCCAAATGCATACCTAACCGTCTAATCTGGAGAGACACCCCTCCCACACAGCCCAGAATGCATCAGGTGGTTGATAGCATATTTGTTTAAATTTTAATTACAAAAGACCCTTGAGCTGAAACATTACTATCAGGTCATTTCTTCAGAGAAGATGCAAGATTGATGCATCTCGTTAAAATCAGAGTGCAGACGTTCCTCTGCTACTGGGGCTTTGTCTTCAGGGAAACTTCCACTACAAAAATGCTCTTCTTGAGGGGTAGTGGTGCTATTATTTCTTTTTGGATCAAAACAAAACTCGTCAGATAGTCAATTCTCAGTATGAGATGATAGTTAGTTAAATTATGAGACACCAGCTCCACTGGGTCAGATACTGGGGCCAGACACCACTGTCAGTATGCACATGATAATTCCTACTACCTCCGTGTCCTAGGTCAGTGGTTCTGTCCTTTCTTGTGTTATTTCTAGAGTTGAAAAATGAGAAGAAAAAAAATAACTGAATTCAGCCCAATTAAAGACACATTACAGTAATGGGCAGGCTTTGGATTTATGCAAAATACCAAAATATTCTTTTAAACATTTACAGTACAAATTGCCCTTTGGAGAGAGTTTGCTCAGTACGTGTATTTTTTTGTTCTCTACTTCCTTCAGTACAGAGCTGCCCTAAGAAAAACCTTCTTGAAAGTTTCACACCACTACAAAGCTGAGTAATGGATCCTGTCTGTTGTCACACAGAAATGAAGATGCCATGCCATATGCCTGAGAATTCCATTCTCACAACAACAGCCACACAATCAGTCTTACAAATCCAGCCAAGGTGTAAAGTAATAACAATAGGGTACCAGAAAAAAATGGGAAAAAAATACTTGAGCAGAAAGAGATCTGTTCCATCTTACAAGCAAAAATAACTTGGTAATCATCAGCTATATGCTATGTTCCTTACAAAATGTTTTTTCTGTGTCCCACACAGGTGAAATCTTCCTTGGCTCACATGTCTTTGGGAGTCTATTTTCTATTGTTAGTGCAACTCAAATTTTCATGATGTGCCAGCAAGAATTATACTCTTTGCAATTTAAATCTCTGCATTAGAAAGAACAGCTGCAGCCCCCCCTCTCCCCCCCATTGGAAGGGGAAGGTGGTGGTTTCATCAACTGCTTTTCAAAGCACCTTTCTCTGAGGCTCCTTTTCCTAGGCATCCCAGCACTGCAGCAAACTTGCAGCCAACACAAAGGGATCTTGGAAATTGAAAGCTGCTCTGTGCTAGTGTGTGTATTGAAAATGATAAACCGGGAGAGCTGAATAGAATTCCTAGGTGCCAGTCTGAAAGATAAGTGCATACACTGGAAAAAGGAAAAAACAAACAAATACAAAACCTAGACACTGTCCTGTCTCATTGTCATCTCTGAAATGTAGTATTTACAGATGAAATGTTCATGCTGTCGTTAGTCACTCTTCGTATATAGTCAGATAAGCACTTCAACAATGTCTAGTTTTCTGACCTCTAATAACTAATATTTACCTTGGAGATGCCATAGTTCTGAAATACTTATTTCCTGACGATGGAAAGAGAGCCTAGGGTAACTAGCTCAAAGGAAAATGTCTGCAGCTTACAAATTTAATTTCTGGAGATGGATCCCACCTTGGTGTTAAACAGTACAATGGAGAATATAAACAATTTTTAGTTTGGTATTTTTACAGCTCCAAAAAGTGACCTGGTTATTAAAAAAAAAACAAAACAAAAATACCAGAAAACTACATAGCAGCATTGCAGCAACACTTCATCTGCACATGATGGAATTTCTTTCGCCCCCACAGTAACTGATACCTTGTTGGCTATGATTTCGAGTCCTTGGAAAAACGAGGGGTAAAAAAAAGAGGAAGGGACAGCATCCCTTACCAACTGTTTGAGAGTCTCATAAGATAGATTTAATGGCTCTTAGGAAAAAAACCACACATGAATGAAAAACAGTGATTATTAACCTGAATTTCACAGGAAATAGGCAACCATTTGATCAAATAGAGCAACCTTTCTGAATCCCAGCGCAGGTGAAATGGAAGTCCAGCAGACAGCTTATATGACTACAAGCCAGAATAGTCAGAATGTAGACCTGGCCCTGTAAAAACAGGAGCAAAACCATCCATTTTTCTTCACTAGAGATGACATTTTGCATGTTGAAGGATTATTTTTATCATGAGTGATTCAGAACTGTTATGTTTCTCTGTATGTATCTGCCATGTGTGACTGCTGCCTGACCCACAAATGAAGTTTCATATGTTAGTAATTAAGAGGACAGAAGATACAGCAGTAACTGCCCCTCATATCCACATCCCTGATTTCAATGCAAACAGAAGGAGGGAAAGTTGAGGATTACCCTGATCTTTCATCTTGAAGATGGGAGTGATGTTTACTTTATTCCAGTCCTCGGGATCCTCCTCTGATTCCCACGACCTTTCAAAGATGGTCGAGAGCGGCCTTGTCATGGCATCAACCAGCTCCCTCAGCACTTCCCCTCCAGCCTCAGGCACCTGGGCTTCCTGAAGGGCAGTCTTACCAGTAAAGACTAAGATGAAGTAAGGGTTCAAGTAGCTCAGACTTTCCTGTGTCCTTTGTCACCAGGTTCCCTTCAGCAGTGGCCCCATGTTTTCCCCAGTCTGCCTTTTGCTACTGATGTAGTTGTCGAAGTCCTTGTCATCTTTCACATCTTTAGCTTTTCTAGCCCTATCCCTGCACAGTCAGACAGCATCTCTACATTCTTCCTGGTCCATGAATAGGCTATAGTCTGCTCTCCTGAAGCCCAAGGATGTGATCCTGCTTTTTACCTTGCTCCTTTCCTCTTGGGATTCTGAGCCATCTCAATGGCTGCCCCTAACCTTCACATCCCTTATCCCATTTTCCTTCTTTATGAGTAAGAAGTCCAGCAGGGTTTCTGCTCCTCAATCAGCTGTGTTAGGAAATTTTCATCAGTGCACTCCAATCATTTTTCCCTTAACAACTAGCATAGCTCTGAGCTAATACACTAGCTTGCACAATGCTGTGAAAAAAATCTTTTGCCAAAAGTCATCGACAGATGAGCAGGGAAGGACTTTATAAACACAAATGCTTTGGCTGATTTTGTGTAATGCCTCAAAGTATTTTGGTGAGCAGTTGTGAGGAGTCTAATAAATGGCTGCGACACACAGACAGGCACACAGGAGGAAAAGCTGTCCAGATGTATTTCTGTCTCTCCAGCCCCAGCAGCCTCTCCAGAATGGAAAGCATAGCTCTGACCTACTTGCTTTCAACACAGTGTAATTACAGTGCCTATCAATTTTCTATAAAAATACAGTTGTGAGCGAATGGAAAACCTGAGTGGCTTGAACACGAGCGGAATAAGAATGATACTTCTTCCCCTAAATCACAGTTCCTGTAAAGATGATGCTTGCAGGCTGAAAAGTAAAACTAGTTAAAATGGCAGTAAAACATCAAAACAGTTGACTTTATTATGAAATATGAGCCAAGCTTTGTGCACAAACAAGATATAGCATAGTATCCATCTGTTTGCTGCCTACACTTGCACTTTTTTCTCCCCAAAATGTCTACGTGCTTGCTGAGGAAGGAAAATTAATGGTAGCCTTAGTGAAAGAGACCTATTTTTGGTTTTGAACTCCCATTTGGTTTCCCATAGTGCAGCTTGTGCTACGCAGCTGATGGCAAGGGGCTGAGCGAGGTATCCAGAACTGGACATAGCACCCCAGCTCCAGTCTCCTCAAATAAAAGCAAACAGTCACTCCCTTCAATCTGCAGATTACAGTTTTGCTAGGACACCCTCCCTTTTGTCACCAGAGCACACTGCCTCAGGACAATAGAATAGAATAAGAATAGAATAAGAATAGAATAAGAATAGAATAAGAATAGAATAAGAATAGAATAAGAATAGACTAGGAATAGACTAGGAATAGACTAGGAATAGACTAGGAATAGACTAGGAATAGACTAGGAATAGACTAGGAATAGACTAGGAATAGACTAGGAAGAATACAATAAGAATACAATAAGAATACAATAAGAATACAATAAGAATACAATAAGAATACAATAAGAATACAATAAGAATACAATAAGAATACAATAAGAATACAATAAGAATACAATAAGAATACAATAAGAATACAATAAGAATACAATAAGAATACAATAAGAATACAATAAGAATACAATAAGAATACAATAAGAATACAATAAGAATACAATAAGAATACAATAAGAATACAATAAGAATACAATAAGAATACAATAAGAATACAATAAGAATACAATAAGAATACAATAAGAATACAATAAGAATACAATAAGAATACAATAAGAATACAATAAGAATACAATAAGAATACAATAAGAATACAATAAGAATACAATAAGAATACAATAAGAATACAATAAGAATACAATAAGAATACAATAAGAATACAATAAGAATACAATAAGAATACAATAAGAATACAATAAGAATACAATAAGAATACAATAAGAATACAATAAGAATACAATAAGAATAGAATCATTTTGGTTGGAAAAGACCTTTAAGATCATCGAGTCCAACCATTAACCCAGCACTGCCAAGTCCACCACTAAACCATGTCCCTAAGCACCACATCTACATGTCTTTTAAACACCTCCAGGGATGGTGACTCCACCACTTCCTTGGGCAGCCTGTGCCAGTGCCTGACAACCCTTTCAGAGAAAAATTTTTCCTAATATTCAATCTAAACATCCCCTGGCACAACTTGAGGCCATTTCCAAGAAAGCGTCCCCAGAAAAAGCAGTAGATGATAGATGGGACTGCTGACTTCCAGGTTAACCCACTTAATATAGGCCTTGGTGGGGTTTGGCAAAAAAATTCTTCTGATAACTATTTACATTCTTGTTATTGCAGACACTTCAGATTTGTTGTCCTATGAATCACAGTACTTGCAACATTATTTTGAAAAATGGGATTACAAGATGAATATTTTCTAAAATGCCACTTCCATTTATCTGCTTTTCTTCTACACTTGCTTTCCCAGGCATGGACTCATGTATGCACACATGCTTTTCTTAGCTTTTGATTGGCTTCTTCCATTCACATGTTCACAGATCATCAGCATTTGAACATAGAAAACCCAAACCACATCTAGCTTTAGAATTAAAAATTCTGTAAGCTTGTCAATGCTGTTGCTCACCTTACTACTTATGACATGTCCGTGCCTTAGAAATTACTACCATACTGGTACACCTCCCATTTCTTTGCCCAAAGCAATGCTCCTGTTGAAAGCTTCTTGGGAAGTTTGACATAAAATAACAACTTTATGAATACTACTATGTCATTACACACAGCTAAGTTACATTTCTTAAAGGCTGATTACAAACACTCTCAAATGAGATCTCTTCATGACACCATCGACTTTAGGGCTCTTTATGGTTCAATACAATTCATACCAGGGACGTGTAATCGTGTAATCGTGCCTTTCAAAGCTATTTGCATTGGTATTAGCATACATACCACAGCTTAAGCCTGTCAGCCTTGTCTGCAGTTGCTGCATTTATTTGTTAGTTTTTAACCCAGTTGCAAAGAAAAGACAAGCGATAAATTAAGATTATAGCACATCTGTTTCCACAGAGATTGGATAAAATATGGCAGTTTAATTAATGCAATAAACAGCGTAAGGTGAGAGCAATTTTGTCTTAATATATTTTGCCTGAATAGCTGATACAGGCAGATGCTTAAGAAAATTAGTTGATTTTTTTCTAGTTTATAATAGTAGTAGTTACACCTCTCTCAAACAATATGTAACTAGCAAAATAATTAGATTAAGTGATGTGATTAAAACTAAGATATTCCACACCCACGTACCCTCCTCTCCTAAACTGGCAGAAGTGTCAAGGCAAAATCAGAAATATTAAGACTATAATGAAGCACAGCTAAAAGTTCAGTCCTACAGACTACCATTCCAGTAAGAAGTGCCTCGAGAGGCAATATAGAGGATAATATGGCATTATTTCAATTATTTGATATATATACTGGAAACAACTCTGTATAACGGGACTATGACGATGATAGTCTAAGAAACATCTATTATAAAATTAAAAATTAAAAAAACCCCACAGCTGAATCCTAAGCCGGCTGCCCTGTCACCTCCATGGAGCTCACTCCCCTTCATGGCCAGTGTCTCCTTGCAGGAGCGGCACCACCAGCCCCTCACGGCTCCCACCTCCTCAGGCCTTATCCTCCTCACCACGGCAGGGAAGGGGGACATCCCGGTTTGGGCTCCCCTCACCCCAGTCCAAGACCACTTAATATTCTTGTTGAGCAGCAGTTAAAAAGGAAAGCTGTGTTTATCTGGTGGGTATTAGCAGCATAATGTAGGTAATTCAGTAGTAATCACCTTAGAAATGTGCTCTTAGAGCAAGAGAAAGAACAGAGACCGAAGGCAATTACCTGTTTCTTTAGCTCCAGGGAATCAAGAACCAAATAAGCATTCATATGAGTCAGTAAATAATTTGGCCAATTACCTATTCCCACAACCCCATTGAAGTTTCTTGATTGAAGATTGCAAACATTTATGTTTAACCTTCAGCTTAGTATTTGGAGTGCCATATAGGCATTTGGAGTGCCGCGATTCTGCATTAAAAATTTATCTGTGAGTTACTGCTTACCGTCAATACAATCTGTATTTACATCTCTCTGAATGGGAACATATAAGAAACACTATTTTTCTGTCATCACAAACCGTCTTTTATACATATAAGCACAGGGTCTGTTGGGGACTAAATTGCCCTTTCGGATCTCCAAATCTCTTGATTTGACAGGGTTGGGCAGGCAAGTTTAATCTATCTGTTAGTGCAGCATCCTGACAAACTACCCATTTTAGAATTACAGCAAGGAGTTTCAACATGCACTAAATAAGTGTTTTTTGTGAGAAGTTTCCTTACTGATATCCTCCTTCTCCCCAAAGAAGCTCTAGAAGTGTTTTGGGAATAGGTGGGCATCTCCTCGCTCCCACAGTGCTCAAGAGGCAGAATGCAGCTGCTCTGCAAGCCTGAGAGCATCCTTGGAATGACTCCATCCTTTTCCCTGGTATTTAACCAGCACTATATTATACTGCACATACTTTCAGTAAGAATCACAGAATAATTTCACAAACCCACTCTCTCCCTATGAAAGAAATCTTCAGCAGGCTTCAGCAGATTTAAAACTTAAATAGCTGCAAAGATGTCAGCGAAAGCCAAATTTCAAGGAAAACAGGTTGCCAGTGAGTAATTAAGGACACTCTAGGCCAGACTTTTGCCTTTGCTATTGGCAGCACACAAGAAAATGTAATCTCTACATTCAATCTGACTTTTATTTTTTTTTAAGTAAACCAAGCACTTTTGATATGGCATCAGAGGGACACACTTTTCAGAGATGCTCTTTCTACAAGGACTCAAAAGGTCCTGGCTATTCACTTGCAGGCATTAAGAACTTGCCCTCTGCAGCTGTCAATTACTTCTCAATTACAAACCTTTACATAGAAATATTAAAAAGAAAAGCACTAAGAGCTATACTGCCAAGATTACTTCATCAGCACTGTAGGGCCCAGAGTCTAAAACAGTGTTTTTCAAAGACTCCATCTACACCAGAAGGCAGACAGCATAGAAAAATTAAAATACATTATAAAGTTTCCCACATGCTTTGAATTCTGTCTTTGGGTCTAGACAAGAGTTTCTCACAATAGCCATGAATAGGCACAAATCTCATACTTGGACTTGCTGTTGGCAACAAGCAAGTTAATCTCATTGTAGGTGAAACTCCATAAGCACTTGAAGAGCTTTACCATCACATCTGAGCCTCCACAAAAACACCCCCTTTTCCTGCACAGGCACATCTAACTCCAGACAGCCAACAGAAACCGAAGGCAACATCACCTTTTTGTTTGGCTTCTCAAGCAAATCAGGTACCGAAGCTCTCTGAAAGGTGAGAGCTCGGTTTTGACTCCATTTTCCAGGCAGAGGAGTTAAGCCCAAATACATTTCATATATGTATTTCATAGCCATGGATCTTTTCCTCAACAGGACTTTGTATGACATGTTCATATAAGGGGAAAAGAAAAAAAATAAATAAAAAGCCTAAACAATACAATACTAATCCTGCTTCTTCCATGCTTTAACCCTCAGCTTTTTATACACTTTACCCTGTCTTTAGTAGAAATACTGTACTGCGCCTGTCAATGTTTATATCTGTTAATGATTCCCCTCTGCTCACTGGTAGTGCTTGTGTACCTGCAACTCTCGGTGTTCTCCCTGAAACTGGTGGTACTTAAAAACTTCTGTTAAGGAATTAATCTCAGAGGCTTTATATTTCCAGTTTTTCCTCTTATGCTGCAAATACTGAAGGATGGAATTATGACAGTAATTACAACCTCTATCTTAGAGATATTTTCAGTCCTATCACAATGACACACTGCAGTCCAGGGTTAGCAATACATGTCAAAGTATTCACAGGATATTTCATGGGTAAGCACTTAATCCCTCTGCAAGCAACTAGGTGGAGGCTTAACCAAGTAATCTGAAGAAATGAATGAATGACAAAAGTTTGAGACAGCCTTGATTTAATTTAGCACAATTTTCTACTAGCTACACAGCCTATTTTAACAAACTCCCTTATGCCATTATATATATATATATATATAAATACAAACTACATTTAAATGACCAAACAATCCTCACTGTAAACATTAACAACTGTCAGGGATGCTCCCCTAACAGAAACTGCTGGAAAGAAAGAGATTAGGTTGTTTAATTTAGAAAACAAGATCTAAAAAAATCCATGTATTAGGTGTCTAGACTGAAGAGTCCAGGCTTTCCACGGAAAGAAGTTAATCCTATTTCAGCCAAGAGTCTTCTGCTATCCACAGAACAGTCACTTCTTGTCTGCATTTATCTAAAGGTTCTGCATGTTAGAAGCTCTCTTTACTAGTCTGTCTTATTTTAAGTTAATTGCTCGCTAGTTTGTATGTCTCATGTACATAATCTGAATCAGATGCTTGGGTAGCCATCCATGCTAGCTGTTATAACTTGTGGACAACCAAGGGACACCAAGATGATTACGAGGCTGGAGCATCTCTCCTGTGAGCAAAGACAGAGAGCTGGGACTGTTCAGACTGGAGAAGAAGAGGCTCAGGGGGGATCTTATCAATGTATATAAATGCCTGAAGGGAAGGTGCAAGGAAGACAGAGCCAGGCTCTTCTCAGAGGTAGCCATGGCAGGTTTTCAGCCCTTGTCTTCCTTGCTCTTTACTCATGGAAGGTCTTTGCCTTCCTCTTCACCACAGAGTAAGATTCTGAACATCAGTATATTGTGGAAGGGTGGTATAACCCAAGAACACTGGTTGCCAAAGTTACAAAATTGCTGGTATTATTTTCATATACTCATTCGTATTTGGTATGGAGTACTCAGACTTATTTTCATCTTCATATTTGAGAGCTGCACTGCTAACCATCCCAGAGTCCTGAGGGAATTGGCTGATGTAGTGGCCAAGTCACTTGCTATGATATTTGAAAAATCATGGCGGACAGGTGAAGCTCCTAGCGACTGGAAAAAGGGGAACAGTACTCTCATTTTTATAAAAGGGAGAAAGGAGGACCCCAGGAACTACCAACCTGTCAGTCTCAACTCTGTGCCTGGGAAGGTCATGGAACAGATCCTCCTAGAAGCTATGCTAAGGCACGTGGAGGGCAGGGAGATGATTTGAGACAGTCAGCTCGGCTTCATCAAGGACAAGTCCCACCTGACCAACCTAGTGGCCTTCTACAATGGAGTTACTGCATCCGTGGACAAAGGGAGGGCTACAGATGTCATCTATCTGGACTTCTGTAAAGCCTTTGACACAGTCCCCACACAACTTCCTTCTCTCTAAAATAGAGAGACATGGATTTGATGAGTGGACTGTTCTGTGGGTGAGAATTGGTTGGACGGTTTCATCCAGGGAGTGGTGGTCAACAGCTTTATATCTTGAGCAACAGTAACAAGTGGTGTCCCCCAGGGCTCCGTACTGGGTCCAGTACTGTTCAATCTTTTTGTTAATGACATAGCCAGTGGGCTGGAGCGCACCCGCAGCAAGTTCGTGGATGACACCAAGCTGAGTGGTGTGGCTGACACACCTGAAGGATGGGATGCCATCCAAAGGGACCTAGACAACCTCGAGAAGTCAGCCCAGGGGAACCTCATGAGGTTCAACATGGAGAAGTGCAAGGTCCTGCACTTAGGACAGGGCAATGCTCGGTATCAATACCAGCTGGGGGATCAGGGGATTGAAAGCAGCCCTGCAGAGAAGGACTTGGGGGTACTGGTAGACAAGAGACTGGACATGAGCTGGCAATGTGCCCTCACAGCCCAGANCAAAAATGGTCAGAGGTCTGGAACACCTGTGCTACGAGGAAAGGCTGAGAGAGGCGGGGTTGTTCAGCCAGGAGAAGAGAAGGCTCCGAGAACTCATTGTCGCCTTTCAATACCTAAAGGGGGCGTACAGAAAGATGGGGACAGGCTTTTTAGCTGAGCCTGTTGTGATAGGATGAGGGGTAATGTTTTTAAACTGAAGGAGGGTAAATTTAGGTTAGATATAAAGAAGTTGTTTTTCACCATGAGGGTGGTAAAACCCTGGCACAGGTTGCCCAGAGATGTGGTGGATTCCCCATCCCTGGAGACATTCAAGGCCAGGTTGGATAGGGCCCTAAGCAACCTGGTCTAGTGGAGGATGTCCTTACCCATCACAGGGGGGTTGGACTAGAAGACCTTTAAGGTCCCTTCCAACTCAAGTGATTCTGTGATAACCAACAGGAGGCACACTGTGTCACAGACCCATAATTTCACCATTGCAGATAGTGAGGCAGATTCTTCCAGCTGCCTGTCCCTCAACCATTTTAGATGCAGTAATGACACAGCTGTAAGTAAACCTAGTCAGTCCTCTGGAAATGATTCAGAAGTATGTAAGAAGGACAGTAAAATAAAAAAGCTAAAATGCTTTCAGATTTTGAGAAAATCTTTATAACCAAAATAATAAAATTATAAAAACAGAATGAACACCCCAATTCCTACTACAAACAACACATTATCCATTTTGGGTCTCAGTATTAAATTAATTGACATAAGCTGTGCTAATATGGAATGAAAGATTATTTTTCAGTCTAGCACCTGCCTCAGGCAGTATAGCTTCCAGAAAGCTAAATTATAGTTGTGTGGACACTCACATGAGGTAGCAAAAGCTAGGTGTGAGACAATGGATTCATCCTTCTGCTGCTCTCAGGTCAAAGCAGTATCAGGGCAAAATCCTGGGAAAGCCAACTGCATTGTACAATGCCCGGCTGCACAAAACTTACTAATTTGAGGGTCTTCGTTCCACCTGGGCCCCACAGCATCAAACAACTCTTAGGCTAAAAAACTTCCTTTGCAAATCTCCCTCAGGGGCCCTGTGAGAACTTAACATCCCAACTCTAACTCATGACCAAGATGCAGTTTGAAATATCTTGTATTGATACAGCAAGAGGAAAGCAATAGTAACATGCACACAGAGCTGATATTTTCCAGTGGCGTTTCAAATTCAATGATTCCATTTGAAGTCACAAGCATCCCTCCAGTTCCTCCCACTCTCCTCCCTGGTTGCCCAACAGCCAGCCAAGTCTTTGAAGTCCACTCAGTGAAAAAATTGCTGAGAAAAAGTTTATCAGATTGCACTTCTGCTTTATTCTTGGGAAACTTGATATCAGCTTAGCCTCATGGGCTGCCAAATTTGCCAGCAGTGAGCTGCAGCTCTCATTTAAATACAGAAAAATACCAGAGCCGTAAAAGAGTCAACAGGAAAGGCAACTTTCCATTTATGTTAGTGCAAACTGGGAGGCTTCTCTGAAGTACCTACAATTATTCATATTTAATACAGGAAGGCATCAAAAAGCAGAAAATTTATTTTAAAAAGAACTAAAGCTGATTATCAGGGGAGGCTTAAGAGGGATCAGACCTGATTGCTACAGTCCTGTAAGTCAGATTCGAAGACAGCCTTCTAGCTTGCATGCCATCATGTTCACAGCCATGAGTATACCCAGGTGGCTTCAGATTCAAAAATGTCAGACCCAAAGAATGGGAGCTATTCTTACCAGCTCCTTATTTCAAGCAAGAGGGTTTGGGGGTTTTTTTGAGAGAAATATCCCTAAAACACATGATTTTTTTATCAAATCCAAACTCCTACCTATAAATCCAGTATGATTCGATCTTAGTACAGTCTGTTTATTTTGTCTTTATTACTGGTAAAGCCTGAAGGGGATTAATTTTTGCCCAGCAGCAGTAGATAGTCTCTGGAGGCCCCAGTGGTATATCATCTGCTTCTATAACTTTATCCAGCCCAGCAGCTACCAAGAGCAGAGAATCTCAGCCCTCATGTATATTAGTGAGCTTTACAAATCATTAGTGCTGGCACCTCTATCTATGAAGTATCCAAAACCACAGTGACAAACAACATGAATTTACTGCAGTTGGAACAGATTATTCTCAGCTTTGAGTCTAGTGTTGTAGATAAGGGACATATCAGCAGACACTGATTCCTCACCTCCCCTCTCCTGAAGATAAAGGGGAGGATCATTGCCACACATACACAGCTCATCTTCCAGCCATTGCACTCCAGTGCCCAGCAACACACCCTTACCTTTCCAGCTAGCCACCCCCCAAGCCTTTACAGCAGCCCCTGGGGTGGGTTTTCCCTTTCGATCTCCTTCCCCTCCCAGCTCGTGCTGCTCCCCTCTGCCTTCCCCAGCCCCTCAGGCCCCAAGACACTCACCCTTCCCACTCCAAGGCAAAGCACTGACCTTTCTTACCACCACTATCAGCTCCATGCCCACAGAGAGCTTCTTGCATGGAAACCAGAGCAAACCTCTGGGCAAAGAGGGAGCACAATGAGCTGGCAAGAGGCTGACTGCTGCTTCATCAGGCACAGCTGGGGGTGGCTGGGCCCTTGCAGCTGAGGCTCAGGCCAGCTGCCCTGCTCTGGGACAGCCCCACCCCAGGGCTTGTATGAACCAGAGCAGCTCTTGTCTGCTTGTGGTGTTGGACTTGTCTTTGCTCTTCCCTACTGAATTTTTGTCTCCTGTGCATTGCTGGCACAATTTCACTGTTTTCTGAGAGAAGTGAGAAGCCAGTGGCTGAGCTGCAGAGTAAAGCTGGATCCCTGCAGTGACTGCAGTAGATGGGAAATCTTAGAATCATGGAATGGTCTGGGTTAGAAGGGACCTTAAAGACTGTCAAGTTCCAACCCCCCCTGCCATGGGCAGCGATGCCTCCCACTAGACCAGGTTGCTCAGAGCCCCATCCAGCCTGGCCTTGAACACTGCCAGGGAGGAGACAGACACAACTCCTCTGAGCAACCTGTGCCAGTGTCTCACCACCCTCACAGGAAAGAATTTCTTTCTAATATCCAATCTAAATCTACCCTCTTTCAGCTGAAAACCGTTCCCCTTTGTCCTATCAATCCGTGCCCTGTAAAAAGTCCCTCTCCAGGTTTCCTGTAGCCCCTTCAGGTACTGGAAGGCTGCTATGAGGTCTACCTGGAGACCTCTCTTTTCCAAGCTGAACAACCCAAACTCTCTCAGCCTGTCTTCATAGGAGAGGTGCTCCAGCCCTCTGATCATCTTTGTGGCCCTCCTCTGTACTTGCTCCAACAGCTCCATGTCCTTCTTATGTTGGGGACTCCAGAACTGGACACAGTACTCCAGGTGGGATCTCACATGAGAGGAGTAGAGTATGATGCAACTGTGTTTTGATGTCTGGGAAAGCTTTTCTTGGTTCAAAAGCCACATTCGAGAAAACAAACCTCTGCCTTCTTCAGAACATCAGGTGATTTTTCCACCATGCTGGCACTGCAGTGTCCCTGAGCTGTGTGTTGAGGCTTCCTGACCAGCGATGGTCATGGTAATCTGCTCAGAGCTGACCTTTACTTTTGAGAAGTTTGGTGCTGGATTTGATTATCTTGTATTTTATCTGTGATCTTTATTCCCCCAAGGGTTGCTTATACATGCTTCTGATGATGAGGGTGAAAGACAGCAGTGAAAATAAAGAGATTGTCCCTCATGGATTATGGATTTAGTTTAGAAAGTCTTAAATTCCAGATACAGATTCATTGAGTGTAGGCTAATCAAGTCAAAATTGTTACCTTGGGGGTAATGAATGATACATATATAACATAAAGATACCATTTAATTTTCCAGTTGAAGTCTATAAATGTAAATTGTGTATTTATGTTTGTGAAGATGTGCATAAAAAATACAGAGATAATCTGAAACAAGTTCCAAGTAAATGTTTGTCACACCTACCATCATGTGGGCTATATATGACATACATTGCAGAAATATATTTGCACTGTAGTATTTTCACATCCACTTCCAGGGACTGTTAGCATTTTTTTTCACTCCTTATTGAGTGACAGCATCAAGCTAGGAAGGCCTCAAATGTGTAAAAAATGCTACAAAGGTATCCTGAGCAGGGAAAAGCTGATCTGTGGAGCATTCTAGAGCGGGGATATACTGCTGGTTTCACATTTTTTAAAAGCTCAGAGTTGAGTTTGCTTGTTTGTTGCAGTCTGTTATGTGTTGTACAGAAGCACAAGAGCCAAAAGTATGTGCCATGAATCAAACAGGGCCCACTGGACTCTGTTGGTCTGAGTGATCACTGCACAACTGACCCTGAAGTGTACTGTTCAGGTCACTCCAGAACTGGAAGAATGTCCTAGAGCTTAAAAACCCCCAATCTTTCTTTTTTCAAAGCATTAGATAAATACTGGCATTGGAGATACATCCCCTTGCTAGGCAGAACCAGCTGTTCCATGCTAACAAGCTGCTCTGCACCTATGGATGGATGGGAACACGCTTTGTTTAATACCTGTTTCTGCAAAAGCAATAGAGCAACACTTAGAAAGGAGTACCACTCTGTGCTTCACTGGGTAAGTAAAGGCTTCTAATTTTCTATTATTTTTTCCCCCTTAACTTCAAAAAACCCCACAATTCAAAACATAGGGCTGGGTTTATTGTTCTGCATTAATGATAAGCTTTTGGAGGATACATACAGGTAAGGTTAGGTCATCCCCTTTATTTATAAACCCTGTTATTCAAGATTTTTTAGCATAGGTGTAATAGATATTTGTGCTAGATATTGTATTAGATACTGTGCTGACATTTGAATAGAGGAACTCAGTTTGGAGATATTTTTTTGATCAGTTAAAAGAAAACAAATAAAAAGAATGACTGAGCCTTCAATTTGTATTTGGTGAACAGTTATTATCTTCTGCTCTTGTGGTTATTTGCTGTGTATGAAAGAAATGTTCTTACCCGTGTTTCATCCTAAACTCTTGAATCTGAGAACCTGTTGATGCCTAAAATGGTCTGGTTTAGAAATACTACATTTAGCAAGCAAAAAATTGCACTTAAGTTTGTAGTTAAAATGAGAAATTCCTGAGTGGTGAGTGTGGGTGGGTAATCTACATGAGAGCAGAGAGCATGGAGAGCAGTTGTGTGATTGGAAGCACTTCTTCCCCACTCAGAGCAAGGTGGTGCTTGGAGCTCCAGCATTCAGCACGGCCGTGGGGGCACTCAGCCATGGTTCATGGTTCCTTGGGGAACAGTCCTAGA